>VXBJ01003939.1:646212-737653 GCA_013400055.1 Nycticryphes semicollaris
CATCCAGGTTGCTCAGCTGGTCCTTAACTCATTCCTCATCAACTGAGGCAATGTTCTCCTTTATCCTGACTTCCTCTGGGGCCTCAGGGGTATGGGACTCTTCAGGGCAGTCAGCAGCAGTATAGACTGAGGCAAAGAAGGCATTCAGTAACTCTGCCTTTTCTGTATCCTCTATCACCAGGGCACCCGCCTCATTCAACAGTGGGCCTACATTGCCGCTAGCATTAGCTTTATCTGCAGTGTGTTTGAAGAAGCCCTTTCTGCTGTCCTTGACCCCTCTTGCAAGGTTTAATTCTTAGGAGGCCTTAGCTTTCCTCATTGCCTCCCTACAACCTCTGGCAAGAGTCTTATATTCCTCCCAGGTGGCCTTCCCCTCCTTCCATCATTTGTAGACTCGCCTTTTCTTTTTAAGGACCAGCCAAAGGTCCCTATTTAGCCACAGCAGCTTCAGTGGTGTTTTTGTCATTTATATAAAGCGAAGAAGGTTGTGCTACACCAAGAGCATCAAGTACCAA
The DNA here is from genome assembly GCA_013400055.1 of Nycticryphes semicollaris. Lineage (NCBI taxonomy): Eukaryota > Metazoa > Chordata > Aves > Charadriiformes > Rostratulidae > Nycticryphes > Nycticryphes semicollaris. The sequence goes on from VXBJ01003939.1 coordinate 646,728, forward strand.
TAATGTACTTGCCGCAGGAGGGGTCACAAAGTATCCAAGGGATCCACAACATCAAGCCCAGCACAAACAAGTGAAACATCCACTCTCTGCACCCTACCACCTATGAGCTAAAAGCTATTTTTCAGTTGCCCTGACATGAATCTTATGAACAGATCCTTCCATTGTAACTTACATAATAATGATTCACACATAAAGAGGCAAAATGTATAAAACTTCTTTGTATGTGTAAGATTCCACTTGAATTGCAGAGCTCATTTGACTTGTGCTGGTACTGGATGGGAAAGGAAGTGTGTTCCATGAAAATGTCATGATAGTTGAAGGAAAAATTACTGAATTAAATTTTGTACGTACCTACTTTTTCTCTCTTCCTATATATCAACTAAAATTTATATCAACTATATATAAAAAAAATAGTTAGCTAAAGGCTTAAGGAAATGGCAGTCATACTGAATGAATCATTCCAGTGACCTCAGTTCCCCTAGGAATCATAGAATTGTCTAGGTTGGAAGGGACCTTTAACATCATTGGGTCCAACCATCAACCTAACTCTGATAAAAACCATCACTAAAACATGTCACTGAGTGCTATGTCAACCCGTCTTTTTAATACCTCCAGGGATGTTGCCTCAACCACTTCCCTGGACAGCCCATTCCAATGCTTAATAACCCTTTCAGTGTCAAAATTTTTCATAATATCCAACCTGAACCTCCCCTGGTGCAACTTGAGGCCGTTTCCTCTCGTCCTATTGCCTGTGACTTGGGAGGAGAGACCAACCCCCACCTCGTGGGAAGTGTAGGGATTGCTGCTGTCAATAGTTGTCCCTGCAGAAGACGGGAGGAGGGAAAACTGTGACAATTCTGGGTACCCCAAAGCAGATGACTCAATGTTAACTTAATGACCATCCACAAATGTCACTGTGAGGTAGCCACTAGAGAACTTACTAATCCTGCCACATCTTAAATACAGTTTTTTTACAATCATGGACCTAAAAATCCTTAAACTTTTAAGATATTTAAATGCCAAACACCTCAGTTTAGGTGCCAAATTGAGAAAGCTTGAATCTAGACACAAGTGAACAGGATTGCCTGGTTTTCTGTGAGGAACCACATATGTTTCTAAATCTGAACATACATATTACATGGAATACAGAATTTTATATTTCTGTATAAAGAATGTAGGAGCATACGGGTGAGAGTAGTTACACATTTTGTAAAGTCATTTCCTTGTGACTTTACCACCAATGAATATGTATCACCATCCATCATGTATTCCCCATATAGACATATATTTTTATCTGAATTATAGAAAATAATAAAATTGAGCTATGATGAAGAGTGAGGACCTCAAGTGAATCATTCCCTGAAATGAGGCATTTACTGTAGATGTGAGCTACTGAGCAAAATGTTCTTTGCCACCATATACAAGTTCTCTGTTTATGACAAAGCAGTTGAGGATTGGACAACTGGAATAAACTTTTTTCTTAAGTTGCCTGCAAGCAGAAAGATTTCATGCAGCTGACGCAGTGTTCTGCTTCAATTGCTGTCTTTTTTGGCTTGAACACGGCTGCACTGTAATAGGTCCATCTTAGATGCTACTGTCCAGGTGCTCTTCAAATAACAATTCTATTGTGTTACAGAGCCAGAAAATTATGGTCATTGAAATAATTCAGCTGCCTCGGCTGCCGCAGTGAATGTGTGCAACCTGTCAGTACAGGGCACAGCAAAAACAGACGAAAATTTCCTTTTCCTTACTACCTTCTTGTGTGAACTTACGTAAAGGCTGTCCGGATTATCATATTTTAACACCTCAGAACTGTCCCAATATTTAAAATTCTGAACTATTTACCTGGCCCTTCCAGAAAATACATTTTAATGGAAATTCAAAAAGGGGGGGGGGGGAAAGGCTTGCNAAAAATTACTCCACATAACTCTATATGGTAGCATCTTCACATCAACAAATATTTCCAGAGCCCTGGCTTCATAAGCTGAAATCCAAAACCTAGTAACTACAGCCGATGATGAAATGCCAGATCACATATATTAAAACCATGAAGGATTGGTTCTGAAATTCAACATCAAACAAGTTGGTCTTCAGCTTAAAGGGGGGTGTGGGGGTGTGGGGGGGTGTGTGTGGCAGAAATTGACTGCACTTCCAAAGCACAGTGATGAATATATTGCAGTAAGAATCTGAAAAAATGAACCCCTGCATTGAAAGGAAGGAAGAATCTTTGTTTCTGGACATCTTGAGTAGTGTCCAGTTGGAGAATAGGATATGTGGGGTGACAGGATGCACCTTTGTCTCTGGAGAACACATTCGTCTGGGGCATCTTTTCCCATGCTGAAGTGTCCCTACAGCCAGCAAGTAATTTTTGAGACGGGTGACAAGGCCAACAGCACGTTCCCTGCAGAATTCCAGCGTACAATCAAAGGAGGTGGTGTCAGCTGCAGAAGAGTACGGCATCTTCAGATCATGCCTGAGAGCATGGCAAAGCTAAGGGAAAGCATCCCCATTCAGATTTGGAAGTTTTCTGTAAACAAGTCATTATTCAAGTAAAGAATAACATTTCAGAAAAGGCATCAACCCAATGCCATATTGTCAACACATTGGTGTTTGTTTCCTGCAAAGAGGGGTTACAATTCCATGTCTGATGCCTGTGATGTCTGCAGCCCATGAGAAATGTTAAGTAAATAAATGCTAAATAGTGTAATCTCTAACAATAAGCATGTTGAGCTAGGGCATGGCCTAAGCATGAAACACTGGGAGAGTTTGAAACCACATCCACCACACTATGGCTTTTATTTTATTGTAGTTTTACATTTTATTCTCAAATAAGCCCAGGTCATGGGTAATGCTGTTTCTGCTATGTTAGCAGAAGTGCTATTTTTAAATGACTCTGCACCTGGCAATAATGTACTGCAAATACAGAGTAGGTTTCACTCCTCTGTAGCAAAAGGATTTGCCAGATGGGCTTTCCTAATAAATTGTGTCTGATAAAAGGACAAGAAGGTTATTTAAACAAAAAGATTTTAGCTATGCCATTACATTTAAAACAGATTGAGGATTTTGCCAGTAGATAAACGTAGGGGAAAACAGTGAATAGACACAATACTCTGTGGATGATGGCTTCTCTAGAAAAGAAGGCATGGGTGACTAAAAGCAAAAATAAGGCATAACAGAAAATTAATGCTCTAAATAATAACATAAAAATGGGGTCAGACCAAAGATCAGCTTGTCCAGTTTCCAGTCACTGACCAAAGTGTTTCAAACACACATGTTCCTTCACTCTAGCCCGGGGCCCTGCTGTATGTTTTGCCAATTGCAGTACCTTTCCCAGGAAGAGTAAAGAAGGGCCATGACCTGGTACAGGCAGATGCTCAGCAGTTCCTCCTGCGGCTGGAGAGATGTGAGCCTGGAACATGAGTCTAATTTGTTCTGCTACAGTATGGAAGTCAGGAGGGGCAGCAGTGCTGTGTACCAATAGCATTTCTACTTGAATTTAATATAAAATTAACACCCCTACTTCATTTTTTTTTTTCTTAGAAGGACCTTCTATACCTAATTGCAGAAAGGATTCCAGGCTGTGAATCTTAATCTGGCAATTTGAAGCCGTAAATTGGGCAGATAAAATCATTCTGAGTCATGGCTTTCATGTCAAAGTTCTCGGTTTCAGTGGGCTGCAGATGAGACAAAGTTTAGCTGCCCTGGTCACACCAAGGTCTTTCTGGTGTGGTATGATCCCTGGGTCTGTGGCCAAAAGCAGAGGCCAAAAAATGTGTTTATATATGCAAAATATAGAGATAGATACAGGGATACTTCCCCTAAATACTTCCTCATATGGATCATAGCACAAGCAATTGCTGAGCCAGAATTTGTGGATTTCTGGAATAGTCCAAGTCTTTTTTAAACACCTAATTTTTAGCATCTGGATAAAAAGCCTGGTGATGATAATTTTACTGATACTAACGACTCACCTCTGTAAAACAGAGTTTAAAATCTCAAGTTCACTTTGCTTGTTGTGTATCTCATGTCCCACTGCTCAGCTGATAGGCAATCTTGGTGTTTCATCTCACCTGAGCCAGCACTTTAGTAAAATCTGTAACATCTTGATCTTTCATACAGATGTCTGGAAATCAGTTCCTCTGAATTCTTCCCATTTCCTGGCTTCTGTTCATCAGTCTACAGTTCTATAGTATCAATATGTTAATGTTTTCAGAAAGGCAGGAATTTCCATAAAAGCTATTAGCTACAAGTTGCCCGCACTGTCCACCATTGCCTGGCTCTGTGTGTGACACTGCCCAGCCAAGGTGTGACTAAGCATCACGTCCTTCAAGAAAAGTGGACGGGACTAAGGGAAGTGATGGTGCCATCTCTGGGCACTGGTAGAGGAATGTGCGGGTAGAAGTGATATCATGGATCAGTTGCACTGCAGCAGGCACGTTATTTGTGGGCCACCAGTTTAAGAACACTTTCCACTGTGACTCCCCTTGTCTACTAGGTTAACTTCACAAAACCAAAGCAAACTAAAGCAAACCCCTGCTTTCATAGCGTCCAGAGGGTTCTTGCAGTTTGAAGGACATATAAGTTTTATGTGTGACTGAGCATTCCTGCAGAGCAGCTGCCCATTATTGAATTTGTATTTATAAATTTTGAATATTTGATACTGCCTCATGGTCATTACATTAAATCCCTTGGTACTGCATTGTAGTTACTCCATTATAGGTCTGGTTATTGCCAAGGGGGTATAAAGTATCTCTGCATAACACTCAATATTATTAAAGTGCGTATCTTGAGACGCTTAATCAAGACAAGGGCTCCATCACACTGGCACAAGTGTGTGTAAGAAACAGCAGACCCTTCCTTACATTTAACTATTTGCCTTTGATTTTCCTTTTTTACCTTTCTGAATATTATGTCTTAGTTCTTCCCTCTTTAATTTTTGTTATTATTATAATACTGGTTGCTTCAGGCAATAATCAATTACAAAAAAACTATTTCAGCCAGAAACTACCTAGAGCAGTCTGAGGTCAAGCTTTATTGAGTGAGAAGACTGGCAACAGCATATGACTGGGAGTTGTGATATATGTTGCTCTGTTGCTCTGATTTATGATGAAGTGGAATTTATTTTTATGGTGATTTAACATTGAAACCTTATTATGCTGTGAGCTTAAGGTTTCTATTTAGAAAATAATATGTCAGCAATAAAAGCAATGATTTTCATAGAGGAGGAAGACTATCACTTTATTAGAGCTTTGTGAAGAAGCTTTAATGACAGAGCTTCAGTTTATGGATAAAATCAGAAAGCAAGTCAGGAGATAACTAAACATTAGAAAAAGGGAATGCTGAATGGCATATAAGCTCACAGTAAATGAAAGAAAATTAGGATCACATTAGTCATAATAATTTGTTAGTTTTTCTTCTGATTGTCTTCTATTTAGCACATAATTTACGCACACACTTAAGTACATGTTTAACTGCTTTTACAGCAAATGATGGATTTATAAGGTCTTTCCGGATCTCAGCATTGGCCGCACAAAGGAGTATGGGTGGTTATTCTTGAAGAGACATTTTAGAAGCTCCACTATGATTTTACTGAGACTACATTTTTTAAAATCTAGGTTTAACCATAAATTATTTCTATTTACCAGATTTAATTGGCAGGATTAGACATACAGTAAGATGGAATTATATAGAAAATAACACTTTGATAGATAAAACTTTATCTTGTATGGATAAACGTACACCTTAAAAATGAACTAATGTCCTTATTGGTTTTGTTGTCTCACTGTTGTAATTTCGACACCAATTTATTTGATTTTTCCAGTTAGTAAAAGGAGACAGAGTTGAAATTAGTCACTTGGTTTTTTGCCCAAAGATACCATAACCCAGCTGTAGGCAGAGATGGCTAAATTGAAGGATTTTCGTAGTGAGCTGCCCACCTGGAGAAAACGGCATTGTCAGGGTCATATCAGCATTGATGTGTCAAAGCTCGCATTGGAGATGATTTTAGGAAGACAGACATGGGTAGAGAGTACAAGCAAGTCACACCAAGGAAGCAGTGGAAAAGCAAGCTCTGAAGAAAGTACTTTTATTTTTTTTTCCCAAAGGCCATAAATAACACTTGGAGTGTATTATATTGTAATAACTTGCAATAATATATTTTCCTGTAGTAGAAATGTCCTAGATTATAGGATTGTCAAAGCATCTGCAGGAATATGCTGCCATCAATTCACTGGCTCCTGGATAAAAAACAGAATTTGATTTTAATATATCCTAGTGCTTATTTAAGTCAATTTCATGTTATGAAAATAATGTTTATTAGCATGTTTTCATATTTTACATCCCATTGCTTTAGCAAACTGACAAAACAGGACTTACTTTCCTGCATTTCTCAATATGTTTTCTGTGTTTTGCAGGATCCTAAATACTTCAAATCGCAGAAGACTGGGAGAGGCCAATTAAAAGAAGGCTGGAGGGACACCCATCAGCCAATTATGTGTTCCTACAAACTTGTGACTGTGAAATTTGAAGTCTGGGGACTTCAAACCAGAGTAGAGCAATTTGTACACAAGGTCAGTGAAAGAGGAGCTGTTTCTTATCATTCACATAAGCAGTACTTAAGTATTATCCTGTGCAGGAAAGCACCAATGGCTGTGTAGAAGCAAGGGAGCTCAGCTGAATTTCTGTCACACCTCTCTTGAGGTCTGAAAGATCTGGAGCCAAGCCAGGAGGTTCATCTCTGGGTATAAACTTGACAAAGCCTGGAGCTGCTTATGTCTAAGGCTGAAAAAAACTACCAGTAACATTTCCAATACTGTGATAAATATTTGACCTAAAGTATTTATGAGTACACATGAGAATCCTATATGGAGCAGTGATGTACAGAATTTCTTATAAACAGGTAGTGGAAAAGTTTTCCAATCAGTCTACTAAAAAACTAATTAATGAATGGCATAACAGCCATATTTTTCAGAGTATTGACCTTCCACATGTTTAAAAAAACTAACAAAGGAAAAGGAGAGTTCCAGAATGTGTAATTGCCCAAAGATGAAGGGATTCTGTACACATTCCCATATGGCTTCCCGTGCTAGTCAAAGCCATGCTAATGTGATCCAATTTTGGCAACAGACCCACTTCAGGTGGGAGGCTGGAATACAAGACCTTCAGGAACCAGCATATCTGATTCTCTAGGGCATGTCCTGTTAGACACAAAACTGTCAGAGTATTTTTCACTCTAAATCATGTTGAAAACCAAGTGTTACTTTTCTAAAATGTTTTGTTGTTGTAGATGCATTTGACCTTTTCCTTGTTTCACAGGTGGTCAGAGACATACTATTGATCGGGCACCGGCAGGCTTTTGCCTGGGTTGATGAGTGGTACGGTAAGTATCCTCCAAATTTAGTCCATTTGAAAGGGCTGCTGCACAGCTTATGACCATTAACAACATATTTCTATTTGCTTTCATGGACTATCAGGTCCTAGTATAAATTGATCATGAAAGAGATGGCACCGTGTTCAGTTGCTGTAGAACATACGGAGCTCACTGTCAGCAAGTTCTTTGTGACAGGAGCAGGCTGTATTTTAGGCACCAGTAGGCAGCATGAGATGCCTTTACATCACATACATCCCGGAGTATGCATAGCCATCCCCGCACCTTGCATTTCAGGCAGAGATGCTGCCCCTGCTAAGAGTCATCTCTATGGAGAGCCACATACAGGTTTGAATAAAGCTTCTTATTCAGACTGCATTAACATGCAGGCATTTCCATACTGCAGACTCCTAGGGCCTCTGATCCAACACCATTTCGGCTTTTAAGGAAAGTTTTAAACTGTCAATACGGATTGCAATAAAGAAAAGATGGAGCTCAAGCATCCTTTCTGGAAAAAATGAATATAAATGTAAAACCTACTGGGTCTGATTCAGCAGCAGCTGCATGCAAAAACTGCTCGGAATCCAGGAACCAGCTGTAGCAGTGGGCCCTTTCTATAGCACAGAGTAATCCTGAATACCCAAACAGACAATTATGTTTAATAAAACAAGCTCACAGGGTTTGTGATTTTTCATGTATTTTCAGTAAGATGTATCCATAATCATAGGTACATGTAGAACAGTTTCTAAGACATTCCTGTAGCATATGATAGGAATTTGTGAGTATGTTTAGAATGTTTATTTAGACCCTCCTTAAGCTTCAGGAAACACTGTTCTGGGCATTTAATGGATAAGAATGACACCTGCCTTTCATCAAAGCACAGAACATTCTGCATTGCTTAAATATAGTCCATTAGCCCAGCTGGTGCACACACAGACAGAGACACCTCCAGTGGCTTCATAAACCTGCATAATTTTAGATTGGGATCTAACAAGAAACTCATTGTGCTGATTTTGGAAAAAGATTAGTTTTTGAAATCACAATGTTCTTATAAATTTAATAGTGCATGAAAATTTTGTGCTGTAGTGATCATAAAAATACTGAAATTTACTAAAGCGCAGAAAGTAAGTTTAGGTAACTCTGTGCTGCCTGTGGCCCTTACACCGCTGTGTTGTTCTGAAGTGTAACAGCTGGTAGGACTGGAAACCGTGGATTTCATTATCCAAAATAAGTGAGATCCAATTTGTACACATCCAGTTCCACTTAATACTTACGATGTGTAAAACTGCTGTGCTACATGGTCATGTGTGTTAGGAGAGTTTTTCAGAAATAGAATTTTTAAAGCATCAGTATGCCTTCATGTGTCTGTTGGCATCTTTTAAAACAGAAGTTTGAGAAAGATGGAGATGATGCCAGTCAGCTAAACTCAATCAGCTAATCAGTGTAATAAAACAAATTATTAAACAACATGTTATGTTATGGGTATTACTAATTGATTACTATAAGTAATCTTGTGTGTTGTCATTAAATTTACTAAACTGTATTTATCTTTAATATTAAGAAAATCTGTTTTCACAGTGTTATTTACTAATAAAGAGCATGTTCCCTGCTTGGCAAAATGCATCCTTAGCATGTTCCTGACATGGCTTATGAGCTTCTTTTTCATTGGTTCAAGGAAAAGACTAAAAGAGTAGGAGCTAGTGGTATTCCATGTTTCCTTTTGATCAAAATTTTAGACTGCATTTCATTTTCACTGATGAAGATTACATTGTGCTTCTGATATAACAGTTAAAGTTATATCTTTCCTTAAAAGCTGCCTAGTAAGATGCAGCGAGAGCCTTGTATCACATACCAAGGACTGGTGTGATAGAAGAATTTGCAGATTCAAGTAGCACATAATAAACTTGAGAAAAATGATAGCTTCAAGGACAAAGGCACAGTGTACATTGCTGGAAGCCATACAGCTTTCCAAGGGTACTGTGCTACTAAATTGCTATTGCAGTTTTATGAGTAAAATGTTGATGGCTGTTTTCATGAAACTCTGAAGTTACCAAATGTCTGTAAAGAACACACTGAGATTCTGACAGCCTTGATAGTCACCCCCACCTTACTCACAAGTAGATTTATTGAAAGCGTGGGAATACTCAGAAGAGTAAGGTCACAAGTCGATTAATTGGATTCTTCATGTTTTTACTGGAAGTGTGGTTTATGACAAATCTTTTTTAAACCTGTAATAATTGCTTGGAATTACACACCAACCACCTAACAGACTATGCGTTAGTTTGACAAGATCAGGCATGCCTAGACAAAGATAAATGATTCTACCAGTAGAATCAGCCTGATTTGTGGAATATTTCTAATTCTCACAAATCATTAAATTGCTTGAGGCTACAAAACTCTTAACGCATTCTCTTACCAGTGTAATTAAGTGTTAGTTTCTGGAATCTAAGCTGATGTGTGCTCTAACAGTAAGAATGTTTGCTGGTTATGAGATGTACTATGCAAAGGTAACGTAAGTCTTTTTTAAAGTGACTGGAAAGGTAAGTAGTTATCTATAACATCTATCTATAGATAGATATTATAATTCTGTATCTATTCTTTATTCCAAGGGATCTTCTAAAATCTTTTTTAGAAGATCTTGGCCTTTGCCAAGGCCCACACTTCAGTACTTTTTGCCTACCTTATGTTACACAGATTCTCCTAAACAATTTCCACTCCTTCCTGCTCTCTGACTCCCTTGGACTTAACCTTCTTACACCTTCTTTGGCTGATATAACTACCTTTATGAGTCCATTTGCATAAAGTTAGCTGCTCTGTGCTTTTTTAAAATCCTTTTTTGGCTTCTGCTGAAAGACTGTGTTCCCAGAACCTTCTCCTTAAAAAAAAAAAAAATTGTTTGCACTGAATCAATGGAAAATGCCAACAATTTTGAACTTTTTACAGATATGACTATGGATGATGTTCGAGAATACGAGAAAAATATGCATGAAAAAACCAACATTAAAGTTTGCAACCAACATTCATCTACTGTGGATGAAATAGAGAGCCATGCCCAAGCAAGAGTATGTCAATTTTTAAAACATATTGCCCATTCTCAGCTAATATACCTGCACAGATCAGAGAAGAGCAACCAGCTGATCTCACTGACCAGCCAGAGGAATTTCGGGGAGGTTTTGCTTCAGTGGGAGCTTTCTCCATGAAGTGCAACCTTTCCTTTGCACTGTAAGGTGCCACTGATGTAAGAAAGGGTGGGGCTGGGCTCATACACAACTCCCTGTCTTGCAGGAAAACACAATTCTCAAATTTCAGTTGGATGCATAAAGAGGAAGTTAAATAGGAGTTTTTCATTCTATTATTTGAGTAGTTAAATATTGCAGGAATTCAGAGTGCTTCAGTCAAAAAGCCAGGAACATGGGGAGCGGAAAACTTCCCATGAATTTTTTGCTTCACCAGGAGGGAAAAAAAAAAACCCTAATGATTTATTCACTGTTTTCAAACTAATTTTAATGTTATCATTGATTAGCTACCAACAAGGTGAGAAGTATTTTCTTAGTACGTAACAGCAGTTAGAGGAGAAGGGCAGGTTTCTGTATAGGTTCTTTGATTCAGATTCTGGAAATTTCATAAAGTATTTAACTTCCTAATGTGGGCACCTCAGGTAGAGACCTAAAATTAGAAATTATTACTATCTGCAAATAGAAAAGATGCAGTGATATTTACTTGTGAAATATTATTATTCCTTTATTTCTACTAACTGTGCTGTAGTGATGGTTTTACTCATGTAATGAGTGTGGGGCAAGGCCTGAAAGACTTTAAGTCTTTCCTTTGTTCTTACTCAGTAAAAATTGTCCTCAGCCTGAGCAGATGTTATCTGAGCCATACCCAGGGAAGTGATTCTGGTATCTGTAACATAGCAGCTCCATTGACATCAAGGTTACTGAGCTGTAAACTGAGAGTCAGTTCTGAATGTGGCTCTGTATCCCGGATTTGGCTTTGAATGAAGTCTCCCATCCTTAGTTCCCATGTTGTAAAACTTCCATTGAGGTCAGAACAGAATTTGTTATTAATGGAAAAGAAAGAGAGTCTGAGTCTTCTTAGCTCCGGGTAAGGACTTGCTTTACTTACGTCTATGTCAGAACAGACAGGAATTTAAAACAAGTATAAGCTAAAAAGCAAAAGTCAGCTGAAGGGACAGTAAGTATTTCTTGTCTGAATTCAAAATGAACAGTCCTAGCATCATAGAATTGTCTGGGTTGGAAGGGACCTTTGAGATCATCTAGTCCAACCATCAACCTAACCCTGATAAAAATCCCAACAACGCATCACTAAACCATGTCGCTGAGCACTATGTTGACCGGTCTTTTAAATACCTCCAGGGATGGTGCCTCAACCACTTCCCTGGGCAGCCCATTCCAAGACTTAATGAGCACTTAGCAAGACTTTAATCAGGCTTCACTTCAATGGCTGGAAAACTGGGAAATCTTCCTGTCCTCTTTCCATTTCATTTATCCGAGGCAGCTTTTGTCTCAGTTGTACAGAAGTCCTCAATCCAAAATAGCTGAAATGAATGCATGGGCTCCCTTTGTTGTCAGGGTGCTTTTAAACTCTTTGAGTTCAGAAACAGAACACACTTTATTACAGGGTGTGAAACAAAATGTAAATCAGCAAAATAGTTTCAAATCTATCTCCAACACAAGTAGGTGCAGTTCCTCTGAGACCATCTGTTTATTTCCACCACTTATCTCAGGTATGAAAATAGGTTCGTCCTCATTCCTAATAACTGGCAACATGGGCTGAAAAGGTCCCCGGAATTTCGTCTGTGGGGAAGAGAGAAGGCAGCTGGTGACATGCACATTTCTGTTTAGTCAACATGATGGTGTAATACAACATAAAGCTTCTTCTACATAACAATTGCAGCCAAGGCTACAAATGCATGCAGCTGGGGAGTATTTCAAAGTATGGATGTCCTGAATGTTCAGGACTTTGTCTCACACATGGGGAGCACCACTGCCAGTTCCCTGTCTCAGGCACCCACATGTACAAGGATTTCAAATTTATTAAAATGCTAGTGAATTTATTTCTGGGGTTTTGAGGGCTTTCAGAGCTCAAAGAATCTAGAAAATGGTTTAATGAAATACTTCAAATTTACAAATTTAACATGAAATTCCGTGAAAAACATGGCATTTGTTTCTGTTGCCTCAGCAGACATCTTGCAGGCAATGTAGACACCAAGCAGCAGGTTTCTCAGGAGTCATGCTGATTTTTTTGCTCAACTTACCCGATGGTAGCAGATGTCATTTGTTCGGGATTTTATCAGAAGAGATTTGCACATTTATGCTGGGACTGCTCTGCCCTCTTGTGGGTTTCCACAGCGCTGGGACACACGTGTCACCTGCAGGAGAAGCTTGTGGAGCCGATTTTCCATTGCAAAGTGGCTTTAACCTCTGCTCTCGTTTTGCCTCGATTTTGCAGGGAATTAAGCAGCAGATTTGTCAGTTGGCCATAAATGTTTAAGTAAAGATGGAAAAGTCGGAAAATGTGTTGTGCCTTTACCCAGTGAGAGGGAATTCTTCAGGCTTTATAGAAAGGGCCTCTGTTACACGGATGCAAAAGTTGTTACATGAAAAGCAAAAGGGCCTCAGTTACATGGATGCGGCTGCAACCAGAAGTCAACAGAAGGGTTGGGGGGAAAAGGAATTTTTCACCCCTTTATAATTACAGTAGACGAACAAACCAGTGACAGCCCTTTACCTGTTCATGCTTACGATCCAGATGTAAAAAACCCTCAGCCTATCAGTTTTATTTTGCTTGAAGACTGACTGTGTATCTAGATGTATTCCTTAATTGCCTGTGAAATAGCTTGATTTTTCCAGCAACTGCAGAGTTAGCACTCTTTATTCAGTCCAGGCTTCCTCTTCCAGAAGAGGAAACATTGGTGTGTGATTAATGTCGTTAACTGCTCTTTCTTTACGTTCTGCTTATTGTACTCCAGACAATGCATTACAATAGGAAGGCATTCACAGGGAGAATCACTTATAGATGTGCATGATAAGCAGTCACTCCTTGATTTAGAAATTGGATGGAAGTAGTTTTACTGAGTTAAGGAAATGATAATTTGAAATTATTCTAACGGGCCTTTCTTTTCTTCTTCTTGAAGACATGACAATGGATGAAGTGCGAGAGTTTGAACGGGCCACTCAGGAAGCTACCAACAAGAAGATTGGGATTTTCCCACCCGCAATATCTATCTCTAACATTTCCATGCCTTCTTCCACCCGCAGTGCTCCATCTAGTGCCCCATCAACTCCTCTCTCCACAGATGCTCCTGAATTCCTAACAGTTCCCAAAGACCGGCCTCGGAAAAAATCTGCTCCAGAAACTCTCACTCTTCCAGATCCAGCGAAAAAAACCCTTTAAATTAACCCAGCATGTTTCCTCCTGATAAGCCATGTCTACTACAGCAAGAGTGATGTAACTGAATTTCTACAAAGGTCATGGTGATTTGTTGGGTGTTTGGGGTTTTTTTTTTTTTGCTTTGAATAATCTTACTGATGTGAAAAGGTTACTTCTTTCCTCAGACTTGATCCTTAAAACCTTCAGAGAAGTGCATGCAAGAGAACATAGTTTATATATTCCTCAAGTAGTCTTTCAAGCCATACGGGGCATCTTACTGACATAGAATGAAATGGTCTGAGGGGAGCCCTATAAAAGAAAATAAATCTTTCTGTAGCAGTACTTACCTACATATCCTCATCTAGGTCGCAGCATTTATAATTAGGAGTAGGTATTTAGTGAAGCCGCTAAGGACTTCTGAGGCAAATTAGTGCCAACTGGAATGCAGGGTTAACAGGAAAAAACCCTCCCATTTTCTTCTTTTATAGCTGATTTTAAAATCCTTCCTATTCTCAGGCTTCTCCTGTGTATTCATAAACTTTTGACCTGTAACTCGTTGTACTTGAACACCAACAGCAATCACTCAGATTCACATTTTGCTTAAAATTACTCAGGATTTGGGGCCTACCTAACAAACAAAACTTTTCAAACCTAAAATATCACTGTATTGAAGCCCCACTTGTATTGATTATGCTGACTTTGAGGCCATTGAACTATTTCTATCTTGCACAGAATTTGTAAAAGAAACCACCTATTTCTTGTAGATAATGTATTTTAATAGCTTTCCCTGTCCTTTTGTGATCTCTTAAGTCCATATTGGAGTTCATCAATGGTGTTCCATATTTAAGATTGAAAAAAAGTAACTAAATTGAGCCAGTTGAGCGGCAAAATCGATTAATTCTGTCTTTTCTTCTCTGGAAGAAGAGTGGTAGTTACGCTGTAAGACCTTGAATGTTAAAGGAAAGAAAATACGAGGCACCTTTTTCTTTCCTGCCTCACATCTTTCCTAAACAGCACAATCTCTTACTAATAGAAAGCTGATTCCAGGCTTTACCATCATTTCTAGGGAAGGGGTGAACAAAATCAGTCACTTCAAAAAGCAAATGTATGGTGGGGCTGCTCCACCGCATTTAGGGTGACTTTAAGGAAATCGAAGTGCTTTTCCTGGTCTGCATGTGCAATCACTCTTCAATCTCAGGAATTAACGTGTAGAAAAGAATGTTTCCCAGGAGGGAAGCGTAGATTGTGGAAGAAGAAAAATAAATGGCAGAAGTGGTCTCTTCCTTCCTTCCCTTCCAAAATGTAAGCTCAGTGAGAAACTTTCCTCACTGACCCCTGTTTGAGGGATTTGTTTTCTTTCATACAAACTGCTATTTAAAAAAAGCTGTCACTCGCTCGCTCTGTCGGCAGCTGTAGCAGACGTTAATAGGCTGCTGTCAATACCCAGTGAATGACAACGATTGCCTGCATCCTGTGATCAAAGTGGGTGATATTTTGTACCACTGGTGACATGGTACATGGATAAAGAACCAGAGAGTCCTCCAGAGCTGAACTATCAGAGTATTGAACAATCGCTCTAGGGACAGCCCTTTACCTAGACAGGACGTTCGTGCCATCTTCTCACACCTTCTCAGCAGAATGCTGTGATTTGACCGGCTTAACTGCACTGAACTTCTCAACGCCTGTAGATCCAGTAGAAGTTATACTGAATGTGTGATATTTATAGTGTAGTTTTAGTAGCAGGAGAGGTAATTCTGCTGCCAACCTGCACTGAAACCAAGTGTATATTTGTTTGGTAGTTAAAATCCTGTAGCTAGTGAAATCTGGGAGCTCTTTGTAGATTAGCTGTGGTCTGATTTCACGTGTTTTCCCATTCACTGTCCATGTTTTGCTTTGCTTCTCTTCTCAGAGCTAGCATTTCTGTGTAATTAGTAAACTGATGGGTGATTAATTTTTTTGAGAAGACGCTGTAGTGATGCAAACAAAACTTTCCCATGCATTAGTTTATGATTTCAGATTTTGAAAGTGTGCAGAGTAAGTATTCATGATTATAACTGGTCTTTTTTTTTTTATTAATATTGACTGTTTTTTATTTAGTAGCAAGATTGGAACACTGGCAGAGAAGGGAACCTTTGAAATCATAAAGCATTCTTGGGGTGTTTTCTCATTTCCTGAATTTGATGTATATAGAAATTGTTTAGATCTGCTCTTCCTGAAAATCTATTTTTCGATGAATTGTTTTCTGTCAGAGAAGTATTTGCTCAGCTCTAGTCATAATGTCCTTGTACTTACATATTGCTATTTCTGTATGCGTTTGAGCATCTGGGTTTGACACAGATGATTACACCAAAGCAGTCATACTGTTACTTACATTTAACTGATTGATTTCCAACCCTGTGGATACACTGATTATCATATTAGGTAGGTTTGGGGATGAGGCCTGTATGAAAATTATTAACGTACCTGAATAGGACACATCTTAATAGCTGCAAGACAGAGATTGTAGGAGAAAGGCACTGATCATGCCATGGAAAAAATGCCTGACTGCTGAAGGCTGTGTCTCTGTTGGCACCTGGGCAGTGCTTTTCCTGAGCATTTCAGATTTACTGACCCAACAGCCTGGATTCACCATTGGCCACCAGGATAATGATAGGCCCCGTTGCCTCCATGCTGCTTCCTAATGAAGGCAAATTTAAAAATCTGTAATGTTTCATTGCATTGGATAAGGAGCACCCCAGGCTTTACATTGGTTGTTCAAGCACCCTCTGCTGTGCTCTGCTCTGCCTTCCCCACCAGTCCTTACCCATTTGGTCAATATGATCTTTAAATATCTTCTTCTGGGTTTTTTGTTTTTGTTTTTTTTTTTTTTTTTTTTTTTTTTTTTTTTGTTGTTGTTGTTGTTGTTTTAAGGAAGGGTAACTTTTTCTAAAATGTTCCCAGCAAACTCACAAAACCATACAAAATTAAATGAAAAGGAAGGTCTGAATACTTCAGTATAACATCTTGAGGCAAAGGTGGTGTTTTCATTACTGATTTTTTCACAGTGTTTTCTGTTGTATTTTCAAACTTTTATTAGGAGAAAATTAGCATTTTGCAGGCGTTCATCACTTCTTTTGCAAAAATAAATTATGTAACTATTTAGTGAGTACATCTTCATAGAGTATGGTGACAGACAGCAAAGCTCAATAGGGACAGTAGTCGAATTCGTATTCTCTGCCACAGCGACTGGAGAACTACACGATCCAGCTCTGCCAGGACTCGGCAAGGGATTGCCCATCACAGACACTACAGTTCAGAGCAAATAATGTAATTTGTTTGTTTGGGTTTCTATGAAAACCTTCTCCCAGCTTTGCTCGTAGTTTTAGGTATTTCATATAGAACAATCATTACAAAATAACTGGGAATTCACTGCAGTCTTTAGAAGGGTAGCTCTCCTAATAAACTAAAAAAGGGAGGTATCCATAAAGACTGTGAGGAGCAGCACATTCCTAAAACACATAATAGGATTTCTTATGAATGTGATGGTTAATTTAGTAAACGACTGGATAAATCCTATGGAAAGAAATTATTTGACTTTATTCTTTGGCTTTTTTTTTTTTATTTTTCTGGAAAGTGATTTTGTGACATCTAGTAGCCAATTTGCATTAATTGCTGCTGTAGAGATTTTGAAATGGAAATATTTGTTCCTTGAATTTTAGTTTGTAACAAGATGGCTATATTTTGTTAAAACTGCTTTGAAGCTTGCTGCACAATAACTTCAAAACCATGTGCTATCATTTGAAAAAGGCAAAATGCATATGCTTTTTATGAATTAGTGAGTGCAGTAAGAGAATTCATGATCTTGTCAATAGGAGCTTTTCTGTTTCCATTGTTTGGACTTGGGTTTACATGTGTAAGTTAAAATTGCTAAGTAAGTCTAACAATGTTTTGCGTTAAATGAACAGCATGGTCCTTGAATTACAATCTCCTGTAGTTTTGTGGTGTCACTAAAACAGGTTTCATTGTTTTATTTCATTGCTGTGATAATTCCATGTGACTCTGAATGTCCAGTAATTAATTTCTTTTATTTAGAGCAATGATGGCTACATTAGGCAATACCTAGTGATTAGGCATCACCACCATCAAAGGACCAAGGTTTGAAATGCTCTGCATGTTAAATAGTGCAAGGCTCAACAGAATTTTATTGCCATATTTCTCATTCATATCACTTAGTTTCAGATTTTACCAAGTTATTTATTATTTTTAATATGTGTTTTTTTTCCTTGCATTCTGATGTAAATAAACTACCAACAATTATTCTTTACAATTGTGAATATTTTCTTTCACTTGGTCTCCTCCAGCAAGGGACAAAGCCATTAACATTTCTACCCCCAGCTCTTCAAGTCACTTCCTCACAATTAAAAAGCACAGAGAATTGGCTTTGTAAGGAAAATGTAAACCACTTAAAAGGACTGTTCGGTTTTGTTGTGATTCATCTTTTAAAAGATCTTATCAAGGCTAGTGCCCATCCGTCTGGTGTCGGCCCATTCACTTGTAAACGACCATTTGGTTGACAAGGACGTTTCAGTGGGGAATCTAATTCTCTACGAGGGGTTTGGCAGCCTGGTGGTACAGTAAATACTGGAAAAAAACCGCTGGAAACCTGTCAGAAGGCAAGAATACTCCATCACTTCTCTACCGGGCATTTCATGTAGTTCACAGAAATTTCACATATACAATGATTTCTCCGCAGAAATAAAGCTTTCTCTGCACCAGAGAAATGGTGGCTTGCTTGTTTGGTGTAGAAATGCTTCTCAGCAGCTTCATAATGAACATAGGCCTAGAAAACGTTTAAGGTAGACATCGTGATGGAAAACACAAGAAACCAGGCAGCACTGCATGGCCTCGGGTGTAAGCGAAGTGCGTGGGGCCATGTCCTGCAGATGGCCAGTCCCTGGCTCAGGCTTTGCCACCCAAGTGTGGCTGTGACTGTGCTCTATGAGGCGAAATTAAGTCTCCAACAAAGCGATGTGCCAGCGGCAAGACCTCAAAAGGACAGTGCTGGCCACACGTGGTGCCCAACAGTGGCCAACTGCTGGCACAGTGCCACATCTCATGGCTGGGCCACAACTGCTTAGTTTGGTTTGGTTTGATTTGATGGCTTTCACAGTTTGGGCTTGTATTGCTCGGACTTCATTAAAATTTGCACACAAAATACTAATGCATGAAAATACACTACGAATTGGTTAAAAACGTACTAAATTTGGCGAGTTGGGTTGCGCTCTTACCGAGAGGAAAAAACACACACTTTATAGAAGTGAGACATAGGGCAGAAATACTTTTAATTAAAGTAGTCTTAAACGTCCAATATTTTATTGTGTTGGTACAAAACTACAAAGTCTTCTTTGATTTTATAGTATTCGAAATATCCAGAACGAGTCGCATTTTTACGTCCATTGCTGTCAAAGCACTCAGGGAACACGACAAGGCTGCCAGTCGCGACACGGTACCGCACGCCCACCCCACCGCCGCGATGAGCCCGGAAGCTCCAAAGCGCCCTCGGCCCTTTCCGCTTCCTCCGGTACTTCCCCCGCCGCGCGCAGCAGCGCGTGCGCGCTGAGCCCACCCGCCTACTCACGCGCCGCGCCAAGTCTCGCGACAGGTGGAGACTCGCTAAGATGGCGGCGCTGTGCGAGAGCTTCACGCTGTGTGGTTTGGGCCCCAGCGGCGGCGTCGGGCTTGGCGGCGGTCTCTTGGCGCTAGAGCCGGGCCCCGACCCCGATCACGTCTTGCTCACCGACCGCGGCAGGACGGCCACGCTCTTCAAGGTAACGCCTGATCCCTCGGCCTCGGCAGGTGTCGCTGCTGCTGCCGCCGCCGCCGCTGAGCAGCCCCGGCCTGTGGGAGGGTCTCCGGGCGGAGCCTCGGGGCCGCTCTCCCTCCTGCCCCGGCCCTGCCGTCGCCAGGCGCATCGCTACGCGGGCCGCCCCTCTCTGCTGCAGGCGGGGGCTTCGGGACAGGGGTCCTGCCCTGCCTTGCCCGGCTCACCAGCGTTCTGCAGGGGGCGGCTCAGGCGGCTGCTTGTTTATTTCTGCTTTTGCCGATTTTCTCTCTCCATTCCCTATTCCAAACCTTCCATTCCCAAGCTGCAGGGGAGGTGACGTGTCCTTACAATAGCCAGGGTGACACGTTGTTTGTCTGGCTGTCAGTTTTGTGTCAGCTGCCGTCCTCTTGGCCGGAGGGCAAAAGACTTTAGTTTGTAGCACTCGAAACAAAAACTGTGTTCTGCTGTCTTTTATCTTACTCTGTTCTGGGGACACCCCCCTCCACCCCCACCCCCTCAGTGCTGTCTCCAGCTCTGGGGACCCTAACGTCAGATGGACATGGAGCTGTTGGAGTGGGGCCAGAGGTTACGGAGATGCTGGGAGGGCTGGAGCCCCTCTTCTGTGAGGACAGGGTGAGAGAGTTGGGGGGGTTCAGCCCAGAGAAGGCTCTGGGGAGACCTTGGAGCCCCTTCCAGTCCCGAAGTGGGCTCCAGGAAAGCTGGGGAGGGCCCTTCATCAGGGAAGGGAGCCACAGGAGGAGGGAGAAGGGTTTGATACTGAAAGAGGGGACACTGAGATCTGGGGAAGAAATTCTTGGCTGTGAGGGTGGTGAGACCCTGGCCCAGGTTGCCCAGAGAAGCTGTGGCTGCCCCATCCCTGGAGGGGTTCAAGCCAGGTTGGATGGGGCTTGGAGCCAGGTGTGAATCACACCTAATAGGAGTTTGGACCACAGAATTCATTGCTGTTGGTCTCAGTACCTTACACTGAAATAGAAAAGGTATGGTTCTGTGCATGATTGTATTAGTGAGTAAAAGTAACTTACAGGAGTGATTAAAAGTGGTGTCTTCAGTTTGGAAAGGCCATGTATCGTACCTGTGCTTCATGATGCAAGCCCATCGAACTGTTTCAGGTCAAAGTTATTTATCATGTGCAAAGGAATAATTCTAATTAATGTACAGTTTTTTCACGTTAGTCTGAAATTTTTGGTGTTGAAGTCATATTTTAATTACACTGTCTTTGTTCTAACCCTTCTAGGTTTCAGATCAGAAGCCACTAGGCTGTTGGTCAGTTAAACATGGGCAGATTATCACATGTCCTGTTGTATGTAACTTTGAAACTCATGAATATATAGCTGTTCATGATGACAAGGTGAGATCCTTTATCTTTTCTTAAAGGAAAAAAAAAAGGATGCTTACCAGAATTCATTTAGAATTCTGCTATATCTTTTTCCTTAACCTTACTCTTTCCTATCCTTTCTTTCCAATTCAACATTTCTGAGCTTGGTTTGTTTTTGTGTTGTCTCTGCTTCAGCTGCTTTCCCTGAGTCAGTTTCCACTAAGGTTACTGGAAACACCTACTGGATATTTTCCTCCTGTGTTTCAGGGACATGCATTGCTTGTATTGTGTGTGTTGAGAAGTCTATATATTATTGTTTTACTGTGCTTAAAAAATGGTGCTTCTCTTAAAGGTTTTAAGAATATGGAAGAACACAGACATTAACTTGGACAAAGTATTTAAAGCAACAGTAAGTCTTTTACATATGTTCAATTTTTATATTAAGACTTTGAATCCCTGAGGAGGGGAGAGAGGGTGATTCCGTAGTAGTGATAACATCACATTTTAGCTGACCATTGCCTTAACTCGCACTTCTGGAATACTGCAAGGAATCCACTTGAACTGAGAGATCTGATCATCAATGTGTTACTCTTAAAATGGTTCAATCCCAAGTCCACAGTTGCAGAGTACTTTTTTTTGAAGATGGTGAATTATGTTCAAGTATGGATTTTTCTGTTCTGCTGGTGGATGTGTTAAACAAGGGTTTGTGCTGTGCTGTGTAATGGTGGTTTCAACTCCTTACCCTCAGCTATGTTTCTTCTCATGTGATTCAGAGGTGTGCTTCTCATTAAGGCACTTTACTGGCTTTTCGTTGAGTAGAGATTTGAGATATTCATAGTATTTCAGCAAACCGGCCCTTACTGGGCCTACATTATTAGGAATCTTACAGGTTCGTCATTCTTCGGTTACTCGTTTATTGAAACAATTTAAATTTATGTGTAAAACACTTGGCTTTCAAGGTAATGTACTGGACAACAGAATGGTTTTTTTTTCTGTCTAGCTTTCAGCTGATGTGTACAGAATACATTCACTGCCCCATGGAGGGCCCATAGTACTGTTCAAAGGAGGTGGTGTTCGAACTTTAGATGTCCTGTTGGAAGCCCCACAACAAGAAATTGAAAACATTATCTCAGATGAAGTCATCAAGTAAGTGATACAACTTTATGAAGCTTGCCTCTTGGTCAGAGAAGTTCATGATAATGAAAGTTGTTCCCTTTTTTTGAGAGGGTCGGGGAGAAATGTGAAGACCAAGATCATGGGGTTGGGTGGGTTTTTTCCTAAATGTTGGTTTTTAAATGTTAAAATTATTTATACAGATATCCTAAAAATAAGAGGCTGCCTAAGGAACAGTGATGTGACTTTAGGTATAATCCTAGAATATAGAAGACATTCATATGGTTTTGTGGGGGTTTTTTTTAAGGTGGAGTGAAGCCTTTATGGATGGTCAACAACCTGTCTTGATTTTCACTACTGAGAAAGTGAGTTGAATACTTTTTTGAAAAACTTTCATAGCAGCAAATCTAAGTGTTTTTTCTAAAATCTATCACCTGTTTCATTGGATTTTAAGAGCTTTTAGTGAAACCATTATCCTGATATAATCAATATCCTGTATATATGTATTGTTTCTGATAGAGCAGTTAAATTGAAGTTGTGTTGCTTTTAGGGCTGAGGAGCCTGACTCTTAGGACTTGAGCAATTAAGATTAAATACAGTAGATGACTGTGTGACTTTTCATTGCCCTCAAATGCTTGTTGGAAAGAACTTACTAAATAGTTAATGTATTAAAAAATATTATATGTGAATTTGTCTTTATGCATATGCTTCTTCCTGTGAATCCATCTGTTGCATCAAATTAGAATTTATGTGCCTGGGTCTGCAAACTTTTCTGAATTAGGCTTTATATCCCATAGAAGACACAAATTCGTAATTTTGCTTAACGTTTGAAGTTAAGTGGAACTAATATCTGATTTTTTTTATCTCTTTGTGTAAAATAAAGAAAACCTGTATTTTCTTTTTTGTTTTAGGGTGGGGATTTTTTTGTCTACGTACAGAAACTTAAGATGAATAGTCTACACAAATACAAGCTTGAGCAACGGGAAATACCTAAACCATTGATTTTCACAGCATATATAAAAAATCAAATTATCACACTACTGTGTTTGTGTAAGTTATATTTTCTAATGACATGTGCTAATAAAGCAAATAATTTTATGGAAGGACATAAAATGTTGATATTCATGAATTACTATTTAATATTTTTAGCTCTTTAACATTTCTGAAACAGCTAGTGTTAGAAGTAGTGATTAAATCTTCCTGGTACTTTTAATAGCTGCAAAGACTGACTGTTCCTACGTGTTATTACTTGTACCTTGCAGATCTCAGGCTAGCTATACTTCTGGTTTGCTATTTTGCATCATAACATGTCCTTTAAATGTTATGTATTATTTTTTCTCTTAGCACTCAGTAGATTTTGTTGGTTTTGAATGTCCTTTTGCTATGTCATATAAAATAGTTTTTCCACAATAACAGATGATAAAAGGGTCATCACTTTTCTTTGACAGATTCCAATGACTCTGTGTACAAGGTTCTGATACCTCTGCAGCAAAATAGTGAAGAGGAGGAGCAAATTTTATGCAAGTCACAACTATTAAAACTTTCAGTATCTGGAAGTGTTCTAAAAGGAACTTCTTTCGTTGTGCTTGATAAAAACCACATTGCGATATTAGGAAGTCTAGCTGCACCTGGTGAAGAATCCAAAGGTAACTTAAAAAATCTTGTGTCTTAAGTTTTCTTAAGCAAAGCACTAAGGAGGCAGCAGTGCAAATAAAATGTTGTTTGGCTTTTGAAACTAGTACACTGTTGAGCTGTGCCTTTCAGAGCACTCGCTGAAAGGTAACGTTTACCAGTAAAACTGCAGCATGTTACAGGACTGTGCTTGCTGTTGTATTTCAGTATTTGCTTTCATGCTGTTCATGAAACAGTTGAGACAATGCAGCAAGAGAACTCATGGATGGAGAGGGATTAAAAGGAGGACTTGAACACTTTCAAAAGAACCTGTGTTGGAAAACAGGCCTAATGTCCTATAAGAATTCCATCTCTGAAATAAGTGAAATGAACACTTTATGCCTAAGCATCTGAAGTGGGAGATCACTGAAATAGAAGCCACTGAACTGCAGCATTTTATAACAAAATATTCTTCCTGACTGGAAGCCACATTGGCTACTCTACCTCTTTGCCACAGTGTCTTGTTTAAAGCTCTTCACTGTAAACTAACTCACCTCTAAGTATTTTTCTTGTGATCAAAGCAGAATGTGCAAATTTCTAATGCACGTTACTCACTGAGCTATTTTGAGACCGTTATTTCTACTTCCTCAATTGTTTTTGACTGAAAGTAGCAAAGGTAAATGTAGCAAATATGTCCCTTTTTGGGTTTGTAACTTTTCTGCTTTTCCCCAGAGTGTCTGACCATATGGAACACAAAATTTCAGACTTTGCAAACTTCAAAGGAGCTGCCCCTGGCGACCAGCGGACAAGTGAGCTCAATCTTTATTTTGTTGGTTGGTGAGCTTTGTGGCATGGTTGGTGGCCTGAGGCTGGTGGGCTTCAGGGTCTGGCAGAACAGTGAATGCCAACTTGTGAAACAAAATTTATGCTGACCAGTTGATAAGCAATTTTTGTCAGAAGATTTAGCAGGAGAATGGTGGCTTATGTTAATTTCCTTGATAATTCTGTACTGTGTCTCTTCTGATGGTCTTGATTATTTGTTGAGAATGAAGTAGTGAATTAAACAGAAAATGCAGCCATTATCTACTCTGTTCAGTTTGCAAGTGAGATGGCCAAAATGCATCTCCCTAAACAGCGTTTCAGGATGTTCAGGTGTCAATGATTGGTAAGTAAACTGATTCCTAATAAATGCACTAGTGAAATAAAACGGCTGTTTTTGTCATGAAAGTGCAAGAGCGAATTTAAAAAATAATACTATCAAGTGGATTTAATGCCTTGGAGCAGTACTGTACTTTAAGGCATCCCTGGAAAATACTACCTACCAAAGATACTTTAAATACTGTGATCACTGACTTCTTCTAGTTGAATTCTGTAGTAAGGAGTTAAACATCAGCTTGTGCAGGAACACACTTCTCTGCTCTTTTCCTCATTAACGATATGTTTTAATATTTTGTAGTTATGGTGTTATGAGGAAAAATTTTTTTTTACTCATGGGAAAGTACTAACGGTAATTATGTACAAGTGTGAAACATCATCCTTGGCAGCTGCAGTGGGAAAGCACAAGGACAGTCAAACCCCTGGTAAGAATTATTATAATTACAATGAAAAGATCTTGTAAGAGGAAAACTTCTGAAATTGTGTGTTACTTTAATACAACCCTATAAAATCAATTGAATCTAAACGGCTTGAAGTAACCTAACACTGTATTCTGTTTCTAGCTGTTAAATTTACTGCTGCCAAGAACACCAGAGCACACAAACATCTGCCTTTATTGTGGCTTTCAAATATGGGAACTAGTGAAAATACTGGACAGTTAGCTATGAATACTGAATTAAAAATGACGTGCTGTCTCCTATAAATTGTTTTCAAAAGAGTTTGTGATGGGGCAATATCACACCTTTTGGTAAACTTTGCTTTAAAATGTTATTGTCATAGTGTCTTTAATTTGGCATTACACCAGTAAACTGTTGTTGCAAATAGTGCTTCTGTAATAACCTAGATATGTTCCTTCCAGAGGCTAAAGATAAAAAACAGTATGCAAAAAGCATCATAATTGCCTGCTGCTGAGATGAAACTGGAAACTTTCTTGGCAGAATATAACTTGCGTTATACTTTAGAAAATACCTCTTAGCATAGAAGTTGATGTGGTATTCATAGTTGAAGCACACTTATTAAAATGTTATCTTCATATAGTTCTATTTTTGTGTTCACAGATGTGTCTTCATTTGTAAACTGGAACACCCTTGCAGATGAAGAGCTGGTGGTTTCTTTTCAGTCACAGCAGTCTGTAGTTCTAAAATCTGAGTCCAAAATGACAGTAAGTTGGCATTAGGAACATGTGAGCTTTCTGTTTCATTTCTTTTATCTCTTCCCCATGCTGCTACTGTTATTTCCAGGTGTTGTCTCAGAAGGAAATTACACTTTGTATTTGTTACTTGTTGTTTCTAACACTTTCTGGAATTGAACTACTTGGTTACTGTAGTAATAATGATCGTAATCTGTGCAGCAAGTTCCTGGTTATCTTGATTGAAGCTGTTAATTATAGACTATCTTTTTTGAACTGAATAATAACTTTTTTTTTCTTTATAATAGTTAAGATCAAAAAGGAACAGTATTGCTAAGGTACAGCCAGACACCTTATCAGTTGGGCAGATCTTACTAAATCTCAAGGTAAGTAAAACAAATATCCTAAAGTGTGTTTAGACACTCTCAAAATATGCTAGTTGTCACTTCAGCTGTTTTCTTTGTCCCTGTTATCTTGCACATACCAAGCTGACAAAGCTGCCTTAAACTGGTGACTTGGAGGAGTAGGAGTAGTAGTAGTATTCTAGAATAGTATTTGGACACAGTGGAGTTAAAAGTTTGGTCATAGGAGTGTGTTCTGGAACTGTACAATGCAGGGCTTATAGATATCTGAATCATGAAAACTTGCAGAAACTTGTTCATTTTTAATGAAAATCTTCTCTTACAATAAATAAGGTGGGAGAATTTTACCTGGACTCTTTTTTTTTTTTTGATTCCTACTTATGGCTTGTTTTTTTTTTTTTTTGAAGACCAGAAAGTCAAAATGCTAGGAATTCCACTGCAGATGGAATAATAAGCAATTTAGTCCCTTTCTAAAAATTGCTGGAAATGTTGTGGCAGTTCAGGTTGGGTCCCTTGCTGTGGGAAGGTACCCAGAGTTCAGCTGTGACTGGACACCTTGGTAATGTTACTAAATTAACAGGCAAATAATTCTTGAGCAATTATTGGAAGATTCTGCCTCTGTGAGTAATTAGGTACAGTTCTGTAACGTATGCCTTGGACTTCTGAGTTGCACAGTATTTGTCATTTTCAGGACACTTCTACAACTGTTTTTGAAGACGAATTGAGACAATTGATATCAAAAGCACGCATGCCAGACTTCCAAGCCAGCATTGGATGTGTCATAACTGCTCTTATAAACAGATGTAAAACAAATCCAAAGTACTACCCTCGAAATTTCCTGCTACATATAGTCCAAACTCAAGACTTGTCTTACAGGTGATGATTCTGTATTTTTTTTTAATTGTAAGGAAAATTATTTAAAAATAAAAAAAAAATAGTAGAAAACCAATTCTTTATAAAGCACTCTTGAATTATTAGAATTTACTCTTGAAGGTGCTTGTGCTTGCTTTCTGATAAAGCTGATGCTTCCTAGATGGATTTTTGTGTAAAACAAGATTAATACTTCTGCATTAGTTGTCAATGTACTTTTCAGCAGGTTCAAACCATGCAACGTATTCTTTTCATGTTTTTAATAGTTTATGTCCAGATTTAATGGCTGTTGCTTTGGAGAAAAAAGATGTGCATCTCTTACAAATCTGCTTACAACGGTTTCCAGATATCCCTGAAGAAATTACTTACGCTTGCTTGAAAGTATTTTTAAGGTAAATTGGAATTGCTCTTTCTTTTTTTTTTTTCTTCTCTGTTCTCTTAATCAAACAAAGGACCCTAATAAAAAGCTCTGTGTTGCCAAGTAAGTAATAGTGTGCATGAAGTTCTTAATTTTGAGTGCAGTTTATGTTGCAGTCTGACAAACTTTTTAGAAGTCTGTCGCATATGTTAATTCTAAAAACTGTGTAAATGGTAATTAAATGAACATGCCTTTTGGTAACACGGCTGGCTTGAATGACACATTTTTCTACATGTAGTGTTACAACTGTCTGTTTACTGTGCAACAGACTTAATTGGGAACTTACCTGGGGTAAGAAGCCCACAAAAAAAAGACTAGTTCTTGTAAGTTCATAACAAAAATGGATGAACTTTTAAGTAGGCACTGTAAGGAAAAGAAAAGACTGTTGTTACTGTTACTCTAGGCTTCTGGAGCAAAAAGGATTCTCTTGGATCTTGTTCATTTCATACTTTAGTACTGTCAAATAGTTTATTACTAAATATTAGGAAAATCATAACTGCCTTCCAGGTTGAGGCAGTCTCACTAATGTCAGAATATAATAACAGTCTTGATTAGGGTAAAAATCAGCCCACAACAGAATGTCTAATAATACAATAACTTACGTTGTTGGAATAAAAGAGCAGAACTTGTATTGTTCAAGGTTAATAATTACAAAAATAATAACTGCTCTTTCATGGCCTTTATTCATTCTGCAAAACTTTATATTTTAGTACATGTTTCTACTTTTATAGTAAGCTTCAATGAGTTCATAGTGTACTATATTGGGGGTGATGGCATTTCTGATTTTAAAGCTAATAATTAAAAGTATTAAATGTCTGGTGTTTTCTTCTGCAGCATTAGTGAAGCCTATCTTCAAAGAATAGATGTGAATCTAGAATCTGTAATCTGTTACATTGATATTGAATTCAACAATAAAGAAGTTAAGACTGAAATTGTAGAAAATGGTTTCAATGCAGAGCTGGAACAAGAAACCATTTGGAATACTGAAATAACAAAGGACACCCATCTGACGGCTGATGGTAGTTTCTGCCCTGTTGGACCACAGAAGGCAGCATTATTGTATCCTCTGTGTGTTGTAATGAAGGAAAGTCAGTACATTACATGCCACGTGAATGTTTATATTTAGCTTTACTGGAAAACCTATCTTCTGTTACTGTGGAAAACTTGTGAGAAGCTCTGTTAAGAGAAGTTGCTACTCAGAAAAATACACATCAAAAGTACATAGAAACAATTAACTTTTAGAAAGCATCTATGTCAAGTTAAACTTCTATTATAACAAAAGTGTAACAAAACTGTCTATTCAATGGAAAATAGCATCAATTATTTTGATGTTTACCTGTTGTAAAAATTAGCCAATTATATATTTAGAGTAAATAGAACTTCTTGAGTTGTGTTGTGATGTTTCAGTAGCTCTATATATTTCAAGAAAATAAGAAATGAAATAAGGAACACTCAAAAAGCTGAAATAAGACCTCTCTTAAAGAAGAGATTTTTCAAATAGAGAGATTTTTCAAATAAAATTCACTTTGGTTTGTAGAAAGTGGTATTTTTTCCTGCAGTTTTGTTTCCTTAATTGTACCGCACAGAAATGCTGTTCTCCATTCGGGTTACAGTGAAGTATTTCTCCTGCCTCATCTGAAAAACCTTCCAGCTCAGCAAGCTGTTGTAAGTATGTTAAAATTAAAAAATTTAAACCCCCTTATTATTTTTCATGGAGGAAAAGGAAGAGTGTTTTTTAATAGTTTATCAGAAACTTGCCACTCTTCCTGGACTTCAAATCACAAGCTATTGCATGAAAATAAAATTAAGATGCTTAATAATATTTAATATTAATGAATGTCACACTTTTTCCATATACATAAGGAACGTCTATTAATTTTTGTCAACCTTGCTTATTTGAGAAAATGTCAGTAAGAAATTCTCTTCATGACCAGTTTACCTGGAAAATGTTTCTATTTTGTTAGCATGTGTAGTACCTTTTATTGATTTGGATGCTTGTTAAGAAACCTGCTAATTTAATCAGTTCCATCAGAAACAGAAGTTTAGAAAATGTGAAAAACAAACTCTACACTGTGTAAAATACCAAATGTTACACAAATCAAACTGCAGTATTCAATCTCAGATCCTAACAATTTAAAAAAAACCAACAAACTCACCTGTCCCTCAAAACCTGAAATATAATTTCAAGAATTGTACGTGCCGTAGTTCCTGAGCAGGTGTGTGGTTTTCCAGTGATTCGGAAAAAAACCCACACACTTTAACAAAGTTCATCTTAGCACTGACCCATTTCCTTGGTTTCTTTTTTTGGACAGAGAACAAAATCTTTGACTTGTGTTCAGCACAAGATGATGTTGACCTGATTCTGAATGTTAGACACTTACTGTTGGCTACTGAAAGGGAAAAACAATACTAAAATTGATAACATTGATGCAGTCTGTAGCAAAGTTCCTAGAAAAGTCTGTGTCTGAATTAAACTGAACTGACACAATCACTGGAACAGTGATAACCCCTGAATGTAACTTTATGCTGAATATTGCTGAGAATTACCAAACATCTATCTAGAGATGGTGTAGGAAAACCACAAAGTTTTAATGTGCAGTATACAGGCATCTATGTTGCCTTAAAATAAAATGTTTTAAAAAATTCCTAAGAGCATTGCTGTGTGCAGGACAAAAATCCTCTGACTTTTCTACTTGTAGTTGTTTCTCAGGTATTTATACTACCTGTATGTGAAATCCAGTGAAAAAATTAATACCGCTCTTCCCGGAATACGCTCTCCAACCATAAGTCAGGTGAGACTGGTTCTAAGGGTTGTACTTCCTTCTGTTTCTGTGGTGTGTAACTTAGTGAGTAGTTTGAATATGTAAAATTAGCTGAGATCTACATTCATTCTATAAAGTATTGTCTATTAATATAACCTGTATGAAGTCAGATGTAATAGCATGTCTTACTATCAGAAAATATATATATACTGCCTTAAACAATGTATTTTACATTAGAAGTCAAATGTTTCAGAGTTCAGCTTTCAAAGCAAAACGTGTCATTTACATATCAAAAAGTGTAAGTGTTCTTGTTTCTCTTCAGATTATGGACTGGATGTGCCTATTACTTGACGCTCACTTCACAGTTATGGTGATGCTACCAGAAGCAAAAGAGTTGCTTTCAAACCTTCATAAGTTTGTGAGAGCCCAAGTAAGTTGTATCTTTTGGGATAATTATTTCATTGCAGCATGGATTTAGAATATGGGTGTTAAGAAGTGGAGGGAAGGGGAGACAACAACAAATAATACAGTAAATCAAATCATATTTGTTCTACTTTGTATGCTCCTCCTGAGTATGAAATGGCATTTGCCTCTCTCTTGCTCATTTTAATGTCAAAAGCTGTATTTGTTTGGTTTAAATAATTGAAACTGTATAGAACCACAGCTGGTTTCACAGTATATTGACATAAGAATTAAAATTTATTTTACTGTAAATAACTGTGTATTTTCTTTATATTAGGTACGATTCTACTCTGAACTCAACAAGATTGAAGGAAGTTTGCGAGAACTACAAAGACTTAATCACCAGAAAGATTCTCAGACATACTCTATTGAAGTGCTGGAACTTATTTGAATTTGAAATGAATTATTAACCAATGTATTTTTTATTGATTCCTTTCATGACAAGGATATAATAGCACTCCATATTGGGGATGTGAAAAGTTGTTTTCTACATAGGAGGAGCACAGTTACTCTGTAGCTATACAGGAGTTCTAAGTTGAAACTCATGTATTAAAAGCTGTCTTTTTGAGTGGAAGAGAACCTGGATGCTTGCTTATGTTTTCAAGTATAATTTTGATATGTAACCATAAGAACATCCTAAAATACCACATGATTCTTGGCAAAGAATTAGGAGAATGTTTGTAGTAGGGCTTCGACAGATATTTCATCAAATGAAATTGATATTTTTATTCTATATACTATGTTTTGCTTAATAGTTGAAATCCCTGGTTTAAATTCCTCAGAGTTCTCTTATCTCCACTTAGGTTATGAACTATAGATGAACTCATTTGAGTTTGCTTCTTCAGTTTTCTATTTTATGTTGTTTTTACTTTGTCCAAAGATGCCTTTGACATTTGCAGGGTTAGCTTAAATGGGGAAGGAAGCTTAATTTTAAGTATAGGGTTGTTACTTAACTCACACAGCTTTCTCTCTCCTGTGTGTCATGCTATCCTACCCTGTTAGTGCACCGTTTCACGCTTTCCTTTCCAGTCCAACCAGGTCCTCTTATGCTGCTTAAAAAAACATAAAATAGGAGGGAGGGGCTTGTGTGGTGGTTAGTAGTTAAAGTCCTGAATGATGATAATCTAAAGCTGTTTTAATTCATCTACAATCTGATAAGACCACCTGCATCCAGAAGCTGCACACAGCTAGGGAGAAGGAAGAGGTATACCACAGGAACTACACTCCTTCCTTAAACAGAGAAGCGAAGTGCAGTTATTTAATAGGATGTGTTGTTGCAATCTTGATCTCAGAGGCTGCCATCAGCTGAAGGTGACTGTTATTTTCAAGCAGAGAGACTGCTTCTCCAGTCCGCTCTGCGCAGACTTGCAAAATGGAGTTACAGGATTTCAGCATAATTATGGCTGAAGTTCTGTGTGCATAACTTGCTGGACTTTGGCTGTGTAACTTTGAAACAGCTGCACAGTTAAAAGCCTTAAAGACTCTTTGGAAGCTGTCATTTTCTAGTTGTATACACTGTTATCAGAGGTCAGTACCAAATGTCTGTAACAGAAAAATGTAGAAAACCACTACGATGGGCAGATGAAGAGTCATATAGAGGGTGCTTCTTGGCATTGGCAGTAGTTGTTGAGCTCTAGTCTAACATTACACAGCAACACCTTGGTGTCTTAATCTATATGTAACTGAGTCTAGAGCTAAATATTTAAATTCAATGCCTATACATGTTAAGAAATAATTTGGAGGGAAGAACTGGACAAAAGCAGCTCAGTAATTTAATCAAGAGCATATGCTCACTTGTTATTAAAGCTATCTAGTTGTAGTTTCTTAAGTTCTTTCCCTTGCCCTTCGAGAACGGAACCCACCCATACAGCAGCTTGGAAGGACTAGGCTATTATCTTCTCTAAAGTTGCTTTTGAAAGGAGCCATTCCCTCCATCTGTCTTGAGTATGGAGGCAGTGTAGGACCTCTTACCTACAATTCCTATTCCTGCTGTATTCAATTCACTGACAGATATGCTCATTTAACTATACCATCAGACTTAGGAATTTGAACTTCTTATTTCAATGGAAACTTGTTTGGTTCTTCACAGTGAACATGAGGGGGTGAGCAAGTTAAGGGAATATGGTTGATTTCTGTGTACTGAGCTAAGCTGTGTTGGAAAGGATTAAAGTGTAGTCCTGAGTTTGAAATTTAACACAGCTCTCTATGCATCCATTTCTCCCCCTGTAAAATTAGAATTCTTGTCCTATTCAGTAAGCATTTCTACATCAACAACTGGTAAGAGATAGGATGAAGAGACAAGGTATTCTCATTCACAGTATTGAAAAGCACAAGATTCTTGGTACCTGTGATCTACAGATACACAAAACCCACAAGAGAGATGTTAGCACTCTTAATGCTACAGGCTGTGAATATTAGTACAGTAAATACACTAGATATCTTTGCTAGATTCTCAATGCACAGATGGCATAATTCACAGATGTTTTTCCTAAGATCACAAAGGGATACAGTGAAATGGCCTACCTCAAAACATGTATTTGTGTGTTCATGCATATTAAGAGTTACCACAATCCTTTGCAACCTTGTAAGAGGTTGCAAAAATTAGCCTGATAAAAGAAAACAAAAGGTAACTTTGAGATTTAGAATATAGATTGAGTATAATGGTGTAAATGGAGTTAGGCAATGTTGTCTGCTGCTGTTGCTGTGTCTGTATCTGCACTGGGGCTAGAGGGTGGCTCTGAGCCTGTGCAGCTGCACCCCTAAATATAAAAGAGTGCAACTGAATAGAAGAGACACAGATAAAAAGCTGGATAGAAGAGTGCAAATTGGGCTAAACCCTGCTGCCTAGTGCCATTGTGACATTGCTATGTACTTGACACTGTGGCAGGTTTGTGGGTTTAATGAGGTTCTCGGCCTGAGCACCAAGTTCACAAAGAAAAGGCACTTCAAAAATAACTAAGGAAGAATGCAAATTAAATTACACACTGGACAAGTAACTGGCATGCTTATGACATGACCAGTATTGGGTTTTACATCGCACAGAAGCATAAGCAAAAGACAGAAAATGGAAATATGAACGCACTTATTTGCTAAGGGCCTTTAGACTCTGTGGGATTCCAAAGCTGTGCAGGTTTAACAATGAAAAGGAGGCTCGTTGTAAGAAATGCAAGACGCTTGCATGCCTTGGGGTGGCTTTCAATTTGTAATGCTTTCGCTCAGGAAACTGATACTCTGAATGCAAGTGGTGGCACTGGGAACCTAACGGCGCGATTGGTTTATGGAGGTTTTTAGCCCTTTAGCGTCTCTGGCAAATAGGAAAACAAGAGGGAATGCAAAAGAGAAGACCATCTCCATTTCCTAGTGAACTGCAGGCAGAGCAGCTCAGAGAAAGTAGATGGACAAAAATGCATGCAAAGGGCGGAGCCTTCTGTGATCTCGGTCTATTTTACATTATCCCGAGCCTGGCTAGGTAACGGTGAGCAACAAGAGGATGTTAATTTTTGCATAATGGGTGAAGATTTAAGACACGACAAGAGATGACCATCAGAGGGCAAGGGGCTCTGCTTGGTGCTGGGGGAAGGCGGCCGTCACCTCAGCGCGGTGAGGGAGGGAAACCTCTCTTGAGGGGAGCCCGGACGGCTCTGCTTTTCGCGAGCGTTGAAGCTGGGGGGGGGAGAGAGAGAAGCCCGGTCATGAACCCCTGCCCGGGGAGGAGATGAGGGCAGAGCCCGTCGCCTACCTGCGCTGGCAGTTGTCCCCGCAGCGCTGCGCGGCCAGCTGAAACTGTGGGTCTGAGGGGTGGCAGCCCGGGGAGACTCCCCTTAGGGCAATGGTCAAGCTCTGGGAGAGCGGACCGGCAACGGCTGTGGCTACTCAGATGTGAGAAGACGGTGAGTGTGGGGCGGGGGCGCGCGGCGGGGCTGAGGGGAGCCTCCTGGTGGGACGTAGTGCTAGGGCAGCGCCTCATGACAGGTGGTGGTGGGTTTGGGGGGCACACTGTGTGCCCGTGAGGGGTAGGTAAAGGTGAGCGCAGAGGAGGGGGCGGGCAAGGGGGCGCGGAGCCGCCCTAGCGCGCCGACTCCAACAT
This sequence comes from Nycticryphes semicollaris, assembly GCA_013400055.1. Lineage (NCBI taxonomy): Eukaryota > Metazoa > Chordata > Aves > Charadriiformes > Rostratulidae > Nycticryphes > Nycticryphes semicollaris. The sequence goes on from VXBJ01003939.1 coordinate 681,595, forward strand.
GGCTCTGGTGCCGGCGGCGCCCCCTGGCGGCGGCCGGCGGGCGCGGCTGGTCACGTGAGGCGCTTAGGGCCTGCTGCTGCCGCCGCCGCTTCCCCCAGTCAGAGCGGAGCGAGCTGAGGCAGAGACGAAGAAACAAGATGGCGGCCGGTGGCGATCCGGAGCGGGACGCCGGCAATTCGGATTGAGCCCTCGGCCCTCACGGCTCGGCGGTCCCCCTCCCCGCCCCGGATCCCTCGCAGGGGGGGGAGCTTCCCTATAGCTGCCTGTCCGGACTCTGAGCGCCCTCCCGAGCCTTCCTTTCCCCCTCCCTTCCCCCCTCGGCCAGCGCCCAGAGATGCGGGGCCGGCGAGGCAGGCCGCCCAAGCAGCAGCAGCCGCCGGCGGCCACCGCTCAGGCGAGCTCCCCGGCTCCGCCCGCCCCGGCGGGCCCCATCGGGGGGCTGAGGTCCCGGCAGCGGGGCAGCAGCCGCGGCAGGTGGGCGACCTCGGCCCAGGCGGAGACAGCGGGGCCCAAGCAGAAGGGAGCCGGGGCTACCCAGGCCTCTTCCCCCGCCACCGCCTCCCCCAGGGGGGGCAGCAAGAGGAAGGGAGGCAGCGGCGGCAGCAGCACCCCTGGTGGGGGAGGCAGCAGCGGTAAGGGTAGGGGCAGGGCTGGGGCTGGAGGAGCAGGGGGAGGAGGCGGAGGAGGCAGCTGCAACAGCCAAGGCAGGGCTGCCTCGTCCAGGAGGAGCATCAGCAAAGTGGTGTACGATGATCATGAGAGCGAAGAGGAGGAGGAGAGCATGGTGTCCGAGGAGGAAGAGGAGGGAGACCCCGAGGATAACCAGGACTCCGAGGAGGAAGAGGAGGAGGAGATAATGGAGGAGGAGGACGACGACGACGACTCTGACTACCCTGAAGAGATGGAGGATGAAGACGATGCCAGTTATTGCACTGAGAGCAGCTTCAGGAGCCACAGCACCTACAGCAGCACCCCAGGTAGAGAGTCAGTGGGATGAACTAAAACAAGTCGAGGGCACCCCACATGCTCCCTCTAGGTTTGCAAATACAATCCGCATGCATTCTTCCTCCCTTGCGTGTATGTAAGGGATGCCTGCAAGCACTCACAGGGAGAGAGGGGCATGCAAATTAACGACTGCAACCCCAGGATGCAGGATGTGTTTGTAAGAGGATGCTTACAAACACATGCACTGAGAGGAGGGAGGGTGGGAGGGCAGTATATGCTGTAACAAGGGGATGCTTTGCAAATATGCATAGAGATTCTGGTGACTGCAGAAATGCATCATACACCATAACACGTTGCAAAGGATGTGAAAAGCGCATGGAGCATTCAATTAATATTTAAAAACAGTGGAAACGAGGTGCATGTCTTGCAAAGAGGTTCTTTCAAATATATACAGGAAAGGATGGCTTGTGATTGCAAATAGAACTTGATGTTAAAAGGAAGGGAAGCACGTGCAACTTGAAGTGGCCTAAAAAAAACCCCAAACCCGTCCATTAACACTGAAAGTGTTTAGGCTCTTGAAATCACAGGTATAACTAGATCCAGCATTTATTGGCTTTAAGACAAAACTAGCTTTCCGAGGAGGGAAGTGAGGTGCATTGTTCAAAATGGAGATTGCATTGTTACAGTTTGGGAAAAAGTGCACAGGGCCTCATTGCAAGGGTGTAAACCTAGTTTTAGTTAAACTCAAAGATTAAAAGGTGGAGGGTGAGTCAAAAGTCAAAAAGGTCTTAAATACTGCATTTTTCTTCAGATATGGCAACCTTTAAAACTCGTGTGGGGATAAAACTCGTGAAACATAATTGTGATTTTATTTATTTATTTATTTTTAACCCCTAGTGGCAAATTTGGGCTCAAATTTTTAAGGCCTGCACTTCTGTTTGTCCTCAATTAGTTCATTAGCCATGTGGGTTTTTAGTTTCAAAAATTTTGTATCTAAACTTAAGCACTTTGGTTTTATTTGAATTCATTCCGGAATACAGAGTTCAAGCTTAGGACTTTTTTTTTTAGAAGTCTCTGAAACAGGAGAGTAGTTTAACTTAGGGATGACCTAGGAGTCTTTCTGAATTGGGCTGCGGGATAACAAACGCTGCTGCACAAGTATTTGGCCAGTTTGGAATGGGGAAGGAACAGGTTGTTGATGTGAACGCATTGCATCTTAATTAAAAAAGGAGTGTACTTTTGAGTAGTTAGCTGATGACTTGGGGGAAGTACTGGCTACTAAATGTGTCATTTGTTCTTATTTTGGTGAGTTAATGATAATCAGCTCATTATGTGACTTTACAATGGTCCTTTAAAAACCTGTATGTCTGTCTCTGTATATTTTAATCTGTATCCATATGCTCAGGAACCTAAATTAAGCAAAATAAGTACGTACATTACTAAATTTAATTTAGAGATTTTTTTTTTTTAAGATGTTAGTTTACCTGTTGCAGGGATGTCCTGCAATCAGGTTGAAAATTTTGAGTATTTATTACTTCGTTTACCATTTTACTTTTACAATCACTTTATCACTTTCTTCACAGAAGAAAAAAACTCTGAAGTATTCTCTTTACTTTTAACTCTTCATTTTCTGCTTAGCAGTGGTAACTTTAATTTTTACTACTCTTTCTGGGAGATGCTTTTGTCAGGGAAAGAATATTTTTATGATTTTACTTGGCTAGATCAGGGAACATACTTTTTACATGAGCATCCAGGTTTAAAATGAATTCTACAGGGTATGGGTGTATTCAGTTTTTGAAATGTACTTAAGTGTTCTGGCAAATAAGATGCTTCTGTGCATTGTTGTGCAAGCATAGACAGGTTTTTTGTCAACTTAGGTGTATCAGAAAACATTTTGGTAACTTATATGTTTATCTTTTTCATTATACTTTTATTATTTTTTTTTCTAGTGTAAGCATTTTCATTCTTATGTCCTTTTTTGTTTTTAATACTGAATGTCTGATTGTTAAAACATCTGTGTTGTTATTTTGGCAATTTACTGGCAGTTCAGTATTTGCCTAAAGGTCTCCTTCATTCTCTCCCAGACTTGCTGTTGCCCTTTTGGAAAGAAAGTAAGGACTTTTCATTGGATCAGCTCAGCCTGTGTCTTGTTTCTGCTGAACAAATCACTACATTGCAAGCCCTGCTACACAGTGGTGGCACTTACCGATATGATAGTATTATCATAATCCAGAAAGAGATACTTGACATTAGAACAGCATTAATAGGCAAGGAAAAGATTCACCTAGCTTCACTATCTCTTTATCTGACAGCGGCCAGTGCAGAGAATAGTGTTAAGAACGAGGCAACTATACAGTGGTATGTCTTCAGAGTTCCTCCATGGGTTCCAGTGTTCTCTGACTCAAGTGTGCATGCTGAGCCAGAATGGGTCTTTAGCTATGTTTAGATATGGGTACTTTTGTTTCTGACATTTGTCTTCAAAGTAGACAAGTTGTAATATACAGTGACAAAGGTCCAGTGGTTAACAGGAGGGTTTGAGGGAGTGTCTCCTCCGATGTTTTAAGCTGGTCCTTGACAGAATCCTGTGGTGCCCACTAGGATTTTCCTACTAGAAGAGGTGCTCAACAATTGTTCTCCACTTAACTTCCTGCAACCACATGCAGCCGTTTGGGATGTAGTCTTGGGGTCTGTAGAGTTTGTTTTGAGGGCAGGGCATTGAAAAACTGCAACCCCAATCAAACTCCTACCAACTGATTTTTTTACTTGTAAGTCACATCCCGCTTAAATGCATGACAAGCTTTTTACAGTTTTTTCAAACATACATTGTACAATGAATTAATAAAAAATCGCAGTGCAATGTCTCTAGTCAAGAAAGCCTCTGTTTCTGTGCTGTGCTGGGGAATTTACAATAAATCTTGAACTTGGATGTAGGAGTACTTTTGTTACTATATTATTATCCAAGTATTTAAAGCAAAAATCCTAGGAATGGTAAAATGCTTTTGGTATTCCACTTAATCATGGTACAGTGAAAATTTACTGTGTGAATTTACTGTATGATGTTTATCATTGGGGTTTTTTCTGCTGGATGGATTTTTGGTAGAATGATTTTGTTTGTGTGTGTGTGTTATGTTCTTTCACTCTTCTACCTTGTGCAGATACAAGAGTAGATGTACTTTTTGCCATTACCTGTTCACTGTAAGTTCTACTTTAGGCTTGTCACAATTACATTATAGATACCAAGTATTTTCCATATGTTGCAGGATTTTTAAAAAAGGATTTGAACAAGATGCCTGGAAGTCCTTCCATTTTTTCCTGTTTCTTGATTTTCTTTGTCAAAACTTGGAACACTAGCTTTAGGAAGAGCTATACATCTAGATTTTGGCTGAGATAATCAGTTATCTAACAAGCAAGTACATAGCAGTGGAGTTGTGAGACAAAAGGTTTGTCTTAAAATACATTAAAAATTATTAGATGGATTTCACTAGTCTTGAGCGTTTACTGTGATTGACCATCACTTCTGTTAACCAGTTACTTCACGAGTATACTTTTGTCTTCAGAGTGAAAGAATTTAACTGGAAACAAGGTGTTGCATTTTGTGTGTCAGTAGTAATTTTATATCTTAACACATTTCCTGGCTCTTGAAGAACTGTTTAAATGGAGACGTTGAGATAGAACAGCAAGATATGCAGCCTCTTATGTCTGTCAGTGAGAAGACTTATCAGCCTCCCAAACACCTTACCTGGGTACCCTGTTTTCTGAATTAAATCTGGCATCTTGGTCCTCTGAACTTTGATTTGTAGTCTAGAGGAGCTATCGCTAGTTCATCATGGCAGTCATGAAAAATGGAAGACAAGTTCTAGCAAAGAAATTGGGAAGAAGGCTAAAGGAGTAAATCTGTGGCCCATTCTTCTGTATTGACATGCAAATTTACAGTTTGTGTAAAGAGGATATTTGTTGTGTATTTCTAAGGAGCTCTATCCAGCAAATGCTGTACCATTGTCAAAGGATGTGTGTTATGAAAGGCAGAATAATTTGATGTACTGGAGATGACTTTATTGTCCAAACTTTTTTTGTAGGTCTGCAGAAAATTTCATAGCTGACCGTTGTATTGCGTAAAACTGGTGTAAGATGAACAAATGTGGATTTTGATAAGAGTGGTGCTGGCTCTCAGAGCTCACTGACTTCTGCAGTTAGTTACAGCTTGTCCTGAGTGTGTCCCAACTAAGAAATTATCTGTCAGAATACCTTTTTTTTTTTTTTTTCCTCTCCCCTGGCTTTCTAGGCACAAAAGGGGTGTGACTGAGTACTTCTCAGAATGACAGTGTGGGATCTCATCTGCTACTTGTCTTGCATTAGTTATCCATATATTAAGATGATACCTTAGAATATAGGGGGCTTGTATTCCTGGCTCCTACTGATGGCCATAAGGTCGAAAAACTAAATTTTTAATGTAAAAATCAGCGAAGAAGCCTAGTTTGATTTAGAAAAAGTGTTAAACTGGCACATGTACAAGCCAAAGAAACAACCAGAAGTTTTAAAGTTCTAAAGCAGGATTTAAAGAACATAAAGTCCTAGTTCTGTACAACTCAAGGTAGTAGGCAAAGTTAGGACCACGTGTTGAGAATTTCTGCAATATGAGTGTTCTCAGAAAGAAGCGCTCAGGATCTGGTCTAGTAACTGGTTATTTGTTCATTAGTGCTTCAACTTCTAAAGCTTTTGTGGTGCTTGGAATGTCTTATTTTTAATGACAGTTTAGACTTTAAGTTTAATTTGGTTTGTGGTTGTTTCTTTTTCCTTTTCCAGGCAAAAGAAATAAATTCAGGTTAGGTACAATTGTTGCAGAGCAATATTCAATTTTGAGCTGTAGTTACAAATGCATCTTTTTCAGAATTTTTTTCTGGATGAGATTATTTGACTTCGGAATACAAGAAACATGTTTACTGTCATATTGGCATTTTTAAAAGGGAAAAAAGGGTTTTGTGTAAGTCAAAGCCTTTAATTTTGGCCTATCCCCCCAAAAAAAGATTTAGGTTTTTCTATTTTGATACTGCTTTTCATAATGTATTCTTATTTTATAGTTAAACTGATTCTTTTTACTGTTTTTTTGTCCTTGGTGTAAGCTGAGCAAATGCATTCCCAAGAGGTTGTCTTTTAATTAAGGAACCAGTTTGGGTATTGCTGTGACAAACATGTAGCTATAATCAGTTTTGCATTCTGCTGTGACAAAAAACCACCAACCAAATAAGAAAAAAAAAAAAAAGCACAAGAAATGTTCTCGTAGGGATTTTCATCAATTATTTTCAGTTTTCTCAGTGATATCTGACAAGAACTTATGTGTTGCTCTACATTCTCATTTGAAACTTGTCTGGCACAAAGGACTAATACAAAGTAGTAATGAGGCAGTGAATGTCTGAGTCTGTCTTATTTTCATTTGGTTTTAATAAACATACAAGTCTTAGTGAGTTTAGGAGTCAAAAGCCAAAATTTCCAGGAGGAGGGAAAATGTAGGAGAGGGCATCTTCTCTAAGGAGTATTCCTGCTTCCAGGACATCTTATAACTGCCATGTTGAGAAGTTTCTTCAGTGACTCATGGCCTGGAAAACAAAACCAACCCAGTTCTTTTTTACTAAAGATGGACTTTTATGTAAGAGTGTGTAGTTCAACTTGACCTGTAGAACTTGAATCCAAAATTTGATCTCTTATTGGGGGGAAAATGGAAAGTCTTCTACTCGCTGGGGTCAGTTTTGTGGAGTGTGGCTAGAGGGGTTAGGTGGGTGGTGGTCTATTTTTTTTTTTTTTCTACTTCCAAACCCCCCCCCCCCTTCTGTGATGGATTACTGAAGTCTCTTGGTCTGTTTTTTCTCTCCCCCATGCTTCATCCAGTTTACTTCCCACTGCAAATGTGAAGAGGAGACCTAAGCTGGAGTCTTAGTGGCCCAGCACTGAGAAATTATGAGGAAGGAGGAGTTTTTTAGAGAAGAAGAATTGTGAGCTTTGTAATCAAGAAATGCTGGAACTGGTGTTTATTTTTTAGGTCATACCAGTGTTGTACCACTCTCCCTGTTTAAACAAGTTGGTGTTTCTGGCAGAATATTTGTTATGTAGGACCTCCATTCACCAGTCTATTTGAAATATATTGGGCTGAAACTCTCTGCTTACTGGTACTGTACATCTGGAGTGAAGGGATGTGTAACATGAGTGAGACGAGGTAAAACTTTTTTAATGATTTTTGTTAGGCTACATGTGTGGTGATTGGAGCACAAAGAGCATGAAAGTCATACGTAGTCATGGTAAAACCTTTTTGTGTTCTGGACACTGATGTAACTAGTTAATTCAAACACTGTGGTTTAAAACCGTGTAAAAACAGAAGATATGTTTTAAGTATTTTTAAGTTCCATATTCCCCTGTGGTAAAGAGTTAAAGAACAGATACTACTTTTCCTTTTCCTCTTTCAGTCTGAATGAAAATGGAGATGTGCTTTTTGGTCCTTGTATACTCTGCTTGGTTTCTAAATTTTGAAAGGGTCATCATTGAACCAAGTAGGTTGAATAGATGTCAAGTTAAGTAATAAAGCAAGGGTTGGGGTAAATTCTGGTTTTGGGTGCTCAGCCTGTTAGTTCAGTAACTTTATTCCAAGTATCATTAATGTGTTTTGCTTAAATATTTGTAATATAAATTATTTTAATAGATTATGGTAAGTGTAGACTATAATTATCAATATCTATAATTAAATGTGCCATATGAATAAAATTGTTTACTCTTTAATCTTAATTACAGGCAGCTCTTCAAGTAGAGAATTCAAAATAGGGAGAGGCAACCATTGCAGACTACTTCATCGCTTTTGGAGACAACTAGTGAAGGAATGCGATTTGAAAAAAGTTTATGCTAGATAGAAGTATAACGCTGAGACACTCAAGATGATCTGGATCCTGTAAATAGTGCAATCATGGCAGCAGGAGACTATGGGCAGATCAGTTTATCCTTCTAAATAAAGCTATGGAATTTGAATGGCATAGAAGTGGACATTCTCTCTATTCCTACTGGCTCAAACCTGAAGGTGGAATTTGATTCAGGAATTTGGTTAATATGCTGAAATTTACGTGTAATAAAATGGAATTTTGGGAAACTTTTGTATGAGTAAATTGACTTTAATTGAGAGTAGGTACATCTAGATTGAGTTTGAAAGTCTAGCTGGTCAGGTGGAGGTGGTGCTTAAAGGAGAAATAACTGCTGCTACTAACCTGCACTGGAATCCTCTTGATGCACTGCTTCGTCTGAAACAAAAAACAATTGTATTTTCTACTTAAAACAACCTGCTGCTACAAGTAGAGAATTCTGTAAATGGGAAATTATTCAGGGCAAATAATAAAAATTACTTATCCAAAGTTATTTAGGCTATACCAAGATAAACTATCAATGGTAATAGCTGATAGAGCAATACAAAGTTAAGAAAAAAGAGCAACAGTGTAATTCTTTTGACTGGTCAGTGTCCTCATTGCACTGAGCTGAGTCCCTATGTGCACTGTATCACTTCCACATATTATTTAAAATACATATTAATGTAATGCACAAATATAGTGTCTCAAATCAAAATAAATGTTTACTGTTGTTTAATCATCAATTGTATAATCTAAACAAGCTTGCACGTCTGTCTTAAATACTTAAATTGAGGTCATTAAATAAATTAAGGTAGAGCTGCCCAGGGAAGTGGTTGAGGCACCATCCCTGGAGGTATTCAAAAGACAGGTTGACATGGTGCTCGGGGACACAGTTTAGTGATATTTTTTGTCAGAGTTAGGTGGATGGTTGGACTAGATGATCTTAAAGGTCCCTTCCAACCTAGACGATTCTATGATTATTTTTTCATCACTGTAATTACATGTCAATTAACACTATTTCTTACAGATAGTACTCGAAATTCCCCATGGAGGACAAAATCTTTGATAAATAACAAGTAAATAAGTAATTTGAGCATACAAATGTTTGAAGAGACCAAAGTGGGACTTTTTGGGGTCTGCCAGTGAATGTCAAATCCAAGCCTGGTACTGTGTGCCCTGTGGAAAAGAGAAGATTTTCCTTGAAGGTGAAGAGCTTGAAAAGTTAGATATGTTTTTTATAGGAAAACTTTTTTCAAAGTTTGAGGGATTTTTTGGTTGTTGCTGTGTAATTCAACCTGTGATTTTCCAAAAACCCTCACAGAAGTTGAAATTGCTTGTGAGGAGTGTGGACTGGATGGGGTGTCAGCACAGTGCAGATAATTAGCAATGAAGAAGTTATCAGAATTGCAAGCAAGGCTAGAGTCCTTATTTGGAGTTAAAAACTGCCTTTCTTCCGCTACCTGAGAGGCTGGGAGGGGAGGGGTTCATCCGCCCAACCAGAAGAATACAACAAATTTCAGCTTGAGAGAGACTCCAGCACTTGAACATCATTATATTCCATATTGTATCATAATCCATTGCCCTACACTTTTAATTTAAGTTCAACAGCCACTTAGAATGCTTCAAGATTTATGAGCATCTTGGCAGAGAATGTCCATCTTTTTCATGGGAGATTAGACTGCTTGGTTTTGTTGGTTTGGGGTACAGCAAATATCAGCAATAATTTTTAAGTGAAGTTGGAAAAAAAAATTGAAATAAAAATGTCTGGGATATTCTGCATCTTTGAATACTTTCCTTTTTTAGCTCTGGAAACCAGATTGCATGTAGTGCGGAATTGCCCAAAGCAGTTCAGTGTCTGAAAAGATAAAAGATTTGAGCTTTTGAGCTGTGGTGTGTGATGTAGAGTGTGGACGGGGGAGTATTGAATGGTACCACACAGTAACTGTGCTGCCTTCCACAAGCCATAACAGAGGAGTGGACAAACGGAAGCAAATGTTTTATAATGCAGTATGTTTTTCCTTATTGTCTGCACTGTTAGTTTTAAAGTTACTTTTGAAATTTCTGTGCTTTATACCAAATGAAAATACATAAATCAGTTTTAATAGAGGGTGAAGAGTAGTGTGAATAATGCAACCGCATGGTTACATTGTACTTTCACTGGAGTAGAATTCTTTGTCGTGGTATTGTGACATACATTGCATCCCAATACACACATTTATTCTACATCTCTAACTGTATCAATACGCTTTCTTTTTAAGAGGAAGTGTTGGAGAGCGTTTTTAACTTTTTCAGAAAATATTAGGAATGCCTTGTTTTAAAGATTTGCTGCTTCTGTTTGATGTTACAAATATACCAGGGTTTATTTGTTGTGAAAGAGACATCAACAGAGATAGTATATGGGGAGTCTGGGTGGTTTTTTTCAGTGAAAGATAAAAATAAAGCATAGGTCAATTATAATTTTGTTCTTGGAGTAGAACGTCCTGACAAATGAGAGGAAATATGGAGTCTTTGCTTCTTTTAGCAGTGTTCCTTCATTCTAGTTTATCTTTGTTTGAAATCACTGAGGGGGTTTGTCGCTTCTCATTAATTTAGGTAAACCAGAGGTGTCATTCTTGCTGCTTGCTTTCTTGAAGGGCAGGGGTCATTTGTTGCTTTACTGTGTGACAGGCATGTTTTTCTGCTACAGTTGCAAACACTGAAAAGAATCCTGGTTTCTAGCTGTACCAGCTTTTTGTGATAGTTGGACTCAGTGAAGGCCATTAGTGATTTCAGAGTATCTGGAATCTGTTGTCTTGCATGACTACCTACTAGGACTGTTCCTAGACTGTCCTGCAATATTGAGGGAAGCTTCAGTACCCTAAAGTAATCTGTAAGTGTGTGTGTGTGGTTTTTTTTTTTTTTTTTCTTTTGGTCTTTTAATTAAACCAACCCTGGTTTATGCGTGCATGATTTCGGATCATGATGGTAGAAAAGTTGGGTTTCATGCAGATATTTCTTGCTGTTAGAACGCTTGTTTTGTGCCTGGCTGTGAAACTCCTGTGTTTTTGTGTTTGCCATGATTAAACTTTTTCCAGTGATTTGTGCAGAAGCGTACTAGAAGACAGTCATGTAAGTGTTCTTGCATTTTCCACAGTCAGAATCCAAACTCAACTAAACTTGAAAATTTATTTTTATACACAGATGATGTTGACCCATTAGTTCTGTAATGGAAACATCTGGCAGTTCATCTATATTGTTTCAGTGTCTAATTTGTTGCATTCTTTAAAGTTTGAGAAGGAGAGATGTCTGGTGTCATCTTGCCAAACTAGATCAGTGACTGGTTTATTTTTGTTCTGGAATCATTTGGCAGACTGTTTATTGTGCGTCAAGGTGTTTCTTAAAGGTAGTTTTTCTTCTTGGTAACTTTTATTTTTTCCTTTTCACTGCACTAAAGCTTTTAATGATGGTGATTTCAGTTTCAGCAGAAACTGCCTTTGAGTAGCAGAAACTACTTTGAGTAGTAACTGCCTGCCTTATGTAGGTCATTTGGTTTGGGTATTTCCCCCCCCTGCTTCCCATTAGACTTATTTCCTGAAATTATGGGAGTACTGGAGGGCGTAGGGTGCGTTGAACAAGTGGCACAGAGAACCCGTTCCTCTTAATGGTAACATTCCAGATGACTGGAACTTACCTTCTCTCTAAATTTTCTGGAACCACGTATTTGGGGGGTCTCTTACTCACAGAATTTGATCAAGAAATTACTAACATGAACTTTAATGGTCCAGAATAGTGTTTGTGTCACTCTTCAGTTTCAGATCATACAATGCTTAATATATGTCACTTTTTATTAAAGTGTGCATATGAAATTGCTGTTATGGACAACTTCATTTTTCCTTTGGATTTTCTCTGTGAATAAAATGCATCCTGCGGACCACTTCTCTGTGTAGGGTTGCTAATTATGAAATTTAATTGTTGTCCAGAATCTCAGAGAACCTAAAGCCAGTTTTCATCTCAGTTCCTGGTTTTAAACCAAGAGGATGTTTTTTTTATTAGCTTGTGAGATTGTCTAAACTTCAAGGTTTGTTTTTACTTGATTGGTTGGGGTTATTTGTTTTTTTAAAAAAAGGAAGCAGGTTTAATGTGTGCATTCTAATACTTTAACTGATAGCTGCAAAACAGTTGCATCTAGCTGCATGCTCCCTTGTCGTTCGGATGAAAGATTGAACGATTTAATCTGTCCAGTAGTGCCATGTACAGAAACTTTCCTCTTTTGTTGTTCCTTCTGCTTGGCATCAAGGGTAGTGGAATTAAATGAAGGGAAGTGTAGCATGTCATTTGAATTTGCATCTGAGACTGGATTAATTATGCCCAGTGTCTTGTGTTCTAGGTAGTGAAACAGCCCTTTGGATTAGCTTTTTCGTGTTAGGCTTTGTCCTTCCATAATTCTGCTGCCTCCTCCTTCTGTGGATCTCTCTTCTGTTTTATTGAAGGCTGAGGGTGGGGGTATTGTTGTTCTGGATTTTTTGTTGTCATTTTTAAATTGTGAGTTCCTCAAGCATTTTCATAAGAAAACATATTTCATTTGTGTTTCTCCCTTGTAGGTATCCAGGAGAAATACCTTAGTTAGAAAGCAGTGCACAGTGATTTAGGTTGGCTTTTGTATTTTAGTTTGGTTGAAATTGATGTCCCAAGACAATCTGCTTCAAATTATCTTCCCTGTATACTGTTGCTGCATAGGACAACAGCTTGCAATATTTTAGTGTAAAATATGTGTTGTTTGAAGCTTGATTCTTCAAGTTTGAAGTTAAAATTGCAAGGAGCAATGATAATCTAGTTGTGCTAAATAAAAATAAAAAATTCTAAATTAGTATTTGGGCTGAGGGAAATGTCTTTAATTTAAACAATTATAGTTCTAGGTCTCATTTCAAAGATTCAGTAGATGTATATTATATGGGAAATGCAACTGCTCTAAGGGTCTAAAGCAAAACTTCAGGTATCTTGTGTGTTTTATTTTCATCCCGTTAATGAAAGTATAAGATTATTAGCTGAATTACTACATTTATGTAACTGAGAAGATGTGAATCCTTACAGAGTTTGACACAGTCATTGATGATATATTGTTTAAACTTGTTGACATGTGAATGCCAAAGTTCTTATTGTTGATTTTTATTCCAGGTAGGAGAAGACAAAGAGTGCATCGTCCTCGTTCTCCAATATTGGAAGAAAAAGATATCCCACCCTTGGAGTTTCCTAAATCCTCAGAGGACTTAATGGTGCCTAGTGAGCATATAATGAATGTTATTGCCATCTATGAGGTACTAAGGAACTTTGGCACTGTTTTGCGCCTCTCTCCTTTTCGTTTTGAGGACTTCTGTGCTGCTCTGGTAAGTCAAGAGCAGTGCACACTTATGGCAGAGATGCATATAGTGCTTTTAAAAGCAGTTTTACGTGAAGAAGACACTTCAAATACTACCTTTGGACCTGCTGACCTCAAAGATAGCGTTAATTCCACTTTGTATTTCATAGATGGAATGACGTGGCCAGAGGTTCTGCGGGTATATTGTGAGAGTGACAAGGAATACCATCACGTTCTTCCTTACCAAGAGACAGAGGACTATCCTTATGGACCAGTAGAGAATAAAATCAAAGTTCTGCAGTTCTTAGTGGATCAGTTTCTTACAACAAACATTGCACGTGAAGAGTTAATGTCAGAAGGTGTTATTCAATATGATGATCATTGTAGGGTTTGTCACAAACTTGGGGATTTGCTTTGCTGTGAAACTTGTTCAGCTGTGTACCATTTGGAGTGCGTGAAACCACCTCTTGAGGAGGTACCGGAAGACGAATGGCAGTGTGAGGTCTGCGTAGCACATAAGGTGCCTGGAGTAACTGACTGTGTTGCTGAAATCCAAAAAAATAAACCGTACATTCGACATGAACCTGTTGGATATGACAGGCACAGACGAAAATATTGGTTCCTGAACAGAAGAATCATTATGTAAGTAAACTAATAATTTAGTATTTTCTGAACAATAATACTGTATTGCATGTATTTTTACTTTATCTTTTTAAAAGATTCAGGGAATCTTTTATAGTCTTACTGGGTTTTTTACACTCAGTCACATGCAGTACATTGGTGTATCATTCAGGTGGTTCAGCACGATGTCATGGTCAGCCTGAAGCTGTCAATACCCTAATTTTTCCCTTGCCTCACACATAATTTCTTACCTTCTGTTTCTGGAAGACGAGTTGAAAGTTTGATTTTTCACAAAAACTTGCTTGTGACAGACATGTAGCTGATACTCTTCTTGCTCTAGTTACCTTTGCTGTAATAACTTACAGATAGGTTCCTCTGTGTTAGGTTTTGTATCTTTATTTCCAAACTGTTGAGGAAAAGATTGTTTAAAGATGAGTTTGTCTAATGCTCTAACGTGCTGGCAGAATGATTATATTGTGCTTGCCATGTGCTGGGAATTAGCATAAAAAATCCAGAGAGTCACTCATGAGGTGATTCTAAGATAAATAGGCAGGCTCCTCCCCTCAGTACATAGGCAGATTGTTAATTATTTTTGACTAAACTTGATCTATGAGACAGTGGTTTTTTCCCAGTAAATTTAAATATCTGATGTTCAGAAGGTTTTGTTACAGGCATTACTTCAATCTGTTTTAAAATAAATCAGGCAGGTGCTTCTTGATCCTTTGAAATCTACACACATGAAAATTATTTCTCTACCGCGTTGGTAGTAATTTTAACTGCACTAGAAAAGACATCTTCAACGGTTACATATATTTGATTTATTATTTTTTTTAAGTGATTTTGCATTCCTGTTAAGAGTTCAGTGGGCAAATTACTTATTTCAGAAATCATAAATCAAGTCTTACGTACGCTTTGTATCCTAATGGGGATTTATTTAAAGAGAAAATACATTCCATTTGAAATCAAAATAGATGAGAACCGTAAACATTGGAGCAGAAGGAAAATTTTTATTGGATTTTCCATTTTACTGATTTTTTTTTTTGTTAGTGATTAAAATAATTTCAAACTTAAATAGAAATGTCTTTTTAGATTTACAAAGACAAGAAGAAATGCAATTGATCTGTTAATTCTTTCGTGACTCTCTTTCTTATTCTCATCCGGATCATCTAGGTTGAAAGATTCTTTCCCTGCTCGTCCTAATGCTTCCTGTTTCCATTAGATACTGTGCTTTCTGCTAGTGTAAATGTCCCTGTGCGTGCTTCCAGAACAAGTTATTTCTGAAGAATCTGGTTTGGATGAAAAATTTTTGAAATCCTCCTGGTGGAATTGGAAGAAGAACCAGATACGCTGTTGTTCTGGTGGATCTGCAGCACTAGTACGCTGTAACGGTGTGGAGTGGGATGCATGGAATTGACCGATTCCACTAGACTTTTCACAGAACTTTGCCATAATTAAATTTATGCATAATGTACTTTAAACATTCATGCTAAAGCCACCTCATAAAGGGACAAAAGTATTTACTACATAACTAAATTCCAGGGAAATGCAGCTTTAATAACTTACATAGATAACGAACTTTGTACTTTCATTTTTTGTGTCCTTTAGACTGAGTCAGCACACTGCATCACAAACACAGCCATTGCAAATATATATTCTGAACAGGATCAAACCACACCTGATACCTTGGACAACTGAAGGATAACTTAACAAATAACTGCCAAGTGTTAAAACTTGAGATTCATGAATGATATTATCATACCAGCTTTATTAAAATGAATAGAATGTATTCACCAGTACCATGTGATCAAATATATCAGAGGAAATGAATGGATCTAAAAATAACCTGCACAAACACTGATCTGAAATCTTGCCCAGGGCTACTAGAGAAATTAAATCCTAAATTGTTGCAATTTATTATTTTTCAAGGGGGTTTTTAATGTTTTTTACTACTTCTCTCCCCTTATAAATCTGTCGTATCGGTGGTTTTCCTGTCTTTTAAAGGGTTTTGTTGAATTTTAAAGAGTGATACTTTTACTTCCAGGCTCATCACCTCCTGAGGGTAATAAGCTTTGTTTACCACATCATTGTGGTTTTGTTTCTCTTTTACACCTCTTGTTTTTACAAAGGTGGAGAAGCAGAAACTGAGGAAGTCTCCTCTCATACATCCCCTTAAGAAATCTTCAACAAGATTAAAAAAAGATAGAAAAAGCAATAGAAAATTAATTCCTGAGGTTTTGTTTCAAGCTTTTAACAAATACAGTATGATGTCTCTAGGTCAGTTGCATTTGTTTTGTTTGTGAAGATTATTTCTGCAAGTTAACAAGTTCGGAAATTTAGGACTTTGACTTTTCTTAGGTAACTGCTGCAGTATTTGAACAAGTTATCTTTCTAGAAATACTGAGATGCATTGGATTTTGCAAATGTCCGTGAAATATTGTTTGACTTTCATATTGATAGCAGAAATAAGACACAAATTGTTATTCCTGACTTAAATGTATCTTCCTCAATGGTCAAAGCAGTTTCAGCTTTTTCTCCTGCAGGATCTGTCATGCTCTTTATATTCCTATTGGATCCTCCTCTATTTTCTTCAATTAATAACAAGTTCTTGGATCATTATTTGTATAGATCACTTAAAATATTTTACTGAATTTTTCAGTTTCTAACTGTATTAGCATGGAATTCAGGAAGGAGTGTACCTACTTCACAAGTACTTTGCTTGTCATTTTCTAGCATCTTCTGTGTTGTCATTTTTATCAGTCTTAAAAACTTGCCTCTAAAGCCTGTCAGTGAAGGAGGCTGAAAGAGGTAGGAAATATTCATGTGATTTTTTTTCTCCCTTCCTTGGCCTCACTTAATGAATGTGACTCGATGGCATCCCCCGGAGAGGAAGCAAACCTGTCCAGCACCAACCTGTCAAAGCTTCCTGGCTCCTCGGACTAAAACACCAGGAATCGGTTGCATCTTTCCATCACGCTCTCTGATTTCTTCAAAGGGTGAAAGTAGTGTCCCTTTAGCCCATGTAAGAAGGTGTTCAGGGAAAGATAGGTTCAATCTTTTAATTGTTAATTTAAGTCTTAACTAACTTAGCCAAAAAGGATTGCATAGAATGATTTCTGCTGTAGTTCTTTGAGAGTGAGTTGGTAAAGAGCACTCCACGACTGTCACTGGTGTGCACTACAATCTTGAAAAGAAAAGCAATCTGACCAAAGATGAGTTTCATGTAGGCGTATGTGCCAGCAAGCTTGTGCCGTTTCCTGTCTGTGCTCTTGTCAAGAGGAAACTCAAATTCCTGAACTTCTGTTACTAAGCTTGTGATAGCCTTCAATTCAAGAGAAACTCTGTGCTCAAAACATTGTATGAAGTAAGTAGAAGAGAAATAAAATACTCTTGTTCACTTCCAGAATATTATCTGAGCACTTCTTTAATGGGTAGGTCTCAGATCCCACATGGAAAGATGAGCTCTAGGTGCCTTCTGCAGAATATTCTCTTTGTGGTCTGATGTCTTGATTCTGCACTGTCCCTCTGGGTTTTGTTGGCCTGTAATATAGCATATCTTTACCTGGTTGAATTTGCACATCTGTAGCAGTTCCAGATTTGTTAAATCAAGGGAGAAGGTGGAAAGACAAGAAAACATTTGGGTGATCGCTGTCAAAATTTAAGCAAAGTGCTCCAGCCTTTTTGCCTCTCTGGCACATGGGTGTTAGCACAGCCTGACTTGGTGAAATGGTGAGACTAGAGAAAGCATCCATGTTGTTGCATATCTAGGTCATATAAGATGATGTATAAATGGCATATCTGTCTAGCAAATCATGTAATTACCTAGTGGTTCAAAATGAAAGGTTAAAGTTCCCTTTAAGAGGTAAGTTAAGAAGTTATTAAAGTATGAACTTAGCAATAGCATTATATTCTGCAGTCATGTTTGTAAAGAGCAGAGCAGCCTTACAATTGCTGCTTTAGTAGTGTCCTGCTCTTGCTGCTTCCATTGAGCATTTGCCAGGGAAATGCAGAAGGCCTACTTTCCCTCTCCTACTTAAGCATCTTTTTCTTTCCTCTTGTGGTATAAAGCTGTGTTCTTGCATTCTCATCTCCACTTCCATCATAGGTTTTGGGTGTTTGCTTTTATCTTCCTTCTCTGTGGGTTTTGTTCGCAAAGAATAATAAAGGTGCTGTCATTCCTATTCTTGTTAGTAAATAACCTTCTCGATTTAGAGGAAACATGGTTTAAATAATCTTTCTTTAACATGGAAGTCTACAGGCATAAAATATTCCATAGAGTTAAATGATTGACAATGTTATCATCTGTTACTCTTTGATGCGTAGTATACAGGCAGTTTTCCTGAAATGAGCTGTTTTCCGAGGAAACATGTCAAATTTAACAATACTAACCTGGTAAAACTAATGGAAAGTTACTGGTAGCCTAGAGGAGTAAGCAAAGAGTAAAGTAGAATTATTTGGTTTTTATGAGCAAAGGCTTTTGAGAAGAATGATAGTATTTCTTTGCAATACACCAGGTTTTATTGATCAAAACCGAAAGTCTACATAGTAGTAATGCTTGTGATAAATTACCAATTGAATTTTTAGTAATGTTGCCATTATTAGCTTCATAACCGTCTTATTTCAGTAGTATTCTGGTTGAGTTGCAAATATTACAGTTGTTTCATAAACAGGATGTGGAAAATAGTAGGTAGATGACAATGAAGTTACCTTAATGATGGTCTGGCTTTCTGAATATCTGAGGCCAGTTTTTGCCCTCTTCAGCGTACAAGCCATGTGGAGGCAGTCAGTCAAGAGGAACACAAACCAAACTTTACAAGGGCAGATCTTTCAAACTACAGTAGTCATTTTTCCATACCTGTTGACAATTTGGTTTAGGATTATTAGTGAGCCATAGGCCTATAATGCTTCTACAGGTAGTGCAAGTGTAGCAATAGTTCAGCTCCTCTTCCACCTGTGACGGCCAGGCTGAAAAACCATTGTGTCACCTGCAGGGTGTTGATGGTATTGGGAGTGCTGGGGTGTGTTGCGGGAATGCGTTGGTCCTGCCCACAGCCAGCCTGCACCTGGCTGTTGCTGCTCACTAGGACCTGACAAGCAAAGCTGAAGGCAAGCAGCCTTCTGCAGAGCCACATGGAGGTTCCTTCTTCTACTTACCAGCCCCCTGGGGTTGCCTGGTACCTGAGATATTTCTAGGGTTCTTTTAGGTCTGGTGGCCCCGTTGAGATGCTTGGGGCACTGTGGTCCTTCAATAGTTTTGTTTCTTTTTGCTCATGGTGTTTGTCCCTTACTGATACTCTCATGGGTGAATGCCTTAGAAATTCTCATACAAAATATTTTATGAATGTTCCATTCTACACTTTGAATTTTCTAACTTTGCTATTTCCGGAATATGCAGTCAGAAACACTACCTGGCATGGATTCTGGAGCCTTATCAGAAAATTGTTTGAGATCTAGTAGTAGATTACTAGTAGTAGATTACTATGTAGTAAATATAGTGAGAGTGATCCTTTTTTGCCAGATTGGACAAACTAGTTTTATGGAGACTCTTCAGAAGCATTCCTGAGGAGGTTGTAATGAGAACTTCTTGGGGGGAGGGGGGATGGGGGTGGGGAGTGAAAAAAGGGCAGGAACTGAAAAAAGAAGGATTTGGGTACTAAACTGTGTGTTTGAGTGTCCTCGTGTGATTTGTTTATTCACATTCAGATATTGGCATTTAACATTTCTCTGCAAAAAGTAGGCTGATATTTTTTTTGTCATTTATCCGGATATTATAAATTTTTGTGTTTTTATACTCTTACAGAGAGGAAGATTCAGAAAGTGAGAAAGATAAGAAAATCTGGTACTATAGCACAAAGATACAGCTGGCAGAGTTAATTGAATGCCTAGACAAAGATTACTGGGAAGCTGACCTATGTAAAACTCTGGAAGAGATGCGTGAAGAAATTCATCGGCACATGGATGTCACAGAAGACCTTACTAATAAAGCAAGGGGCAACAACAAGTCTTTCCTTTCTGCAGCAAATGGTAAGAATGTGAGGTTTTTTAGTGGGAATAGATGTTGCACTTCAAATTGAATACTAGTGATACTTACTTATTATAAGAAGTTTATAGAAGTTAATGGAGAGGTCTGATGCAGATGGATCAGCGTGGCTGACTTCTTGTAGGACTTTGTTTCATGTATTCCATTCCCAGGGACTTGGAGTAGCAAAAATATCAGAGCTCCAACATTATGGAAAGTGTGGGAGAATGCATGTCTCCTCTGTATTTCCCCCACCAACTTAATTTATCTGCCTTCAAGCAGTAAATAGCAGTATAAATCTGTGAAGATTTGAAATTTGGTTCTAAAGAAGATGTGAGGTTTAGATAGTAATTTTCAAAAATGGATTTAAGTTGTCACTATATAAATGTGTAACTGGAAAATCAATAATTATATCTTTGGATTTGTTTTTTCTAAGTGGGGAAAAGTGGTAAGAAGTTGGATGTTATCTTTTCTCATTGAAAACAGGTTGTATTTATGTTGTGGTATTTCTCCTCAGTGGCTCTGTAGGTGGTGATTTGTTGTTTATTGATGACAACATACTTTCTATTGTAGATGAAATTTTGGATGTTCTCAGAGCAAGAAAAGGAGAAATAGTGGAAGATAAAAACACAGCAGATGAAGAAGACAAGGCCAAAAGCGATGTTGATAATGACCACACAGATGCTGAGAAAGGCAAGGTAGAATCTGGAGGCCAAGATAAAATTGAGGAAACACTCACCGAGGAAGATGCAGAAAAAGTGAAAACAGAAGGTAGAGAAACTATGACTGCACTTTTCCACAACTTCATTTAAATAAAGTGAATCTTTAGTTAAGTTCCTCACGTATCTGTAACTGTTAATGAGATAACTATTTTTTTAATAATTCTCGAAGTTACTTTTTAAGTAATACGTGATATTTGTCAGCTCCTTTGTGGTTGGATATTTTAATTGTTTTTCTTTTTAAGTTATTTCAATAATTTCCCTACTTCTCAAGGTAAACACACATAGCTTGTCGATACCTTTGCTTGAGGTACACGTGGCACTTACAGGTAGTGATCAACACGTTTATAGTAAGCAGTACATGATTTTTAACATTGTTTTCCTCATCAGAATTAGTTCATTCTTTGATTCTGAGACAGTATTGTCCTTCAGAAATAAAAAATAAATAAGAGGAAAGGAGAAAGTTCGTTGTTTTCCAGCATTATCAGATGAACAAAGCTGCTGAAGTTGCTTTCCATGGATGATGCCAAATGACATGCTAAGACATATTAAAGAATATCCCTAAAGTTTTGTTGTGCGTTTTACTATAGAGGCAACAGTCGTTGGGGATAAAAGTAACTCTGTGACACCAAGCACTGATGACAACAACACAAATCCTTCTGCAGGAGAGACTAGTTGCTCTGAAGGGGAGAACGCAATGGGGTGTCAGTCAGAAACCCTTGATAGCAACAACGTGGCAGAGAAGAAGGTGGCATCAGAGCTCCCTCAGGAACTCTCAGGTACAGAAGGCACTGTTACCGATGCCTCTGTAATTTGGGGAATCTGTTCGGTTTTTCTATCTGGTTTGTCCACTAAAACCATTCACAGCGTATATCACTCATGCTGTTCGCTTGCAGTGCCATCTTTTACTGCTACGTTGTCATTAACACTTCAAAGTTAATTTTCTTGCAGCTAGTGCTTGAAATTTGTGGTCCTCTGACATTAGCATTTGTTTCCATGCCTTCCAAAGATGACTATGGCTAAGCTTTTTATGTTCTATTTTCTATATATTTTATTTTTACATAGTAATCCATAATGATTGTTAGCATCCTGTCAAAGTTCATTTCAAATTCTAATTTACTGCTGGCTTGTTTATTATTTTAACTTCACATTTACTGTATAAATTACTAACAAAGTGTTTTCATTCACATGGGCAAATAATTGCACTGAAATGTCAAGATTAAAGTTACCATGCTAGGAATTTTAAACAGATTTCAGAATTAAAAACATAGAGGCTCTTGGTGTATTTTAATGTGTTTTGTTCTGCCATGTCAGTGATTCAAAAGTAGTAATATACACTGATGAAAAAAATAATCCAAAATTTAGATTTAGAAATAAATGGTTCTTGGTTAGGTATAACATAAATTATCAGTATGGTATTTTAGAATGGTTTTCTATTACATTTAGAGTTACATTCTATTAAAAGCTTTACTACATAACCAAATATTGCTCTCTCTAAACATCTGATTGCTGTTAAAATAATCAGAATTTTCAGTTCTTAAAAATATAATCTGTGATGTAGCCATAGTCAGTCTTTTGTGCTTTAAAAAGTAGTAGTAAACATTTTCTCTCCTACAGAGATAGTTCTCCATTCAGATGCAGACTGCTCTGCTTGATCTTGCAAATGTGAATGCATCCAAGCCTTGTAATAAACTTTGTTAAAAGAAGGAGAAAATGAAAGTTAAGATTATTCCCTAATCTGGAAGCCCCGTAATACACTTCTTTAATACTGAAAATGTCCTAGTGCACGGCACAAAAAGCATACATTTTTGCCTGCTCTCATATTTCTTTAATTCCATTTTAAAGTTAAAGTGACTGTGTAGAGGCATAACGGAACAAATACATATCCTATAACTTTGTTCCAGACACATTTATGGGTTCATATTTTATTTTAAAGATTCACTTATATATTTATTTTACGCTTCTTCCAAAAGAAGTTTCTTTTTAAATTAGTGGAGATTTTTTTGTAGGAAAATGTGTGTGTGTGTATGGTGAGGGCTCTTCCTCAAATCTAATTTGCTCTAGTCATAGTGATACTTGTGTTCCTGTTATGAAATTTCTGTCCGATACTCTCATTTCTGAGGAAGGGGAGATAACTAAACTGATGTCGGTGAAGCAGCTACCCCTGAAGAAGGGGAAAATAAGAATAAAGTGGAAAGCTAGATGAGAATGTCTACCACCATCTTGTTAAATGGAATTTGGATATGAGTCTGTTATTAAGAGTCTAGTTTGGGTGCTTCTACTCTGCGCCAAAGAGTAGCCATCACAAATGGTTTCATTTTTCCTCTTAGTAAAGACAATGGATCAAACGGTGGTGGCCACCCACTTGGCAAAGCCAGACATCAAGATATATTCAGGTTAGGGATCTTCTAAGAATCCCAGAATATTTACCTAATCATCTTTCTGCTAGGAGTGAATATTTCACAAAAAGGAGGATTAGTTCTGTCTTTTTTTTTAATAGCAACAGAATCCCTGATGTTTTGGAAGATTTATAAAACCAGAAGAAACTCTTGTATTTTTTAAACTACTAAGCTGTCTTTTTTGCACAAAATCAAGACAATGTTGTTTTGAGTGGTGGTGGCATGTTCATACTAGGAAGCTGGAGTGATTTATTTCTAGGTAGCTGCAATCACTGCTACTTTAGTCAAAGGTTAAACTCCAGCAGTACATCTTAGCAACATGTGTGGTGACAGTAATGTGCACAGCTCTCGGGCAGACGGCAAGGACAGCTGCGGACCAAGAACCTGTTTGCCTTACTGAAGCATCATCTAGTCCCACCAGAGCGTAAGAAAGAGGCTGATATTTTAAGTTTGGAGAGGAGGAGTTTAGATACAGAGTGGTCCCAATAGAACTGAAATCTGTGGGATTCATGAAAATTTATGTGCTGAGAAAAAGATAATCAAAGACTCAGTGGGAACTGGAGAGGAACTGAAAGATGTGTGCTTTGAGGAACAGCTAAAGCACAAGAAAATCAAAAGTGGTAAAATTGTAGAAGCTGGAGAAAGACCAAATTTCATGAAATCTGCAAAATGAAATCTCAGTAGAGGGTTCTCTATTTGTGCATCTGCACAAAATAATTGTTTTGTATTTGAAATATATTCCTATTTCACCCAAGTATGAATTTCAGTTCTTCAGATCTGCAAAAGTTGAAACTGCTTCAAACAAACAAACAAAAAAAAACTTTTCATGGACACAGTGCTCTGGAGGAAATCAGTATTTTATGGGTATTTCTCTCCAGTCCAGCAAAAGATGTTAATCTGATTTTATTTTTTTAATGAAAAACTTAAAGCTAGATGTTAAAGCTTTGATCTATTAAAAAAAAAAAAAAAACCCAAACCCAAACCACCCAACAAAAAACGGCTAAAAATTAAGTTCTTCTTTTGTAGAAGAAACTGGTCAGATGATCCCTGGCAACAGCAGCAGTCTATCTGCTGCACCTCTGCAGCCAGATGTTGAAAACAGCAACAGTAGTGAGCTGGGATCTGGGCAGAATGACACGATTAGGACGCCTGATGCTGCTGAAAATGCAGAGAGAGAATCCCAGACTTCAGAAGACATAGGTAATAGTAGTAGTGTCTCTAACTTTCATTTTATGCATCTTGTCTTTTTACTTTATAACTCACATGCATCAACAGAAAACTTATAATTTTAAAGTTTGTTTTTAAAAGCCTTTTTTTTCCTGGGTAGGAGAGAAATCTAATGGTGAAAGAAGTGATTCTCCGGGTGCAGGAAAAGGCACGCCAGGTTCGACGCGAATGCTCACAAGATTACGAAATCCAGATAGCAAGTTGAGCCAGATGAAAAGCCAGCAGGTTGCTGCTGCAGCACATGAAGCAAATAAATTATATAAAGAAGGCAGAGAGGTTTGTGCACATCTTGGAAAACTCAAAGAAGTACGAAAACTGTTTTAAAAATCTAATACTATCTTTCTCTAAAATAAAAAAGGCAATTTTGGCAGACTGTGGAGGTACTTTAAAAAAAAAGGTAGTAATAACAAATTAGCAAGTGGTGAAAATGTAGTATCACAGGAAGCTTTTTTCCTCTTTCTCCTTTGCTCTTGCCCTCTGAGTCACTGTCTGCAGAGTGGTTTGAGAGTGACCTGACCCAGTGCACCTCCTTTCCTTTAACGTGCTGGTCATAAAAGTTAGAGAAGTATTTACTGTATTGCTAGTAATAAGTTACACGCATTTTCTCCTGCTTCTGTCTTCAAATTTCTCAGAACCAGTGTGCCAAAACTACAACTTTACAGTGGTTTGTGTTTGATTATTGTTTGAGAATAGCCATGTTGCAGTTCATAACAAATCTGTACTGTCCAGAGTATGGTCATTCAAAGATCTCATTGCAAAATTGTAGCACTGCTTGAAACAGGGAAAAGTGAAATCTCTCTTTTGTGTCTGCCAGTTGGTATAAATTTTTGTAGGGCTGTAGGTTTGTTGGTTTTTGGTGGTTTGTTTTGTGTTGTGCTCTTTTTTTAAGTAATCCCATTTCTTCAGGAGATAAGTGTTTAAATGTTAAGAGTTCATTGCACTTAGCTGTCTGCATATAGTTTGGTGTATTAATTTTATTTTTGTTAACTGGCTTTCTTTGTAAGTTAGCATCTAGCATATCTATTCATAAACCCCTGAAATTTGGAACTCAGCACTGAGTAATGAGATAATGATGTTATCCATGCCATGTTTTCAAAGTCAAAGATTTTGGTTTGCTTAGCTACGTGTATGAATTCTGGGACTTAACTGGGAAGGGTTTTCACAGAAAGCTTACTTAAGTTTAGTGAAGTAATTTCCCGAAGCTGTCTCCTTCAATAGGCACAATTCAGACCAGCAAACAGGGTTCCTATTTGACTTCCTAAGGAGCCTGCATGATGATTTTTTTACTGTTAAAATTCATCTTTGGGAATATCCTAACTCTGCGTGGAATCAGTGATGAAGTAACTATATATAGTATACTGGATAAACTGATGCAAGGTGTTTTTATTATATATAGACAGTTGAAGCCTAAATCATAACTAAGTAAACAGAAATATTTGAAACTGAAGTGAATCTTTAAAATCATTCTTTCTTTCACAAGGTTCTGGTGGTCAACTCTCAAGGTGAAGTCTCACGAATGAATACAAAGAAAGAAGTTGTGATGAAAGGAAATATCAACAATTATTTCAAACTGGGGCAAGAGGGGAAGTACCGTGTTTATCATAATCAGTACGCCACTAATTCATTTGCATTGAACAAGCACCAGCACAGGGAGGACCATGACAAGAGGCGACATCTCTCACATAAATTCTGTCTGACTCCTGCTGGAGAGTTCAAATGGAATGGGTCTGTACATGGATCCAAAGTTCTTACCATATCCACTTTGAGGCTAACTATTATTCAGCTAGAAAACAATATCCCGGCATCATTCCTTCATCCTAACTGGGCTTCCCACAGGTAAATGAATAAAAGAAAGAATATAGTCTCTTGTTTTACTTGTGTTTTTGCTAACAGTATTAATCAGCAGTGGTCTTTGTTTTTTCAAAATCAGTGATGTACAAGCACTGGAAACTTCCAAGCACAGGATAATAAAGTATAGGTTAACATTTGTGTTTTGTGATGGATGACTAAAAGGATTGCACATTTGAATAAAGCGCTAAAATATAGGAGGTTTTATTCTACCATTGACTCTGTGCTGTACTAGTTCATGTAAATGTTTCAGGTTTTTTATCTTTTTTCCAATTTAGGTCTAACTGGATTAAGGCTGTTCAGATGTGCAGCAAACCTAGAGAATTTGCACTAGCACTGGCCATATTGGAGTGTGCAATTAAACCGGTTGTCATGCTGCCAATCTGGCGGGAATCGTTGGGGCACACTAGGTAAAATAAATATGCATAAAAAAATCTTTTTGAACATGAGAATTCTACTTTGTTTTACAATTACTAGTTCCTCTAAGCCTGGAAGAATTCTGTTTCATTTTAGTCAGTCATTCAGCACTTGAAGTCTTTCTTCTCAATCAGAAACACTGAAAATACGTAAGATGTTTATATTGTTATTGCTCCTGCAAAGCAAGTTGGTTTTCTTGCTGTGAGCCACAGTCTCAAAGTGATATAATTTTGGGAGACTGGAAGAGCAAATTTCAACACGCTCAGTTCAGTGGAGTCTCTCTTGTCTTGTGTGGTAGAAGCTGAATTGAAATGTGCCTGATGTTAGACCCAGTTTCGGGCAGTTGTGTTTGCCTTACTGGAACAGCTGAAAAAAGCAGTGTTCCTATTGCAAGTAGTACTTATAATCTGATACTGGGCTTTCATCTTAACATCAGATAATTAAATTATTCAAAAGGGTGCTATGTGCTGCTGTTTGACTCCTTACAAGATCCTGTGCTTAAATCTCTATGTATTAGATTACGCAGAATGACAGCACTAGAAAGAGAAGAAAAAGAGAAAGTGAAAAAAAAGGAGAGAAAACAAGAAGAAGAAGAAACAATGCAGCAAGCTACATGGGTGAAATACACTTTTCCTGTGAAACATCAGGTAAGGTTTCCTTCTGTCTGAAGAACAAAAAAACAACCCCAGAATGTGTTCATTTCATACTTTTTTTCATTTTAAACTTAAAATTTTAATGTCATTTAGTTAACTCTGCCCATTGGAGTAGGAACCATGCCCATATATTTGAGCACATAATCTTGGTTTGAACTAAATTTGGCCTGTATTACGCTCTTAGTGACACTGCAAGAGTTGACAGATGTTTGTCTGCAAAACACAGCCTTTTCTAATGTACAAGTTCTAGATGGTTAGTAGAGTCTGGTCTGTATGTATGTCCCTGTTCAGTGCTCCCACTATTACTCACACACCCCAACCTCCAAAATTAAGCCATTACTTTGGAAGGTATATAATACGGTGGGAACTACTATAGAAACCTATTTATATTCTCCTACAGTACATATTAAGTAGTTTTGTTAGGGTGGTTCTTTGCTCTGAATTTATTTGTTGTAACAAATACAAGTGGATTCAAATACTTGTATAATCTTTCAGCTTTTAGGTAAGTAGACTCACAGACTACACAAATTGTAGATATTACTATTACAGAATCATATATCAGCAGATATATCTTTAATTTGAGATAAAACACTATTTCACAAATATACTTCAATTTGCTTGAAAAAGTCTGAATTGAAGTTTGTTGTTTTGATTTTCTTTTTAAATCATCTTAGGTTTTTAAATTAATATGTACATTCATAACGTAGCAAACAGCACCATTGAAACTACTATTTTTTCCAGGTTTGGAAGCAAAAAGGAGAGGAATATAGAGTAACGGGATATGGTGGCTGGAGCTGGATTAGTAAAACGCATGTCCACAGGTTTATGCCCAAACTGCCTGGAAATACTAATGCGAATTACAGAAAGTTGCTACCAAGTAAGTGTCTGCATTGCTTATGTTTTTTGTTGGTTTTTTTTTTTAATTACTAACATACTGCTTTTTATTGTTTATTCAGTTAATTATTTGTATGTGATGTTTCTTATGTAGATTTTGTTACAAATAGTGTTCCAGAGAAGTGGTTGGTTGTTTTTTTTTTTTTTTTGCTACTGTTTGTTGATATAACCAGGTCGGTTGGCATTGACATTTTTAGCTACAATAAATTGCTTCAAATAAGAGGTTGTGTGTTGTATGTGTACAGCTTCATATAGTCTTCTTTCAGTTAAAGGTAGATAAGAATTATGTAGATAATTACAAGCAAAAAGTAACATCTAAAATATTGCTGTATACGTACACTTTTCTTCTCCCTCCATGTTGACAGAATATTGTTAACCAGTATTATCTGATTAGCAATAGCTTCATAAGGGGAAATAAATTTATTTCTTTATACAGTTCAAAACACACAGTCTTGCTTATTTGTTCCATGTATTTATATTAAAAAAGAAAGTGTTTGCACAGTTGACTTCTACAGTGAATCCTGAGGTTTATGAAGCTTATTTATAATAAACTTAATCTTGATTTTCCTTTTAAAATTCAGACAACAGCAGCCCATCCCATATTACAAATCAAAATGATTTCTTTCCGCACATATTGAAGTAATACTTTCCCTGTTGCTTTTAGCTAGATCAACAGAAAACGGGTGCTGCTGCTTTTAGTGTTGTCTGTATGATTGTTAAATTAGATTTGTCTTGATTTCTGTATTGCAATTATTAGCCACTACAGTGTTAAGTGCAGTCATTTGACTGCTAATGTCCATTCTGGCTTAACTGTAGAAATCAAAACTATTACAAATTATTTGTGAATTTTCAGAGTCTGAATTCATATACTCTTTATAGGCGGGGTTTCAGAAAGTGGCACTAGTTTCCTGAAAAATGGGTGGGGAGTTTTGGTGGTTTGTTTTTTGTTTGTTTTGGCTTTTTTAAAGAAAAGCTGAACATGAATTCCTGAAAAAATAATATAAATGGAACATTTTATCTTTGCTGGGCTTTTAGATTTTTTTTTTTATTATTATTATTCAATATTGCACTAAGCCTTATATATGATGTTACCATTGTATACTTAATTCTATTTGAGTAATGATGTGTGATTGATTTGAGAGGTAAATTAATGTACATAAAAATGTAGCAGAGTATAAAAGATATTAGGCATAATTGAAACCATTTAATTAATTTTTTAATAGCGAAGAGCGAAGATGAAAAATGCAACTTGGATAAACGAAAAGGTCCAATTAAGGTAAAAGCAGAGAAAGATAGAACAAAGGATTCTCGTGATCTGCAAGCTAGAGACAAAGCAGACGCTTCAGAAACCTTGGAGGAAGTACAAGTGAAAGAAGAGAAGTCACATGAAGAAAAAGAAGTTTTGCATGCAAAAGACAAAGGTGATATACTTAAATTATCTTAACCTAGCTGTTCATTACATCGTTGCATGTGTAAAAAGCACAGGACCTCAGAAATAACTATTGAAAAGCCATGTAACAGGTTTTGTGAAGACATTTAAAATGTCTCCGTTAAACAATTGCTTACAATTCCTTGTAGCAGTCTGCAATTTTTGTTCCCTTTTTCTTGAAATCTATTAATGTGCTATAAGGTCCTTTTGTTCTTAGTACTTACTGTAAAAATATAGTTTAATATTCATTGTCAAGCGAGCTTACTGATTCAAAGTTATTTGTTCTTCACAGTGGAAAAAGAAATCGATGGTGAAAATTATAAAGTCATCAAGGAAGAACCTATGGATGTAGATGATGTGAAAATTGAATCCCCTGTAAAAGATGAGGATAGTCATTGTAAGCAGGATATAATCAATGTCAGCGAGGGATTTCATTTAAGGACTTGCTACAAAAGGAAAGTAAAATCATCGAAATTAGATGGACTACTTGAGAGGCGAATAAAGCAGTTTACGCTGGAAGAAAAACAACGTCTAGAAAGGATGAAACTGGAGGCTAGTGCTAGAACAGTAGGTGTTCAATCTATAAGCCCCCAGAAAAACACAGATGAGCTGCAAATGAGAAAGGTAAAAGAAGGAAGCCAGTTTGACACGTCTTCCCAAGATCAAACCTATATTTCAGATAAGACCCAAACCGAAGATGCAGAACAGGACTGCTTGCCGATCAGCAGCAGCTCTTGTACCAAAAGTGGTGAGTTAGATGAACCCTCTCTGCCTTTGACAAACAGGCTGTCAAAGAGGGATGGCCAGCTGCTGCATGGAGACTCACCTCCATCCTCTGAAGGGGAAAGCTCCATTCAGAATGATGGTAAAGAGAACAGCCCTGAACCTGTGGCTGCTGCTAAGTGTCAAGAACAAAAAGTTCCTAGAGACTCTGAGATGTCCTTTTTGGATGGCTTGAAGCAAACAAATGCAGAAGGTAGAATCAAATGGGATGATTCTGAAACAAGCAAAAAACCTTTGATAGAAAAAATACCTGTTTCTCAGTGCGAACTTGAAAACTTAGAGCCAGTGGTAACTGAAGGCAGCTGTAGAAAAGATGCTCTGGCCACTCCTGAAAATACAGATTCAGAAGGGAATTCTGAACAGCATAGCAAAGATCCCAAAAACAATTGTATGGTAAAAAGCCATACTGAACCAACATTCTCTCAAGAAAGTGAAATGGAGGAAGAAATTGCTCCAGGAAAGACTGATAGTAAATCTGAAAACCAAATTATATTTCACCAAAAATCAGCTATTAAAACTCTAGAACCATTTAAAAAAGAGCTAGTTTCTGAAAGAAACCTTGAGAGTCAAACTCTGGAACACATGGATGAGGGAGTAGTTGATGAGGATTATGAGGATTTAGTGAGCTCTAAAATAACTGAGGCTAATGGTCAAAAGAAAGGTCAGGAACTGAAAGTGGAGACAAGTACCAGAAACAAATACCTGGATCAGACAAATATAAATAGTGTTACTGACAAAAAGAATACTAAAGATGAAGAAACTGAGACAGAAAGAGAAAAATCAGCATTTCAAATGAATGGAAAAGACAATGACAGTGAAGTATTGCCAAATGATGACTGTATAGTTAAAGACACCTGTGAAACTAAGGCAGGGGGTGATATTGAACCAAAAATAAACAATATTAATAAATCCATTCCGGAACATGAAATAAAACCATTGACTTTTAAGGAATCTTCAGTAAAACCATTTATGAATGGTGACATCATGATAGAGGACCCTAAGTCACGTTCACAGAGTTCACCTGAGTTTGAATCCGGAGAGAGTCTTCATCCACCAGATGAAGTTCCCAAGCACGTGCAGAAAGCTGAAGAAAAACAGCTTTCTGCTGAGAAATACGCCTTTGTTGGCACTGCTTCCATGCCAACACATACCCTCTGTAAAGAAAATAACCTGAATAGTGAAACAGAATCTATGGAAACTGAAATAATCGAGGATAAGAAAGTCACTCCATCACCCGTAACCTCATGTGAGGAATCTAGCTTGAGTAGTGACTTTGCTGATCAGAACGGTGTACAGATACATAAAATGGAAAATATTAATGGAGAAAATAAAATAAAAACTGTTATTACTGAAGTGACTACCACAACATCGACTGTATCTACAGAATCCAAAACTGTGTTTAAAGTTGCAGAGACTGTAGCTTCTAACAATGAGAAAACAACAGTAGTATCATCTACACAGAACTGCGCCATATCCACTGTAACTACCACCACTACTGTCACTAAACATACTGCTCCAGCTACCGCGTGTCACCCTGATGTCATTGCTGTACAAGAGCACAGTAAAACAGTGGTTACAACAACTGTAACCGATTCACTGACCACCCCAGAAGGCACCTTGGTGACTTCCATGACTGTCAGCAAAGAATATTCTACAAAAGATAAAGTGAAGTTAATGAAATTTGCAAGACCCAAAAAAACTCGTTCCGGAACTGCCTTACCATCTTATAGAAAGTTTGTTACCAAAAGCAGTAAAAAAAGCATATTTGTTTTACCCAATGATGACTTGAAAAAGCTGGCCAGAAAAGGAGGGATCAGAGAAGTTCCCTATTTCAATTACAATGCAAAGCCTGCCTTGGATATCTGGCCATATCCATCCCCAAGGCCAACTTTTGGGATCACTTGGAGGTACACACTTTACGTTTTTGAGGAAGAGTTTAGGATGTGATGAAATTAATTAATTTTAAAATCAAGTAATATATATGTTTGTGCTCAAACACTGAAATTTTGCTATTTGTTATTTTTGTTGTTTTAATTTTCTATATTGTAACATTTCCGTCAGTTTCGTTAAATATTTGAAATGCGTTTTGATTTAAAAACATAATACTCTGTTGTTAGGTACCGACTTCAAACAGTAAGATCATTAGCTGGAGTGAGCCTTATGTTGCGATTATTGTGGGCATGCCTCAAATGGGATGATATGGCAGCAAAAGCTCCACCTGGGGGAGGAACTACACGTACAGGTATTATTTCTTTAAATTTCTGTGTTTCTTAATGCGAAAGCTCTTGTTAATTTTGAACATTACACTCATTCTAAGCGTTTTTAAAGGCTTGGCATTAGCTGTGGCATTCGGCATTATTTTAGTCGTTTGTACTACCTGTTGTTCCTTTACTTGGAGTATATTGGGTTGATTGGAGGTTTAGCTTTTATTTGTTTTCTGTTATTGACATATTGGGACTAATTTGTTGTAGAAACATCTGAAACTGAAATTACAACAACAGAAATTATCAAGCGAAGAGATGTTGGTCCATATGGCATCCGATCAGAGTACTGTATAAGAAAAATTATTTGTCCCATTGGTGTACCAGAGGCTCCGAAGGGTATGTTTGTTTTTACTCTTTTTCCCCTTCCCATAGGCTCCTGCAGAACTTAAGGTAACTAGATCTTTATGTTAATTCAGACCGTCAAGGGGAATAAATATACCTTGATGTGAACAGTTCATTCCCCTGTGAATGCAAATGATGCATTTAACAAACTAATGTGATTTACCTGAA
This sequence comes from Nycticryphes semicollaris, assembly GCA_013400055.1. NCBI lineage: Eukaryota > Metazoa > Chordata > Aves > Charadriiformes > Rostratulidae > Nycticryphes > Nycticryphes semicollaris. The sequence continues at coordinate 714,533 of VXBJ01003939.1, forward strand.
GCTCAAAGGCCTTCCTGTTTATAAAATAAAACTGAGAAAGACACAAAATCTTATTTTACACTTTTAATTTGTTTTTACTATTGAGCTTAATATGTGTGTTTTGACTGTTCTCTAAAGAAACTCCAACACCTCAGAGGAAGGGACTGCGATCAAGTGCACTAAGACCAAAAAGACCAGAGACACCTAAGCAAACAGGCCCTGTTATAATTGAAAGTTGGGTAGCAGAGGAGGAATTGGAACTATGGGAGATCAGGGCATTTGCTGAAAGGTAAAGCAACACAAATGACCTTTAAAAGAAAGCAGTTTTTATTCGTGTGTGCGTGTTAAATAAGAGTTCCCACTACAGAGCACAAACTTGGTAGCTTTTTTTTCCATGCTTATGAACTAATCACTGTTGTATGCTAAAAGGCTGTTCTTTATAATTCATGGAGAGGCTTTAGGCTACTTTTTGCATTACTTCAAACGCTATGTGTTTAAATACTTCTGTAATGCAAAGAAAACGAACATATGCAAGTAATGGTAAATTCAGCCTGAGAATATTCAAGTCATAAAATTAACATTTTCAGTATTGCATGCTTAGAGTTGGAACAACATTTTTGAGTGTGAGAGTTGGTTTGGTTTTTTTTTAAATTAATGGTATTACCTAGATTGTTTGCAGTCTCGGATCTAATTATAAGTTCCAGGTTTTGATTAATCGTTTCCTGTAAGGTGTTGCAGAAGTTCAACATCAGAATATTTCAGGGAGGTTGCATGCAACTTCAGTAACCTATTTCAAAATACTTTTAAAGCCATGACCAGTTTTTCAGTCGTGTTCAGGGCTGACATTTGTTCTTATAAGTGCAATTGAACTGGATAAAATGAAATCCAGTTTGATGGTTGGATTTTCTGTGATGGTATAACTTAAATCTTGGTTGTGTCTTTGGCAGGGTGGAGAAGGAAAAGGCACAGGCAGTTGAACAACAGGCTAAGGTTAGTGAACAGAAGAAGGCAGAGGAATTCAAGGCCCAATTGGAGGCTCAACTAAAACACCAACGATTGGCTGCCCAGCAGGTGGGGGAACTCTGGGTAGTCCCACCTGTCAGCAACCATGCACTAGAACTCATCCATTACAATATGGGAAACAAAGTTTATCCCTGTCCTACACCATTTTTCAAATAATTTCCATTTGTGCTAACTAAGCCATCAAACAATGCTGTTCCCACTGTGTACATTCATTATTTTGAAATGGGGTTACGGGTTAAGGCAAAGATTTGGTTTGGATTTCTTTCGGGGTTTTTTTTTGGTTTTTTTTTTGGTTCCCCACCTAAATTAAAACACTCGAAAAAAGTTTTAGTTTCTTTCCATTTTAAAAGAAGGCTGAGAAGCACCAATCTTCAGGTACGGTCAGCAGTGTTCTGTGGTGTATTGGAGAGTTGCCTTGGTATGTAGCTGACTTAAGAATACAACTGCAATTGTTCTTCATCGTTCAATCAAATTGAATCTTTTGCATTTTGTTCCTATTCGGAGTTTGGCCAAATGAAGCCTATGGATAATTTTTTAATATGTATGTGTATGTATAGCTGTAAATGTGTGTATGTGTACATATAAATGCATGCAATTAAAGCTGGGAAACGCAATTCCATGTTATTTCACATACGTTATTAAGAATTGTGCTTTTTTCCAACTTACTCCTTTGTAATTTCATCTTCACCAAAAAAAAATACATTACTAGTGAATGAGTGTTTCTGATTCATGGGCATTACCACAATATAATGCTAACCAAACTGAAATTTAAATTAGTAAGTACAGAGATCATTCCAATAACATAGGGAAGAACGTTAGATTAGTTGGAATTTTAAAAGAGCTTACTGATACTATCTCTTTGCAAAGTGGGCTCTCTAAATCAAATGAACCTTGTTGATAATTACAGTATAGAAAGTTGCTGGGTAAGGTGCGGGAATTTGTATCTAGCAAGCTGCAAACTGGATTTACAGTTAAAATAATTTTTTAAATTACTTAATGGTGAAATAGAATGATAGTCTATTTTTGCTGTAGCTGGCAGGATCTCAGTGCTGGCAGCTCTAAACTTGGGAATAATAGTAATAAACTTTGTGTCAATATGGTGTGCCACATACTGACATAGATGCAGGCTATACGCACACAGTGAAAACCAAATATAGATGGACATTTTGAAAAGCTTTTTTAACCTTTCAGATGAATCTAATTTTTAAGATTTCTCTAAAGTAAAACGTGCAGTGAAATTAACGTGAGCTGAGGATTTTAAAGATGCTATAAAAGACAATTTCTGACTGTGTACTATCCACAGAGTTACTGTTCTACAGGTGAAGGAGTTGTGTGCTGTAGGGTGTATGGTCAGCCTCCTCTTCAGTCCTTTACAACTTGAACTAAAATCCTACCACAGTCCTTTGTTTTTCAATACTGAGAAAAGACAGTTTACAAAATCTGAAAATGCTAATCGTTCCTTTGTGTAATTTTTTCCCTGAATTCTGTAGAAACGGCTGGAACAGCAGAAGCAGATCCCTGCTGCTGGCACAGCCCCCCCAGTCACTACAGCCAGCAGCACCGCAACCACTGTCTCAACGCCACAGAAGGTTGTGGTGGGCCCTTTAGCGGGCCCGGTCCCCACTGGAACCAAAGTAGTGCTTACTACTAAAGTGGGCTCTCCGGCTACAGTAACATTCCAACAGAACAAGAATTTCCATCAGACTTTTGCTACTTGGGTTAAACAAGGCCAGTCTTCAACAGGTAAGAAGCCATTTGTCATGGAAAGAACATGTAAATGGGACGAACTCCAACATAACACCTGCATCTACTCCAGAATATATAGCATTATTACATTTCTTGTTATCTTTGCTCTTAACACTCTTGCTAAGTCAGGAGGACACTTTTGAGATAATACCTGTCTAATTTTGCTTTGTTCAGACTTGCTAGGTAGTCTTACTTCTCACCTGTCTTGTGTATTGCTGTCTGTTGTACTAGCCATCGTTGATAATGAAAGCATTCTGTGCTGTAACCTACTGTTTCCAAAAAAGAATCTTTACCAAAGTATGACGCATTCAAAAATTATTGTAAAAATAATTCTGTAGTTTGCTGTTTCATACTTGAAAATAGTCATTTCATTGACTAATTATTCTGCTCTAAACCTGACTGTTCTGTGTACCTCAATAGCCACTAGCACAGCTGCCACCTCAGCCACAACCATTGCCAGCACAGGGCAGACCTTCCAGATCTCAGGCAGTCCAGTAACGATGGCAGGGAAAGTGATAACTAAGCTGCCACTCCCTGCAAACAGCAAGATTGTTGCCGTCAATGTGCCATCAACTCAAGGAGGTAGGGGAAAGGGAACTGAATTAAAAATGTATTCCAGCTTGCTGATTAATTCTCCATTGACCCTATTTTCCCAGTGAAGTACATTGTGAATTGAAGGGGGAAAAATATTTATATACAAGTTTCTAGAGCTTGTTTCCCCTGTATTGCATATTTGTGTCTGTAGGGGAAAAATGCAACAATTTTTTGCCTATAAATTACTCTACATTTCATAGTACAAAATTAGAAACTTTTATTTTTAACAATGTAGAATGAAGCATGCTTTTTTCCCTGATACCTAAATTATACATCAACTGAACAACTTTCTTCGTAAAAAAAAAAAAAAAAAAAGCTGCTGTTCTTAGATAATGATGTCTGCATCTCCTTTTTACTGATGAGCAAGAGTTTGGCTCCTAACTCTTAGTGTTTGGGGTTTTTTCCTAGCCTCAGGAGGATAACTTAATACTTTGAGACTTGTGAAAGTGTATTGAACAGAAAAGCTCAATTCTCTGTCTCCATTATACTTAGCATCTGAGGAAGTCATGAAGCCTCCTAGTCTTGTATTGAAATTTCCTAGGTGACAGGAAAAGCCTTACCCATTTTCTTCAGCACCACAAGCTTGTAGGTGAAAGATACTTAATTTAAACAGGTCTCCTGCATTTTAAATTAATCAGACTATAGCTTTTACTGGTTGTACTAATTTGTGGCACCCTGTCAATGCAAGGACTTATTTGCAGTTACCATCAAACTGATCTTATTGAAGATTCACTCTTTCCTTAATCTTTTCTAAAATACCTATTTCTCAAAATATAGTTGCACTATCAAGAAAGTATAATGCCGTTTCTTTTTACAATATGACAAATGTTGAAAGACTCAAACATATTCTAGAAACCTGGAGACTGATTTCTAAATGCTACCCTGGAGTTACATTTACTTCTTTTGCTGTCAACTATGACAGCAAAATATCATTAATGAATTCTCAATTTTTCTTTAATTAGGTGTTGTTCAAGTTCAGCAAAAAGTACTGGGTATCATTCCATCTACTACAGGTGCGAGTCAAACATTTACTTCATTCCAACCAAGGACAGCGACTGTAACCATTAGGCCAAATACCACAGGGACATTAGGAACGACAAGCACTTCACAGGTAAGAGATTTCTCTGATTATTTAATGCCAAAAATGTGGGTGCATATCTTTTAAGTTATTGGCAGATACTCAAAGTTCTGTCTAGTCACTTCTCAATGTTTTTGGCTGATCTCAGCAATAGTGTTTATGGATCCTTTATTCCAAGGAGGTAAAACAGTTCTCTCCAGTTCAAAAAAATAAATAGTTTGGAGATTGGTAAGCCTCAGCAGTGTGGGCATAGATGAAAAAATACTGGATTTGCGTGTACCCTGTAATTTCTTTCTATATTAAAATAATAATAATTAAAAAATTTAAAATGCTTCAGGGCCAAAACCCAGCAGGATTTTTTTCAAAAGTTTACATCTGTGTTCCATTTTGGTGTATGTAGGTAGTACAAGGGACACCGCTCCGGCCTGGTATGACAGTAATACGGACACCCCTTCAGCAGTCAACACTTGGAAAGACCATCATTCGAACACCTCTAGTGGTGCAACAAGGTATTCTTCCAGCCAGTAGGTTCATTTTAATATTTAAATTTCCAGTGTGAAATTCATGGTTTATTTCTTCATAAATGCTTCCTGTATCATGTGTCCCAATGCAAAAATGCCTCATTTTGATGTTTGACTTCTAAAAATTGCCTGTTTTGGCTTTTGAATGTGTTCGCTGTGGGCTTTGTGAATGCTGTTTGTCATCGACAGTGGGAAATCTAGTACTTACCTTTAGGCCCATTGTTTTGAAAACAAACAGAAAAGTTTAGAATAACTGTGCATTGAGAAACCCACTCTGTTTTTTGAAGGCAAGCTAGGTGTTTGAAGTACTCTGTAAGTATGCAAATTGAATTAAAATAGAAAGCTTTTTGGGGAAGTTTTTCAGTCAAGCACACAGACAAATGGTTTGTAAAGAAAATTTATGTGCAAACTGCAGTGTTTGCTTCACTTGTCTGGTTGTACGCTATTGCAAGTTGTTGTGACTTGGAGGTTTGCTGTGCTAATGGTAAAAATGTTGGAAACGCGTTTCTTATCATAAACTATTCTTTTGTAGGTCAGTCCCAGCAAGTGGTGACTCAAATAATCAGGGGTCAGCCTGTCTCAACAGCAGTTTCTAGTACCAGCACAGCTTCTTCCAGTGCTGGGCAGAAGACAGTCACAAGTCCTGGAACACCCCCTCAGCAGATACAGCCACAAACCACACCACAGCCCCCTCGACCTCAGCAGGGACAAGTAAAGCTCACTATGGCCCAACTCACACAACTAACACAAGGACAGGTAAAATGGTTTACATCCTCTGGGCGTGAAAATACGCTAATATTTACAATACATCTCACCAACCCTTTGGATTTCAGCAATGTAGTGTATCTGCTCATAAATTTATGTTCCAGCCTTCATTTGGGATGACCGATAGCATAATTAAAGACTGAAAGAAGTTTAAATACTATATGTAAAGTCTTAAATATCTATTCCTATTGTATTCTCCAGTAATGTAACTAGCATCAGGAAATTTAGCAGTATGGAAAAAAGTCTTTGCATTAATAGCAGTAAGGGGCATAATTATTTTGTAGACCTTCAGAACATAATGTTCATTCCTTGTCTTTTGATTTTATGTGAAGATTTAATTTTCATTCATGTTACCCAGATTCTCAGAGGAAAAATTACAGTATCTGGAGCTGGAGGAGAAAGTTCTTACAGCTTCTGCTCAGATCATGAAGGTCTGTTGGCAAAAAATAAGTTTAGAGTCAAGCCATAGGATAAAAACAGACTTCTGTGAGTTATCACAATAGCTATTCTTCAAATTATAAATAACATATATATAAATGATTGTAATGTATAGACTACTTGTTGCCAGATAAGATTTTTATATGTAGAACGAGACTCACGTGTTGGACGAGTTCATTTCCACACCAAAAACCTCAGATTTTTTTCTAGGGACCTTATTTTGTTCTATGGGTTCACAAAATGTGAAGTTCTGCAGTTTAGGTGTTGGGACAACACCCTACCTTCTCCATCACTGAGTTGAGAGTGGTGTCATGAGCTGCAAAAGCTTAAGCAACAGAAATTCACAATACATTATGGACTGAACTATCAGTCATAAAAGCTCACAGTTGGGTAGAACGTGATACATGGTTAGGAAATGTTTTCAGCGCAGAGAACTTCTATACAAACCATTGGAATTCCTGAGAAAGTAATTGATAACATGTCTAAAATTTTCCAGGCTCTCTGTATTGCTATAAACTCTAGGAACAAAGGTGCTCCTGACTAGAGTTCTTGTCAATATTTGGATGAAAATATGTATAATTAATCCTAACCAAGTAATCTGTTGATGATTGTATTGTTGAGAGAGTACTTTCGTATTTCATGATCTCAGATGCTAGTTTTTTATTTTAGGAATATCATATGTAGTAAAAGTATTGAATTTTGAAATCCAAAACCCTAATTCTTATTTTCAGCAAAGGCTAAGAAATATATTGCTAATACATCAATTTTTATTTTTTTTTTTTTTTCTAGGGTGGCAGTCAAGGATTAACTGTGGTAATTCAGGGACAAGGTCAAACTACTGGTCAGTTACAATTAATCCCTCAGGGTGTGACTGTAATACCTGGTCCAGGACAACAGCTTATGCAAGCAGCTATGCCAAATGGTACAATTCAAAGATTCCTCTTCACCCCACTACCAGCAGCGGCTACTACAGCTAGCACAACTACTTCAACAGTTACTACTTCAACCACAGGTAAGCATTGATCTGTTCAGCAGAAAACAACCCATCAGTTTTGGTTATATGAGAGTTTTTATGCAGTTAGAGATGGTCTCTTATTACAGTAAATTTGTTGGAAGTGTGTTATAAGACTTAGAAATCTCTTGAATTTCTGCATAGAGCTAGTTCACAGATCTAAAAGGTTCAAGTTTGTAAGGCTCATAAACATACCATTTGAAATCAAGGCAATACTTGTTTTTTATCCTTCACAGCTACAGGGGAACAGAAGCAAGCTCTACAGGCACAGCCAACATCGGTGCCACCACCAATTCAACCTCAGGGCCAGCAGCCAGCCCAGCCCCAAGCCCAGAACCAGAACGCTCAGCCCCTGCCGTTGACCCAGCCCCAGGCGCCACAGCCCGAAGCTCAGGGCCAGCCCGAAGCTCAGACTCTGGTCTCTGCTGACTCTCCAGTCACACCTGAAGCACAATCATCTAAATCTCCAGTTCAGTCTCCAGCACAGACCCAGGCTCACGGGCAATCTCCAGTGCAAGTCCCAAGCCAGCCGCAGACTGCAGTCCTTCCACAAGGCCAGTCCCAAGTCCAGCCTCAGCAACCAGCTCAGGTGCAGACTACAACCCAACAGCAGATTCAGATGCAGCCCCATGCTCCCTTACAAATCCAAGCACAGCTGCAGCAATCACAGCCTCAGGTTCAGACTTCGGTCTCGACCCTTCCAACTACTCAAAGTTTAAATCAGGTTCCTGTGCAATCCCCAGCTCGTCCTCAGCTGCAACTTCAGCAGCCTCCAACAAAAGTTATTACAGTGCCTCAGCTTCAGCAACAAGTCCAAGTTCTCTCTCAGCTTCAGTCACATGTTGTGGCTCAGATACAAGCCCCACAAGGCAGTGTGCCCCAGCAGATCAAGCTTCAGTTACCTATTCAGATCCAACAAACTAGCCCAGTACAGGCTCACCAGATTCAGAATGTGGTGACAGTGCAAGCAGCTAGTGTTCAGGAGCAGCTGCAGAGAGTTCAGCAGCTCAGGGAGCAGCAACAGAAGAAAAAGCAGCAACAGATAGAAATTAAACGTGAGCACACCCTTCAGGCTTCTAATCAAAGTGACATTATCCAGAAACAGGTAAAGTTAACAGAAGGAAATGAAAAGTTAATTAATGAAACAAATCTCATTTTAAATGCCTGTTCTTGTTAACAATGTTAATACATTTGATAGGCAGTAAATTTGACTCTGTCAAAGTTAGTGCACCATTGCTTTTGGCAATTTAGTTAAATATTCCAAGGTGACTCAGCACATCAGGTCCATTGTACCATGTTTGCAGTCCTCTGGCACCTTGATTCAACTTTCCACTAGCTGCTGGGACAATATGTCTTTATTCTCAATTCAGGAAGGATAGGTGACAGATAGGAGAGCTGTTGTTCAGAGCACAAGTACTTCCATTGCCTGCTGTAGGAAATTGAGGTTTCAAAGAGGTATCTGAAATGTAATACTGTTGGATGGCTGCGGGGCTTAAAAACATACATGTATAATAGACGCTTACCTTTGGTTTTTTTAAAGTAAACCAACCAGTCACTGAAGAAATATTGTCAATTTACATTTAGTCCCTAGCTTTAAACTCAGCATAAGCAAAATATCCTGGTCTGTGATGGGTGGAGATGGTGTTAATTTTCAATTGCATTTTCAAATAATAGCTTTAAACAAGCAGCACCCCCCTGATAAAATCGGTTTTATTTTGTCACTTACTGAAATAAACACTTTTTTTCTTGAACTTAGGAAATGTCCTGGTTCTCCCAGTAATATGATGAAATCCTGGCTAAAGCTTTCATATTTTATTTTGGATTCTGTATCATCTTACAGGTGGTTATGAAACAGAATGCTGTCATAGAACACTTGAAACAGAAGAAGACACTGACTCCAGCTGAGAGGGAAGAAAATCAAAGGTAAATAGCCATCATAATGCATCTTTAGATGTGAAAATTTTATATCTATAACATTTTTAGCACTGGAATGGTAAAACACTGATTTGTAAAACCTGCTTAAAGAGATAGTGCTATTTTAAAAATGTTTAAAGTAGCTTTCAACAGTAACTTTCATAATGACGTTCTTAAATGTAAGTAACTGAATCCTGTATAGTCTCAATTATATTTTGATTATGTTTTCAAAGTGAAATGTTGTATTGCACAGTTAAGGTAAAACTCATCCATAAAGGAATGCAGGATGGAGAGCTAATGGCTGTGTTGCAGAAAAGCCTGGGGTCATTTGTCTTTTATCATGGCAATTTATTTCCATTCTTGTCCTGTGCATCCCACTCTATAGACAGAATTGAAGAATTGGAGGTTTATGCTTGAAGCTGCCACACATGGATTTGGAGTGTTTGTCATTTGGGTTATTTTGACTCCTTTTCACTCATGCAGTTACTTCAGTTGGATAATCAGAAATGTGTTTGTTGTCAGGTAGTAAGAGAAAGAATAGAGTGTTTCATAAAATTTTGATCATCAAATCAGAGTATAAGCTTAGTTGGTTACAGCAGTATCACTAGGTGCTGTTCACCTGATGTTCATGGTTGCAGAAAGAATAAGAGATATTGTCATATACTCTTCACTTAGTGATGTCCAAAAGAGTTCTAACTAACTTGCTTCATGGTACAGCTGAGTCTTTCCTTCTCACTGATTTTTCTCTTCTCCAAAAATGGAGTTTGTGTATCTTTCCTGGTGAAAAAAACAGACCAAACCAAGCAGATATAGTTCAGATTAAAAGAGCAAAGTAAATAAAATCATCTGGCCCTATGAAACAGGTAGCATATTATATATGACAACAAAATATACATGTATATTGAAAGACAGTATGTCTAAGCCTAAAACTGCAGAGTTAACAGCAGCTGCTTCTGCTGGCAATTGCTATTTTGTTGTTTGCTTTCAGCTCGTATGTCAATGGGAGTTACCTTTCACAGTCACTCTGGCAATGAGAAACATTCAGTTTTCTAGTGGGTTTGAAATGGAGTGGGACGGGAAAAGTAAATTCAGAAGAACCAAAACACATTAATTTTCTAATTGAAATATAAAGCAAAAAAAAAAATGAAAATTGCAGAACAAATGAGCAGGGAAATAGATTTAAAGTTGATTGTACATACAACAAGCAGATGAAAAATTTCACTTGAGTTGTCATTAATGAAGAAATTGGGAATTGTTTTATAGTGAATTCTATACACTGAAAAATACTTGTCAGTCCTTATGCCAAAACACATAAATGAAGTAATATTTGGTGGTCTCTGGAGGGTAGAAATGTATGTTTTAGACATCATTCCAGGCTTCCAGCTTGCATTCATCCTGCATCAGAATAAATAAAATCCAGTTCTTTGAAACATGTTTGTGAAAACTGAGTGAAAATATCTCTCATCATACTGAAGCCTAGGCTTTGTTCAGAGGTTTGCAGGGGAAGAGGAGGAATGATCGGTTAAATGAAATTGGACTGGCCCTCTTGAGCCTAACTAGGGACATGATCTCTCCCAGTGGTGTTCCAGTAAATAACTATGAGTGGGAGCAATGTGTAAAATAGTAATCCTTAAGTAATAATTTAGCTTGCAACTTGCAGAGACTGGGAATTAAATGGTTCTGCATTTTCAACCAGGGATAAATAGGCAGCTCGGTACAATATGCTCTTTATTTCTTCCCCAGAATGATTGTGTGCAACCAGGTGATGAAATATATTCTGGATAAGATAGACAAAGAAGAGAAACAGGCAGCTAAGAAACGAAAACGAGAAGAGAGCGTAGAACAGAAGCGCAGCAAACAGAATGCTACTAAGCTCTCAGCTCTGCTTTTCAAGCATAAAGAACAGCTGAAAGCTGAAATATTGAAAAAAAGAGCACTTCTGGACAAAGATCTACAAATTGAAGTGCAGGTAAGGACAGTTACTCTCAGATTAACTTGATTTTAAGCTGGAGAGAACATTTCTGTGTTAATTTCTATTTATCTGTTGGTTCAGTGAGCTTTTAAAGAAACGTGCAGGAAGAAGTTCCCCTTGTGGCTGCGTGGATCTGTGCAAAGCTACTATATGTCCTCTTTGTGCTTCTTGGTTTTCATCTGGACTGAAATTACCCTGTTTCCTGAAACATCTTCTGATAAATTATGGCTAACAAGTCATAGTAGGCCAAGAGTGTCATCCCTTAATGTTATGTGAATTGTAGGTTAGGCACACTTTAAAACTTGCATATTCAAATGGCTTTACTTACTTTCTCTTGGTTAAGCATGGGTGTCTGTGTCTAGATTTTAATCCTGTGCTGCAATAGTCATATGAAGTGCCTCCTTCTTCATTTGTTTGTTTAATATACCTCAGGAGGAGCTAAAGAAAGACTTGACTAAAATTAAGAAAGAAAAAGAAAAAGCCCAGGCAGCAGCTGCAGCAGCAGCAGCAGCCGCCGCTGCTGCAGCCGCTACACCAGCACTCCCGCCACCGCCACTGCCAACACCACCGCCGCCCCAACATGCAGCCGGTGTCGTCTCCTCCTCCTCCACCACCATCCCAGTGTCAGTGTCCTCACAGAAGAGAAAAAGAGATGAGGAGAAGGATTCCTCAGTGTCTAAGTCCAAGAAAAAGAAAATGATTTCTACTACCTCAAAGGAAACAAAGAAGGACACGAAGCTTTACTGCATCTGTAAAACGCCTTATGATGAGTCCAAGTGAGTAGCAAATGCCATAGCCTTTTCTGGTGCGTTCTTAGCTTCAGGCTTAGTCTTTAGTTGTTAGTGCAAGGTAGCTCTAGAGTCGGAGATAGAGCATCAGGTGCAGTGATCACTAAGGTATAGAGAATGAAGTCTCTGTTTTCCGCTAGCATTTACAAAACTATTCACATACTTGATTTATACTATTAATATACGTGATTTATATTTCTACTTGTTTGCATGTTTCCATTGTATGACCTTTCTGTCTCACATGCACATACTCTCTTTTCTTTTTCCTTCTCTCTGTTATTCTTTCTTTTGCTGTTTTGCCTCTGCCTCAGAAGCAAGTGACAATTTGGTTTGAGCAATTTCTTGTGAACAAGTAGTTGATGTTCTTTAGAAATAGCTTTGGTACCGTTTTTCAATAAATTACATTTTTTACAAGTCAGTAGACAGTAAAGGGGGCTCGGTTCCAAGTTACTGGACTGCAGTTTACTTTGGACAATGTTTCAGATGGAAATGTTTTCCGCGTGTTATTATTTACATCCCAGGTTGATAGAAAATTAATATATAAGCATTTGACAAAGTGAAAACTGCCGTTCTCTGTAGTTGGATTCTGACTGAATGAGGGAAAATACTTACACTTTGTACAAAGTTTGTGAAGAAATTTGGTAGGCGATGGAGTAGAAAATTCAGTGGATTGAGGGAGATAGTGTTATGCAAGCCCTGCTTCAGCTAGGAGAGATAAATATCAGTAATTAGTAATTAGCATCCGATAGCTGTGTAGAGATGTACATAAAATAAATTTGACTTCATATCAATTTCAAGTGAGTATGTATCTACTCAACAAGTGACAATATTAGGAGCTATTAATTGGTGTCATTTGGTGGTGGTTTAAATGCTGATGAAAGAAAACAGAGAGGTGGAGTGGTGCTTTCGCTCTAGTAAGGATTCTTCGTTAGTGCCAGGACTAGAGGGTCTCTTGAAGTTCCTTCTAACCTCTTATTTTTTTAGTGTATGTATGATTTTTTACCTGAAGTTGAGGTGTTTGGGGTTTTTTCACCTTGGCTTTTGAGTGCCTCTGAACATTATGCCAGTGTGGGAAGTGGCCCAGCTGTCTGAGCTGCCACTGCTGTAGGAGCAACAGGCTTCTGATGCCCTGGCTCTTCATTCGCTATTAGTTCTAAGGGGTGTCACCTGTCTCACTTGAAGTACAAATGCTGTGTTAGGCTTTTTGCCATTCGGTAAACTTAGGAGGATATCCTGTTCTCATTGGCTTGTGATACCAAACACAGGTCTGTGTATTACTGCTGCTCTTGTGAGTAAGCGATAGAACTGCCACAAAAACGTAATGAGAGTAACAAATTCTGTGAGCAAAAGGATTCGTTCTGACTCCAGTGAGCATTTGAGTAAGACATGAAAAGTTTGGTCATAGAGTAAATCCTGGTGGCCTGAATCAAGAACTGTGCTTAAATGCATAGAATAAAACTTCAAAAAAAGAAAACATTCATTAACTTAGTAGTATCCTTAGCAACATGATTCAGTTCTGATGCTTCTCTTTTTGTGAATTCTAAATTTTATGTCCTTACAGATGATGACTGTACTGTTAAACTACATTATCCTTTCACTATTTGGAACAATTAGTCAAGTTTTAAAAGATTTTTCTGGTAAACGTGTTTTTTTTCCCCATACATATAAGAGGCATCAGACACTCCTCTTAGTGCTTCAGAAAAGACAGATGGGCTGCTTCAAAAGCTAATTTGTGGTATTTTATGAATACCCTATGCACTTTTTAGGATATAGTAAATCCTCATAAGTCATTCTGTTGTGTATTTTATTGCAAATCTCATATGTTTAGTTCTCATTTGTCATACTCCCGGGCTGTTGTAGGGATTTGCTCATGGTGTTTTCAAGGATGGCTAGGAAGGGTATCCTTCTAAGATTCCTATTTAGACCCCATCTTACTTGTTAAAGTGTGGATGATGCCTGTTCCACATTCTGGTGCCAAGGTTCACCATCTCTATCCAGACATAAAGGTGCTTCCAGATCACCAGGAGCAAGCAGATGCGGACCGTCATGGCAAGAGCACACGGGCTGAACCATTGATAGTTGTCAGAAGGAGCCATATCTGTCCATTCCTTATGGAAGGTTGGGTTGTTTGACATGATTTTTTAGGATTTGTCTGACTGAAAATTAAGAGAAAAGGCAGCATTGGGGTATCTGGGACATACGCAGAGGCCCAAGAAATTAGAGATGCTTGTTTTGCGGCACATGTGCTAGCTCCTGTCCCGTTGCTGGTGTGCAGTGTCCAGCGGTGGCGCTTGCAAGTGGGTGGCAGTAACTCCTACAGAGCATGTGGTCGTCGGTCTCTGAAGTTGAGGAAGGTGGAGGTTCAGAGTCAGCTTGCTTTTGCTTAGGTAGAGAGAATGGATGTGTAACTGCCCATCTGGTTGATTGTCACTAGTCATAGGTATGTTTTGAGATATCCATACACAAAATGTCAAACATCCTTGCATAATATTTTACAGTTTTGTCACATCATTCTGTGCAAGGTCCCATTCACATGACTGTGTACCTGGTTCCCTTCACTTTGTGTGTCACCATATCGGTTCCGTCACACAGCTCTGTCTGAGAGTAGACATTATCGTCTGAAGAAAGGTCCACATTCCAATTTGTTGCAATTTTGAGTAGTTTAATATCTGTTTTTCAGTGCCCATCACACTGCCCTCCCCAACCCCAACCNAATTATGACAACCACGCCCATAGCCAATTTTCTCTCATACCATGTTATACCAATATATATCCTACACATGGCTGGTATGCATGTTCTTCTAGTGTATTTGTAACTCCTTAGTTGGTGTTTGCACTTTGATTTATTTTTTTAAATTAACTGAGACCTGCATTTTCAAATCTTAAGGAAATGTATCTGTGGCATTTGAGCTACGGTTTTGAAAATGTAAATCTTTTTCTTTGGCCTTGTCTTTTTGTGCCTTTTACAGTTTTACACACACACGTTGGAAACGTACATTTTTAGCCCAGTTTTGTCAAAGCCTGGTTACATATTGATGTGCATTTTAATGAACTGTCAATTTAAAATTGACCCAGATGACCTTACTGACAGTATAGCTGCAGCACGAGATGTTAGTTTTAGGGCTAGCATACAGGGAAACAGAAAATTGAAGAAAATAGGTCAGCAAGCAAGCGCATCAGAGAGAAATGCAGGGAAAAGTGCCATGCCATTTGAAATGACAATTACATTGTCATTTTCATTGTGAACACTTTTAGGTTCTATATTGGCTGTGATCTTTGTACTAACTGGTATCATGGAGAATGTGTTGGCATCACAGAAAAGGAGGCTAAGAAAATGGATGTGTACATCTGTAATGATTGTAAACGGGCACAAGAGGGCAGCAGTGAGGAATTGTACTGTATCTGCAGAACACCTTATGATGAGTCGCAGTGAGTTCTGATAAGAACCTCTTATTTAATGTTTAGGTAGCAAACTGCTCTGACTGTGGTTACCTGTTCCTTACAGAGAAAAAAAAAAAGTTATTCTGCATATGTTGTACTCAGTTGTAATACAAATTGCTTTTCAGTAACTATCTTCCTCTCCAAAATGTTTCTATGCAGTAAATGTTTAGGAAAAGTGAGGTTTTCAGGGTGGTGAAAATGTGTTGGTTTTTGTTTGCTGTTTATTTATTTTATTATTATTAAAAAAGCAACCACATACTTAAAATTGGGAATTATTTTTATATGATTTTTTTTTTCTTTAACCAAGGGATGGTTAGAAAGTAGTATTTAGTGGAATTTTTTGTGCTTTACTCTGATCTGTACAGAAAGCCTAATTTTCATATGGGGGTATGTGGTTGGTATCTTTTACGGTTGTAAGGCTCTGTGTCAAAGAATGCCCCTTCTGTATCAGCTACAAGACTGAAGCTTACATTTGAACAATGTTTGTACCAAGTGAAATGAGCCCCACTTCACTCCAGTTTGCACAAAATGTATCTGGAATTATTTTGGAATATCGGTTGGGTGAGACTTCTGCTATTACACTGTTCCTTTCAAGTCTAAAGTAGAGAAATAATTTTTGAGATCTTCATTGTTTGAAAGTGCCTAGTATAAAATTTAGGAACTGACTTGGAAATGGTCTGTAATTCAGTCTGTTTGCAAATACAAAAGCAGTTTGAATAATGTAATCAGAATTTGTCAGTCTGAAGCATCATGTTACACTGTTGTATTTAATCATGCCAAGCATCTGCTTGTGTGCAGGGGATGGCAGGTTTATGTATTTAAAAGTAACCTTTAAATTAAATAGATCGAGTAACTAACGCTTTTTTGGATCTTGCAGATTTTACATTGGCTGCGACCGATGTCAGAACTGGTATCATGGGCGCTGTGTTGGCATTTTACAAAGCGAGGCTGATCTCATTGATGAGTATGTGTGTCCACAATGTCAGTCCACAGAAGATGCTATGACTGTGCTCAGTCCACTCACTGATAAGGATTATGAAGGTTTACGGAGAGTACTGCGTTCCTTACAGGTGAGAGCAAGGACTGCAGCAAAGCGCAGGGATTTACTCTCTAGAACAGATCTAGCGAGTCTTGGAGCTGGCTTTCATGTCTTTTCCAGTGGTTTTGAGACTTTATGAAAAGGAAATAGCAAAGCTTTTTGTTTGTGAGAAATGCCACCCTGTCAGCTGCAAACTTGATTGGTGTTACTGTGCTGAGGAATAGTCACAATAATTGCTGTATCACTGCTTCTGTGTTAGTGAAACTAAACAGTCTTTTCATTGTGAGGCTTTCGAAGGTAGATCTTTCAAAGAGGATTTCTGTACTTCTGTCTCAGTTACTGCATTTCAGTAGTGTTCCTGCAGAAAGTTGACATCAGCATGTAAATGATAGCATCCTGATAATAGCTACTACATCAGTGTCTGTTACAGTATATTTCTGGTTTGTCTGTCACTCCCAAATACACCTTTTCTGCTACAACTGTAAAGAACTTTTAAGAATTTTGTTAAAATAATTGTGTGGTAACAGAAATCCTCGAAGAGTAGTATTTTGCATTGTCCTATATTTTGCAGACATTTATGAAAGCAGATTAATTTTTAGAGTACTTGGAAGGGAAAATAGTGGTCAATTTCTGGTTGCAAGGAGCCAAGCCCTGTCAGTAAATTCATTACATCCTTTTCTGTGCTGACGGTTTAGCACAGTATCCTGTTATGGCTGAATTTCACATCATTTCCTGTTTTGAAGACAAACTACTTGGCCATTGACATTGAGCTTTAAAATTTAAAACTTCACCCAGTCATCAGAAGAGAACTAGTTATCATTTCATATAATGCTGTACTTGTTCCTTAAATTCAATTCTAGACCCCCAACAGATAAAAGTATATATTTAGTTAATAATAGTGCTAATTTAACTTTATTGTTTTTTCATCAAATCTGACAGGCTCACAAGATGGCATGGCCATTCCTAGAACCAGTAGATCCCAATGATGCACCAGATTATTATGGTGTTATTAAAGAACCAATGGGTAAGTATTTCTGAGCAATAGTGTGAGTGAGTGGGGGTTTGAATGTCAAATTAATTACCTGCTGACCATTTCCATCTGGGGATTGTAAAGTTATGTTTTGCAGAATACATGGGTTATGCAATAAGGCAGATGAAGCAATATGATTTCTCATTAATACATTTAGAAGTTCATGAGCATTAATGTATCTACTTCTGGGCTGACTCCTTAATCCTAAATGTAGTTGACCTAATGTATAAAATGTGAAATTCAGTTCAGCGGTAGGATAGAGTTCTTGTTTTTAAAATATTTGTTTCAAGTGGACAATTTTTCTGTGTTTTCCTTTGCTTGGGTTTTTTCTGTCTCTCTGCATCAGTTTTTCCTGCAAAGTGTGGGGTCCGTGCTTTGGAGCTTGAGGAGGAAGCGGTACTCATACAGTTCAGTGTGGCTTACAACTAAAGATGGAGTTTAAAAAATGAAAATTATTTTCATCTAACTTGATAGTATATGAAATTTTGTGCTATACGTACTAAATGATAGCTGGTATATCATTTGATCTTTCCCACCAACTCCTTACTGATCCTAGAAATAGGAAAGTTAAATTTAGTATCTTGGCAAAATTGTGGTATGTTGACTGAAAACAATAATTAGCTTAGAAATTGTGTCCTTTTCTGTTCCAAAGTTTTGGGTTGTGCTGTTATGTAAATGCTAAACAAGGCCTATTCCATAATTGATGGGTTAGAGTTTATAAGGAAAGCTCAAATAATAATGTAATTAAGCATGTGATGATTGAAGTAAACAAAAATGTGTTTAGCCCTTTCTGACTTAACTAGCAGGAAAAGAAAACGGTTAGTAGACAAGTAAATATATGTGAAACGCACTAGGTAATCCGGGCCCTTCTACCTTTGTTTTCACATGTTCTGGCATGACTGGCATTGCAAAATAGGCACTTTAAGAGCATTTTCCAAGGGCAGTTCATTGTTTTTACAGCTAAAAGCTCCACTGTACATTTAGACAGCTACATTCAGAACTAGCAGTTCTTGTTTCTCTCCCTTTTTTCAATTTACATTTGCATTAAAATAGGACAATCGCTGCTTACTTCACCGTTCCAGACTCATTAATGTGTCTAGTCAGTGAGTGAGAGCACTGGCATTTTGCATGATCATACACTTGAAATCTCTTTCGTTTGTGCTGTGTGATGACGCGCATATGCCCACGAGAAATGGTAATTCATTCAAAACAAGTAATGAATTCAAATAAATAATCAGAAGCTTTCAGTGGCTGTTACATGTACGTGTAGGACTCTGCCTCAGTGAGGGCTGTAAAGAAAATACAGTGCAAGTAACTGAATCCAGATTTGTCTATTTATTTTTTTTTTTTCCTCTAATTTCTTCAGAAAAAGCAAGTAGCTTCCTGCAAAGACCCAAGTTTCCCAATGTCATTTTGAGACTTGGGTTTTACTTTAGCTGCACACACCATACTCCTGCGTTAGTGTTCATTCTGAAGGAGGCCTGCTGGTGTCACTGCCTCACAGCCAGCGCTCTGGGAAAGGCGACCCCGATGGGCTTTGCTTCCCACACTGACAGCCTGAGCTTCTGTTTAGGGTAAAATGTCTCACTGTACCAATCTTTGGTTTCTTTAAAGACCTTGCCACCATGGAGGAAAGAATACTGAAACGTTACTACAAAAAGGTCACGGAGTTTGTGGCAGATATGACCAAAATTTTTGATAACTGTCGTTACTACAATCCAAGTGACTCCCCTTTTTACCAATGTGCAGAAGTTCTCGAATCATTCTTTGTACAGAAACTAAAAGGATTTAAGGCAAGCAGGTAAGTTAGTGTTCCTCATCATAGATCTTCTCTTTTCCTCATGCACTTTCCCGGGCAACAGCTTTTCTTTTAAAGGAGAAAAAAAAATAAATCTGTTCTGTAATAGCCAGCTGTCATATTCCATCAGAATTAAGGCTTAAATACGATTTTATGGCAGTTACTTGTAATGTTTGTTCAAAATGAGTTGTTAGATAGGAATTTGGGAAGTATCATAAATGTAGAACATTTGAAGGACACTTTTAAGTCATTGCTGCAGAAAACTTGACAATCATTTCTGATCAGGACAAATACCGCATTTGACAAATATTGCATCAGAACATTCTGATAATGTTCTGCTGTGTGCTAAATACTTTTCAGATGCTAAGAAGAGACAATCCTTCAATGAAGCTTAGAATCAATGAAGGAAATTAAAATACTTTAATTTCTACTGCTTTCTCTCATCTTTTCTTGACTTAACATATTTGAAACAGGGAGAATAAGTGAGGTTTAAAGAAAGATGTGGAAAACAACACAATTCAAAATGCACTATTTAAAGTTAAACTCACTTTTTTACAATGTTTTTCTGTTGAAGGATCTATGTAGACTATTTCCCTAACATAGACATCCCTGAAAAAGAACATGCAACTCTACTGCAGTCTTTTCTGTTGCTTTCCAACTCATTCTGGCAGCACGTACATGGGGGCTGCGTGGCACTAGCCAAATCACAGTGTGGTATTTCATAGGGCTGTCCTAAGCCCGGCTCACTCAGACATGATGGGAGTGCACAGATTTATCACTGTTGTATTCCCAAATCAGCCAACTGCACCTGAGTCTCAGCAGCTGGTCCCTTTCAGCCATACTCAGAAATTGTCGGTGTGTAGTGGTTACCTTTGTCCATCCAACTGCGAGAGTAAAAACTGTAACCAGCTGCTGGTCTGAGACATTAATGCAGGATTATGTCCATTTGTAATTAACTAAATTGAAAGTTTCACTCTGTATCCATTGTTGTGGAAGCTCTCTAAGTTTCTATATGCAATTAGAATAGAATTGGAAAGACAGGATGGGATCAAATGATGAGTTAGTCCAGCATTTTTCTTTTTCCAACTTAATACTATATTAAGGATTTTTACCAGATAGTTTTCATCTTATGTTTCCATTATCTTGCTTTAGCTGGTTTCCAGCATTCACCACGTACACACTGATTTCATTGCTGCATCTTACTGTTTTTCATTTATACCATCCATGTTCTTTCTTTTCTTGCAGATTGTGATATCTTTAGTCTGAACTTTTTAACTGGAGTCAAAACTGGATGTTGGGGTGACTTTATTGTACAATTGGATTACATTAAACTGCCCTAAAAATCCAAATTATTTGTCTAAAAAGTAAATGTTGCTGAGTTTTTGGTTTTTTTGTTACCAGCAAATACATGCTGGTAAACATAACTGTATTAACAAAAAAATTGTCCTATTTCTTTGAATACTGTATTGAGAAAAAATGAAAAATTCATCTTGGAAACCATGTATTTTATTGCTTTATTTTCAGTTACTAATAAAACTGTGAATGTCAAAGAGGAGTTTTGCTGAACTCTGATTAGCAGAAATGTGATTATAATGTGCCTGTTCAGTTTTTTCTATTAAGTTAATCCAAAGACTTCTTGAATAAATTTAAGCAAAGTATATCTTATTATAAATAGTCGCAATTTAAAATGTCTTTTTGACTTTTTTTGATGGACTACTATTATGTAAATATGAAAGTAAAACTGATTTCAGGCACCTTGGAATATTCCAGTGACACACTGCATTTTACAAGTACTGAAATATTTGTGTACTGTAGGAGAAAATGCGCTTAAAATTCAGAGATGATTATTTTAAGTGTGCTTTTTTCTGAAGGGGGATAAAAAAATAAATGGAAGCAACATCGTGGTAATTCCCTCATTGTGATTTAACCCTTGGCAACACCTTACAGCAAATGTCTTCTCCAAAATGAAGGGTGCTTAATTCTTCACTTTCTTCTGTATTCTGCAGGTCCCATAACAACAAACTGCAGTCTACAGCTTCTTAGAGTTCAGCGTGTAACCTAACACACGAGCAAGGATCTGGTTGTCTGAAAATTTTTAATTAAGAAGCCAGATGTTTTTAGTCAGGTTATTCCTGACAAGACAATGTAAACTGTGTTTTTATTGGTCACAACAGTCAAATTAAATTCTTGGCTTATTTTGTCCAAAGGACAAAGAACTAAAAATCAGCAGCACCACTTTCTTGTCAAGATCAAATTGTTGTACTATTGTGGCAGAAGCAGGAAAACTGTTTTGTTGAAGGAAAGAGAGAAAGAGAGCAAGAAAAAAAATATACAGTAAATGGGGTCACATTTAACTCCATGGAAATGCCACGTCTGTTCTTCAGTGAAGAAGCTGGTTTAAAGTCCACACAGAAAACTTTGACTGTATTTATTTATTGTTGCAAAAAAGACGCTTTTTTATTGCTGCCCTCATTTGTCAGCTAATTATTTTTTCTTATAAAATCCAGCCCCGGTCACATGTAATCCATTCTGTATCTTAACATGATTCCTGTAGGTAAAAGTACAAGAAGACCTCTAGATGTCTTTTCTTTCTATGAAAGGAGCTGCTATGTACACATGTGCACACACACAGAACTGGGAATCAACAATGAGTTTATCATTCATGGTAGATACAAACAATTAAGCTTGCATAAAAGTTGGGCTAAGTGGTCATGGACTACAGACTCTGTTGCCTTGAATATAACAGTACAATTTGTCATTTACCCTGCACCAGACTGAAATGAGTAAAAATCTATTTGAAGGTATCTTGTTTGTAAACATTTGTCAGATTCTAATTTTTTTCTTTTGTATTAAAATTCAAAATATGGATGTATATGAAACAAAATAAATGGAGATAATTGTTCTCCCCACAGATGTAGGTGTCTTTGAGTGTGCGCTAATATGTTTGTAACGTTTTGGGAATCTGTTCAGGTATTTCAAGTGATAGGGGAGGGGAGCAGCCAGGGAGGTCCTACTTGATCGTGCTCCAAAAGGTGGTGTTTGCTGTGTTTTGTTCTTGAGCAGCTGTTCTCCCATTATACATTTTCTACAGTGGTGCCAAAATTGCTGTAACCAATAACATGGTAGGAAGTATTTTGTGAAATGTCACTGCCCACTGCTGGATTAGGTGATATTTTCCCAAGTAAGTGTAAAGAGTGTAAAGTGCTGAGTGTAATTCTGGCTGGGAAAGGCTCTGGACTGCTCCGCTGTTTCCCATTCAAGGAGGTGCTGCTGTGAGGGATGAATTGAAATCAGGAGAAGATGGGAATTGCAGATGGTGTTGCTGTTTCTTTCTGATCTGTCACTTTCCCGTTGTGTATCTGAATGACTTGCTGATTCTGCCCATCTGTGGTTAATCAACCATGGTTTATGGGCAGCTCCGCACCCCTGTGACAAGCTTTTGCACTAATTCACAGTTAACTTCTGTTCTGCAGCGATCTGGGATCTGCCCAGTTGACAGATAAGCTCCTTTTCGGTTTAACCTCACACCTTGCTATGCAAGAACCTCTTCTGTTATTTTTTTCTTAAAAAGACATTGCTACTGACAACTCTTTCTAACACTTCCAGGCTCAGGTGTACAGGTTATTCTGGGATAACTTTAATAAATACCCATGGGTTTTTGTACATACAAATGTTGTCATTTAACCTATATGTAAAAACTAAAACTAATTGTTCAATGTGAAAACAATCCATTTATGCTTCTTAAAGTTAAAGAAGAGTAGTTGCATTTAGGTTTTGTTGTCCTTTGACGTTTAAAAAATGCTGCATATTGTATGCATTGTGTTTTTAATGCAAAAAGGAAAAATCTCAACTTCTAACAGCATTTGAACATACCCTGCATCTCATCAGAACTTCACAGTATTTCTGTACTGTTTATTCATATATATATATATATATATGACATCATCTAAAACTTTCATACCTGTACGCAATAGATTGCTATG
>VXBJ01003939.1:742239-819331 GCA_013400055.1 Nycticryphes semicollaris
AGTCTCTTTTTTTTTTTTTTTTTTTTTCAAAATATTACAACAACCCAGGATAAGCCTATTAAACTAGGGCAGACTAAAACTACACTGCGTGCAGGAGGTATAATAGAATGGATTTAGCTGGAATTATTTACCAAGTTTAAAGTCCAGACACGGTTTACTGCAGTTTAAAATATCCACAACCAGAATGTGAACTCGAAAGAAGAAGCCATCAGGAGTTATATACAGACGACTCATCTTGTATAATCCATTGCTGTTTACCAAAAGCGTAATCAAGTGGACTCCATTCACCAGTCTTTCCGTGTTATAAACAATTCCGTTCACTGCTGTTTTAAGGGAAGAAGGGGGGTGGGGAGGAAGCAACCATCAGATTATGTATCTTGGAGGCAACTCAGTATGTGTGAAGGCTCATTTAAAACACTGTAAAGTAAGTGTCAGCAGAAATTCTTTGGCTCGGTAGTGGGCAGTCAAAAATAGGAGTTGTTTCAAATAATCACATTCGATGAGAACATGACCTTTGTATTTTCTGAGGAGTTGCTAACCTTTTCCTTTACAGGTCTGAGATGTTTCTTAGTGAAGCTTATAAAATGTTTCAAAAGACAGTGATTATTTTAGTACTGTTTTCCATGGTGATATGTAGAAAGTGAACATAATTATCTAACAAAATGAAATTTTCAAATTTAAAACTTCACAATGAAGTCCAAAGTTAACCTGCTAATAAAACACCTCAGCTTTTGAAAGTGCTCACTGCAGGAATCGGAAAACAACAAAGCTTTTAGGCAGATAAGGCATGTGAGACTTACTTGACTGGCATTTCACCTGCCCCACTAAGTGAGAACTTGGATTCGGTCAGTCATTCGTTAATCTGTACTCCAAACATAAATTAAGAGCTCTCTGTGATCACTACAATAGAACCTTGGCTGATCTGTTGCTCAGACTGTCTTTTCCCTACCTGTCCTTTTCATTTCAGAGATGAATGGTAAAGGCCGAAATGTACAAAGGCAGGGTACCTACAAAGCTGATATTTGACAGGAATACATGAAGGTGGCAAAAAATAAAGAATATAGCATTTGTAGAAAGCACTTCCTGACTTCTTCATTTAGAGAAAACAGATGTCTCGTAATGTGTTTATATTCTACAAATGGAAACATCTGTTAACCACTAGGCATGTATTTTGCTTATCTCTTAAAATACTGTGAGAAGAAGTTGGTATCTCTTTCACAACTTTGTAAGCACAAGGCAAGATTTCAGTCAGAAAATACTTGCTCTTAAACAGTCAGTTCAAAAATGCTAAGCTATTTTCCACCATCTTTAGCTCCATCAACTTGGACACAAGGAGTACAAACACTGAGTCCTATGGAACTTCAAGGAGAATCCTCTATATTATATACTATATATATACATATGTACATACTATATGTNTATATATATCTATCTCACTGTTTCGGGGTTTTTTTCTTTGGTTGTCCATTTTATCTTATTTTGAAACTTCAGCCCCCAAAATCACAAACTTGTTCTAAAGATTAAGAAGTAGGTAATACAACTACAATGTTTAATCTTAGAGTATCTAAAGCAATTAGTCTTTTACTTCCATTGACTAGCAGAAAAATACTGTCTTCCTCCCAGGAGTAGAAAGGAAACGGGGAAAAAAGAGCAATGCTGGCCCAAGGTAGGGAAAGGGTAATCTAAGACTTGGCACCATTTGTCATAGTGCATTTATAAAGGCTGTGATGGGTCCCGTTAATGTACTTAGTAATGATTTAACATAGTGAAATGGTATCTTAAAAGGAGAAGTGAAACATCAGTAGTACACGAACAAAAGCAGCATCTGTTTTGTCTGTGTGGTTCCTGGAGACGCAGCTTACCAAATTCGCTCGTACAGTAGGCCTCCACTTCATCTCTCTCTTTCCTGCACTCGGTCAGACATGCCTTCTCCTTATCGCCATCTAGAACAGGCATATAGGCTGAGGGGACAGCATGGGCTCTTTTGGGACATTCCATCCAAATTAGGCCACCCAACCTTTGGAAATCTCAGGGTATACCTCGCCAGAGCAGGCTCTCCCCTTACCTTTCTTCAGTGCACTGAAATGGTACAGCAAGCTGGATGACTGGCGGTTGGTGACCCAAGAGGGTTTGGTGATCTTCCTGAAGGGATCAGTGTGTTTATAGGGCATTATCTTGTGTGGTCGGTTGAGGTGATCCAGTGTGTTAGGACCATCTGACTCCACTGCTCCAGCATCTGGAAAAGCATGAGCCTCCACTAAGGATGTAATGTTTTGGTAGGAAGATGCTGCATGGTGGAGTTGAGCGGACACACTGTTGGCAGCTTCAGCCAGCCGTCTGTCCGCATGCTTTCTGTTGGTGTGGCTGAAGTCAAGGGAGGCAGGAGAAGGCCCCCCAGTCAGGCTTTCTAGAGGCAGGGCCTCTCCATACTGCAAGAGGTGTTTCCTCAGCCCCGTGATGTTTTCTAGAGAAAGCTTGGTGTGTTTCTTTTTGTCTGATGAGAGAGAGGTCATTTCAGGAGGTTTTGGCTGCTGCAGGTCAGCAGGAGGCAGAAGCCAGCGTTCACTGTGATTCTCCCTGGTGCTGCTGGCGGCCCAGGCTGGTGGTTTGAGGCAGCCAGGTGCAGCATCTGCTGAAGCATAAGCATCTTTGCTGAGAATCTGACTGGATTTGTCGGCATAGGGCAGGGATCCTGCAGACAAAAAAAAAAAAAAAAAAAAGGAGAGAGTGAATTAGTGTTTTAATTTTTTTATTCCACATGTTTCTGAATGGGAAACACCTGGCAGATTTGAGGTTCTAGTCTGTAAGTGAGGCCCTTAACAGCAAGACAATATAACCAATATTCAACAAATCAAATATAGTAGAGTTCCTCATTCTTCTGTACTCCAACACAGAAGACCCAGTACAGAGAATGCAGCTGTTTGAGCAAAACACAGGAGATTTGCATTTTTACTTTATTATTGTTGCAAATTAAAAACATGTCTTATAAACAAACCCTTTTCTCAAAAGCCTAAATCTCCAGGAAGCATCTGAGGAAACAAGGTTCACATTGCTGTTTGGGATGCTTGTTTAAAAGACCATGACAACAGAACTATTTGGTTTTCCCATCCATGGGATGCCTTATTGACAATGTCATCTGGACTGTTCAGCGGCTTTGGGCTTTGAATGCTACTGAAAAGATCTCTATGCACAGTTTTGGTCTCTGACTTTTGTGCTACAAAGCTCTATAGTAGCAGTGCCATTGCCTAGTAGCTAGACTGTTGCTGCTCTGTAACAGGTATTTCAAGGCTTTTCTTAAATTGAGAGGACAAGGGTTGGGAAAGAGAGGAAGTGTCTGGGAATCTACTGAAAAATGGAACATCTTAATGCCATTGTTCACACAAGCTGGACAGCCACCAAGACCTTCATTTATACCTTCACCTTAATTACTTGACCTCACAAAGCAAAATTACTTTCCGTTTAGACTGGGAAGAGCGACATTTCCTCTTGCAGTTCATCTTCCTTTTACTTTAGTCCTTTACTGCATGCCTTTAGTTAGTCAGCACAGTTTTAAAGCAGTTCACCCACACACAGCCACTGTCTGGGTGTTTGCTGTCTGTGGTTAGCATTGTGTAGGAGGTTGATCCTAACTCCTGATGTGAAAAGAGATATTGGACATACACAGATGAACAACGTCCTTGTTTATCTTCTGCAACTGACTCAACTGCTGACCTTGCCACTTCTCCTTCTTTGCTCTTACCAGCTGCTGTCATGGGAAAGATTCCCTGATATTTGGGCTGGTCACACATAAAGTGAAAAGAATGTCCATGAAGAAAGGGGTGGAAGAACTCCAAGCTAAAGAAAGCAATAGGCAAGGGTGTGCTGGAGATGGTTCAATATGGAGTTGTGAACTCTGAACGGGTGTTTTGAACTTGGTTTTTTTTGAGTATACTTTTATACTACCAATTTATCATGCCTTCCCAGTCATGGATTGTAACAAGAATTAGTTCATTTTTCTCTACTCATTCAGGACCTTGAGATTCATTCCCTTATGCCAGCATATTCCTATCTAGCCCTTGCAGCCTAAGAAATACTACGGCAACATAATCAGCTCCAGGACTTCTCCTTCCCAATGGACTGGAAGTATATCTCATTTCGGTACATCAATGAGGTATTAACAAAAAATTTAAAAAAAAATGTTTAGGACAGCTTGCTGCATGCACACGTGACAGCATACAGCATGTTGAAATAAATCAGAAATCTGTAGTTTACAAGTAAAGGAAAGGAGACTAAAACAGAAAGGTCACATACAAATAAAAAGAAATCCCATCACATGCAAAAGCAAGTCACACCAGCTGCGGAATGATGGCTAGCAGCCTTCACGGCATCAGCTAACTGCCTGCTTTTACAGGTGCTCTGAATTCTTTCAAATGTTGACAAATCAAATATTGCAATTTACATTCCCATCCCACAAAACATGTTGAAATGTTTCTTTCTTGAGCCCTTGTGTGATTACTGCTACTGCTTGCTAAAAAGACTGCAGCTGAAGAGGGCTGCTCAGGCAAGAATTTGTAGTAATGTGTTTAGTATCCCCCGATACCAAAGACAAGTATGCCCTAGCCCCGTTTTGAATGTTAACAGACTTACCGGCCACTGAGCTGGAAGATGATCTAATGACAAAGCAGAGGAGCCAAAACACTTTGGCTGTCATTTTGAAGTAAATCTTTTCCAGACACAAAATGAGCTGGAGCCCTTTATGCCCTTCCCCCAATTCATGCTAATGAGAGGCAGCCTTAGGGGAAACAGGAATCACTCACTGGACAACCCACTGGAGCAAGAGCAAGCTGCTGCCACCCCATGAGCCTCCCACCACCCCTGCCTAGGAGAAATATGCATGGACACCCTCTTCCCATCTGCACATCCATCTACACTGTCCCCAGTCACCTGTGTTTCTATGAATAACAGATGGATATGTATGTTTAGCAACACATTTTTATTTTAGGGGAGGGTCTTGCTTCCTATGGCATTTTATACACAAAATCATACAGAACAAATATGGTTTTACTGGATGTGTGGAACTATATTATAAAGTGCACTTGATAGATGCTAGAACATGCATCACACCTGCAAATCAGCCTCTGTACAGGATATGCTTTACAATGAAACATATTTAGGTATTTCTGACCACCTCCAGTTACTCAGCTGGTAATCATTTTTAGTTTAAGGAACCTTTTCCAGTGACTCTTTTCAGACTGAAAAGTGTAGGAGGTACTGTCCAGTCCAAGGGAAAGCTCTGCTGACCGCAGATAAAGCTTAATTTTTAAATCTGCATTTGCTAACATGAAAAACTCTGAAGATTTTCACACGCCAAACCAACTCTGATTTGGATTACTGAATTAAGTAGGCTTATTCCTATGTTCCTGACTGAAAATGGGTGACCTTATTGCTAGACACGATTTCCATTGTGACAGTTTATCTCACTGGCAGCTACTTTCGTGAGAGTTAGTGAACTCATTTGTGCCTTTAAGGTGTGACAAACAATTTGAAAACTCTATAAAAGAAATATATCCCAGCTCCTGAAACTCATCCTCAGCAGAAAAATCTACCCATCGTTAATGCCTTTGTCAGGTGGTCCAGCTATTGCTGAGTTTAAACAGTTTGTTTTGCACTGCCCTAATTAGGCAGTTTAATAAAATTAAAAGTTACAGGGCTTTGTCTCAAGCAGCTACAGGTGAAGACACAGAACAAATCAGAATAATATGCAAAATAAATGAAATTTTAACATATCTGTTATTCAGTGTGTTAAGTTTTTACTGCAGCATTCATTAATCCTTATTTTCCAGATATTTTAAACATTTTAATTCCAAAAGTATCCCAATTTACCCATTATGGAAACGAGAATTTAAACTGAGGACAAGGCAGAGACAAGTTCATATGTTCTTTGTGTGCCTCGTCTCCAACTCAGCTGGTGCATACCTGCGGCAAGTGAGAGAAGTCACAGGTGTGACAGACCCCTGCTATTGAGGGTCATGCTGAGGATGGATGGATGGGTGGGTGACAGATGGAAGCATGAGTGTCCTGCTGACACTGTGCTCCAATGAGTCTTCTGCTTAAATTAGCTGGTAGTGTAACTCAGCCCATATTAATGTACAACTACATCTGTATGAATGAGTTTCTCCAAACTCTGTACTTGGGCAGGACCTCGATTAAAAGGCAAGTAGGCACATTTACAGTATTTCTACCGTTCAACAAACTACAGGTACGCCAGCAGCAGCGGAGAGGGGGGAATCTTCCCGAGGACTCCCTGATCTGAAGAAAACAGCGGACCGACGAGGGAGTGGCCACGTCCGGGCCCGGGAGGCCGCAGACAGCTGGGCTGGCACCAGCCCCAGGTTTGCAGGCTCCTGCAAAAATGCCTCGGGTTCCCCTCCGCATTTACCACCAGGGCTCTGGAGGGTCCCACGGACCGATCCCGGCCGGGAGACGGGGGCACCCGCGCTCCGGCCTGCCCTCCCTCAACTCCGCTCCGTGACCAGCGCCTGAGGAGACTCGCCCGCCCGTCAACCGGCTCCTCGGGGCTCCCGGCGACACTCACCAGCCGCAAACCTACAGGGGCCACAGGCAATGCCTGCTCCGGCCGCCTCACGCCACATGCGGGCGGCGGGGCTCGGTGGGGGCCTGGGAACGGCCGCGGGGCAGGGCGGCGGTTGCGGAGGAAGCGGCTGAGGGAAATTGAGACCGCCCCAGCAGCGAAGCGTAGTGCTAACTTTACTCCGGGTCTTCCTCACCGCCCCCAGACGCTACAGTGGTGCTCGGCATGGCTAAAACTATATTTCCCCAGCTCCCGATGGGTAATCGCTCATACACTCTGCGCGGCCTCCGCGTTACAAAACGGCGACGGACCGACCCAGATGGGACTCGAACCCACAATCCCCAGCTCCGGAGGCTGATGCCTTATCCATTAGGCCACTGGGTCACCCAACAGAACGCCTCAGTGCCGCACCCTAAGAGCCCCGCCCGGCCGGCGCAGGCTCCGCCCCTAAACGTAGCGTTATGTTCTTTCTGCTTGTGAGCAGGAGGCCTCGCCCCTCCACCTCAGCTCGACGCGCGTGACGGCCTTTAGCGCCCTCATCAGGGGATACGCGCGCGCCACAGCTGCCCCCTCGCCGAGACCCTCATCCCCTCACGGACCTCCCGATTTCTCGCTGCCGTCCTGTCCCCTCTGCTACCATTAGCTCCGTCTAGTCGGCTGTACACTGGGCTTTCTCCCCTCGCGGCCCTTTTTCGTTGCTGCACACCGTGAGCTGTCGGGATTTCCTCAGCCGCAGCCTCCCTCCACCCCTTTGTCACACTCCTGTGCTGATAACAGTCTGTCGCACTGTCACACCACCCTCACACCCCAAGCCAGCTTCACCTCATATAGGCCTTGTAGCCACCTCCCGTTTCCAAATGCCTGACAGCTCTCTCCCTGCCCTGGAACACCCATCTCTTTGCCCTCCTTGTCTCCTTCATCTAGGTCCCGCTGCTCCAGACCACCGGCTCTACAGTAATTTATGACCTGCCAGAGTCTACACACTTGCCCTGCGATCCTCCTGCACACCAGGTGTCCTCAATTTCTACTCCTGAGCTGCTTTTATTTTTTTGTCAAACTAAGTTCTATTTCAGTATCCCCATTTGTGATTCAAGTGCTTTCTCATCTTCCCTACTATTGCTTAAATGTTTTTGTGATGTTTTTATTTTACGAAGATCATAACTGTAAGGCCCAAAACAAGTTATGTAAAATGCACTGGTAATTCCTCTTTCTCTGAAGAAGCCTTTATCAACTAGTGTATGCATCTGCAGATCAGTATAAAAAGTTTAATGTAATGTTTTAACACACCGATGAATCAATGTGCATCTTTGACACTTCTCTGCCCTGAATTGTACATTATAGGAAATTATGCTCTATTTGAGGAAATTGCATGTTACTACCCCGAACTGCCCAGAGCGGTATGGCCTCCCTCTTCTCACCCATCCAAGGGTGCAAGCACCACCAGCCATCCCGCCCTTCTTCCCGGGTCGGCCCTCACAGAGCCCTCCGGTGAAACTACAACTACCGTTACGCCTTCCGCCGCCTACCTTTGCGCGGCTGAGGCGTGAGTGCAGGGAATTCCCTCACGTTGAATGCTGGGAGTTGTAGTACCGGAGCGGGATCGGTTTCGCGAATACGGGAGGCCTGGTCCGCCTTTCCGGGCGGATGGCAGAGATTCGTTCCCCTGCCTCGCGAGACGGGCTGCATTTCAAACGGACCAATCAGAAAGTTGCTATGGCTCGAACGGGCCAATGGCAGGGCGAGGCCGCGGGAAATTTAAATGCCGCCCGGAGCAGGTGGGGGCAGTGGCGGCGTGTTCTCAGGACGGAGACTGGTGTGTGTAGACTGTGGTGGAGGTACCTGGTCCCGAAGGGCAAGGAGGTGGGGTGGAGCGAGGGGGTATCCTGGGGAAGTAGGAAGCTAAAAGCTGGGTGATGAGTAGTGGGGGGGTCTGTCAGAATGGACTGCGCTCCGTCGGTGGTTGCTTCCAGCGGAGCTTGCTGGGTCACCGCGGTCACAGGCCGCTGTCTGGAGTGAGGGCGGCGCGTCTGAGCACGGGCTGTTTTGGCTGAGCTGTGGGCAAACGAAGGTAGTCCTTATGCGGCGGGTCACCTTGGAGCTGGCTGAGATGCAGGGGCCTACTTCTTAGCTGTGTAGCTGTTAGTATGTGCTGCTGGCTGCACTGGTACAGCAAGATCCCCTGGGGGCATTCCTAGTGCGAGATGTCGTTCCCATCAAAAGGGGTCGGAGTGGAGCTGGGTGCCTGTGCAGTATACATACGACACAGTGAAAGTCGTTTTTAAAAGTATGTGCGGTATCTACTAGAAGGAAGGCTAGTCTTGCTCCTGAAAACAATGCCTGTAATGATCTTTGTGGTTGGAAGAGTTGTAAAACGATGTATGTATGTTCACTGTTTTTGTGTTGATGCTAGAGCTTGCTGTAAAACCTAGGCGTTCAAAGAGACAGCTTTTATGTCTCTAATATTTTCCATCAAGACAGAGGCTGTTACTGTATCTAATGTGGACAAGTGTCTAATTTTCAAGTATTGATCCCAGTTTTTTAACTTAACTCTTGTGGGGTAAACTTACTGCTTGTTATCTGCTCTTTTCAGGCTTGCTCTTACTTGTGTGTCTAAAAAAACCAAACAAGCAATATGTCTACTAATGAGAATGCCAATGCAGCAGCTCGCTTGAACAGATTCAAGAACAAAGGAAAGGATACTACAGTGAGTATTTTGATGTAATTAATATTTTAGCTAGCTCTCACCTCTTTAAATGTGAGTTGTAAAAGCCAAGAAATTGCTATTCTTCAGGAAATGAGAAGACGGCGTATTGAAGTCAATGTAGAACTGAGGAAAGCTAAGAAAGATGAGCAGATGCTCAAAAGACGAAATGTTAGCACTTTACCACATGATGCTACTTCTCCACTTCAGGAAAACAGGAGCAATCAGGTAAGTAGGCACTTGGAATGGCACAGGTTGGTACTTGAATGGGCCCAATATGAGCTCATGCAGTCACACCAGTGTGCGTCCCTTCTTGTCAGGGACACAGTGTTACTAGATATACATTACCAGCTGAAGTTTAGACTACCAGCTCTAACAGATAACACGCTTAAAATGTAGCTTAGCCAGTTGTGTTTAACCCAATTGCAGCAGTGGTGTGAAGCACTTGACCAAAAAAAAAAAAAAAAACTTCAAGAAGTTCAAATGACTGTAGATAAAACTGTATCTGCTGAGGTTTTGGAGTGTCATAAAGACAAGTGCCTTTCCAAGCAAAATGTTCATATAACTTTTTATTGTACAGGTTTCAGCACACTGGACAGTTGAAGAAATAGTCAAAGGAGTTAATAGTAATAATATGGAGCTTCAGCTACAGGCTACTCAAGCTGCTAGGTAAGAAGTTTAGAGGTAATGGATTCAGCTGTGCAAGCCGGTAACTAGGCAAGGTAAAAGAATTGGCTTATGAGCCTGGGTGTCTGCTGGTGGCAGCAGCTGTAGCTCTTCTGATCAGACAGTATTTTCAAAACCTGAGTCAGTCTTTCATACAATGTTTAGGTACGCTTGATTTACTCATAATTTTATTGAAATACTGTGGCATTTGAACGTTTAAAATGTCTGAACATTTCTCTAGTAATTCTTGTGGTTCTGAGATGGCAAGATAGACAGTAGTCAATCTCAGATTGGTAGGAGTAAAACTAATAAATCCTTTGTTATAGCAGAATAAGGTATCTTTAAACTGTGTTAACACTTGACTACACTATTTGAGTGCAGTGATCCGCCTTAAATACGAACCGTAGGATGAGTGGGGTTTAAAGTATACCAAACTTCATTTCTGCTTACAAACCTAAAATACCATTAGGAAGCTTGTATGTTGCTGCGGTGCTGCTTCTGGCAGTCATTAATCTGTCTGATGAGGAACCTCTAGCAATTCAGACGTATTATGACTCCTGCAGGTCTGCTTTATGTTAGTCTGAACAGAAACTTTCATACAGTGAAGATGTGCCGAAAACGGCGTTAACAGAGGTTTAGGGAGCTAGTGTTCAGCTTGTCTGTATTTCTCTTTCATGTCTTGTTTTGCTTTCTCTTGTTAAGGCAATGCTAAACCTTTTTCTTTTAAATAGGGATCTCTTTAGACTGAGTAATGGAACCTGTTGTTCAGATGTTTGCAGGTGAAAATAATGCTTTTTGTTTGTCTTCCTCCATAGGAAACTCCTCTCAAGAGAGAAGCAGCCCCCGATAGATAACATAATTCGGGCTGGTTTGATTCCTAAGTTTGTCTACTTCTTGGGTAGAGCAGACTGTAGCCCTATTCAGTTTGAGTCTGCCTGGGCACTTACCAACATTGCTTCTGGCACGTCAGAGCAAACAAAGGCTGTAGTAGATGGAGGAGCTATTCCAGCCTTTATTTCATTACTGGCCTCTCCCCATACTCACATCAGTGAACAGGCTGTGTGGGCGTTAGGAAATATTGCAGGTACGTCAATGTGTGCTGCTCAACTCTTCCAGACCAGCTCCCTTATTTAACATAGGAGGACATTGTGACTGACATGTCATGTAGCATGCTGAACTTCTGGGCAACTCTGCCTGAATGCTTTTCAAGTGAAGACATGCTCTGCAATGTAGAGTATGCTATAGACCATAAACAACAATCCAAACTGGTCAAAATTAATCACATCAATGTATTTGTTTTATTGTGGTTTCTAACAGCTGTGCCTTACAGCAGAGAACAGTGAATTTTCACAGAACATAAACCCAATAAAGCCTTGCTTGATTGGAATTTTCTTTAAGTTTGTCCTTAGAATTTTTTTTTTAAACTCAATTGTAAGGCACTTATTATAACTGGCAATCAAATAATTCAGTCTGGCATTCCTTCAGCATCATGCTATAGAGCCCAGTCATACAGCCAATGATGACAATGCATTTGAAGTCCTGTGTTGCAGCAAGAGCTCTGTTCTAGTAGCAGGAATTAGATTGTTGTCCTCGCTTCTCGTTTTATCTATCCCTTCCTAAGCAGCAGAATTCATCCTCTAACACATAATGATTCTGTATGCACACATCCCTCTCTTCTGGTTTTTACCTGGTTATTTTTCTTGTTTTCTCAGGGGATGGCTCTGTCTATAGAGATCTGGTTATTAAATTTGGTGCAATTACGCCACTGTTGAGTCTACTGGCTGTTCCTGATCTCTCTTCTCTGGCTGTAAGTGTGTGGTACAAATCAAGTTATGGTTACTGATAACTGACCAAAAGAGCTCAATTAATTAAACAGTTGCTCCCCATTTATTTCAACTCTTGCAGTCTGGATACTTGCGCAATATTACCTGGACCCTCTCAAACCTGTGTCGTAATAAGAATCCTGCACCACCCATAGAAGCTATTGAGCAGATTCTTCCAACTCTTGTTCGCCTTTTGCACCATGACGATCATGAGGTGTTGGCAGACGCATGCTGGGCACTTTCCTACCTAACGGATGGTTCCAATGACAGGATAGAAGTTGTGGTGAAAACGGGTTTGGTGCCACAGCTTGTGAAACTCTTGGGATGTAGTGAACTGCCAATAATGGTAAGCTATCAGACATGCAGATTGCTGTTGCTTGACTTGAGCTGTGAATAAAACTACAGTTAGGATAGTATTCATGTAACTGAATGATGCTTTTAATTCATAAATCTGATGGTTGTCCCAGGCTTTGCATGGGTAAGACTTGAACTTCTATCTTGCCTGGAGACCGCCCCTCATGAGGCATAGGCTGTTAAAGGCTATTAAGTTTTGGGTTTTTTTACATAATGATTGAATTTAAAAGACAGGCCAGCACCACAGTCAGCATCCCTTAAAGCTTGCTTTTAACTAAAATACTGTTGCAAATCCTCATTGTAGGGACAGTGTTTAAAGTGGGCTCTGTGCACACTATAATATAGTATAATAAAGCCATGTTAGTACGGAGGAGATGTTTTTTCCTACACTCTGGCATAGGTAGTTCTTTGGAGATTGGCCTTGGAAAAGTGTGCAGTCTTTGCATGCTTATGTATGTGGGTATATTGCTAACAAGGAACTTAAACTCATCAGTACATAGCGTATCATACTGTGAATTGAGAAAGCTAGAGCAGTGGGGCATCAAGTATGACCTGTACTTGGTCAAATCCAGATTAGACAATACCTGTTAGTTCCTAAGTTCTATTTCATGTTTTGTTTCAGACTCCTTCATTGAGAGCCATAGGAAATATTGTCACTGGTACTGATGAGCAGACGCAGATTGTTATTGACTCAGGAGCACTTTCCGTCTTTCCAAGTCTCCTTTCTCATCGTAAAAGCAACATTCAAAAAGAAGCAGCGTGGACAATGTCCAACATCACTGCTGGACGACAGGACCAGATTCAGCGAGTTGTGGACCATGGTCTTGTACCTTATCTCATTGGTATTCTCAGGAAGGTAAACAAAAACTGTATTTACTGGGTTGAGGCTTTTGCTATTCCTACTACTGTTTGTGTTTAAATATCCTGCTTTTACTTTCATAGGGGGATTTCAAGTCTCAAAAGGAAGCTGTGTGGGCTGTGACTAACTACACAAGTGGAGGAACAACTGAACAGATTGTGTATCTCGTTCAGGCTGGTGTTGTTGAACCCCTAATGAAT
The DNA here is from genome assembly GCA_013400055.1 of Nycticryphes semicollaris. Lineage (NCBI taxonomy): Eukaryota > Metazoa > Chordata > Aves > Charadriiformes > Rostratulidae > Nycticryphes > Nycticryphes semicollaris. Next base: position 755,414 of record VXBJ01003939.1, read on the forward strand.
CTCCTCTCAGCTAAAGACAGCAAAACTGTGCTAGTTATTCTGGATGCCATTTCTAATATCTTCTTGGTATGTGGGTACAGTACACTCGGTCATTGTACGAGGTGTTGCTAATGGTTCTCCAGCAGTTGGTGATACGTGCCTCTCTGATGTTATCCCATGCTTGTCTCTTGCAGACTGCTGAGAAGATTAATGAGACTGAAAAACTTTGCCTCATGATTGAGGAGTGTGGAGGTCTAGATAAAATTGAAGCTCTTCAGTCACATGAGAATGAACAAGTATACAAAGCCTCGTCCACCCTGATTGAGAAATATTTCTCAGCAGAAGTAAGTGGCTGCAGGATTTTTTTTCCTATTGTTATTTTCTATTGTAGCACTGACTACTAGGTTGAAACACTCTCTCAAAACTCTTTTCTTCTAGGAGGAGGAAGACCAAAATGTTGTACCAGAATCTACTGCTGACAGCTACACTTTCCAAATTCAGGGCACTACTCCAGATACTTTCAGCTTCTAGGTCTTGCGTATACTGCAACCACCTCCAAGTTGTTTGGCACACAAATGACTGCCACCTTCTTGTCTTAATAGTTTCTCTTGGTTTTTACTGTGTTTTTTATGTGACCTGTAGCACTTTGTCCAACTGAAACATACTTGAACAGTCCAAAAAATGTACATATTAAGTGAATTTTTAACTGTAAACTTCATTCTTTCTGAGAGATACCTGTAAATATGCGTTCTCTTTCTGGCTTTCTGTTCCTGTCAGGCCTAAGGATACAAGTAGCCAATACAAGCTTCTCACAAAGCGTGAGCCTCTACTGTGCATAGCTTCTTTGTAACCTATTACATTCTAAGCACCCTATGCTGTAAGCAATACAGAGTAGGCTTTTAAAGAGGATTTATGTTTAAATAAAGTGACATCAATACATCAAATTGAACTGTGTCAATTGCTCTCGTAAAATGTGACTGACAGGGTAATTAAACTTAGTTAAAACATGTAATGGCAAGAATGTGGGCCTAAGCCATGAGAGATGCTATTCTGAAGATCATGATTATTGAAAGAGTTTGGTCATGCTGAGATCAGACTTCAGTCTATTACAGCCTTCTATTACTGCAGAATAAATGAATTGTTGCTTCCCTTTTCCCACTTAAAGGAATCTGATGAGTTCTGCCCTGTTCATAACTGAACGAAACTATCTTCTGCTTTTTGGAGAAATACTTGTAGCAGCACTATTAACTGCAAGTAACTAGTGTGGAGAAAGTGAAAGTACAGCAGTTAGCCAGTTGTAAATCTCTTCAGGCAGGCTCAGTACAGAGCACAGGAAATGCTTTGAAACAGTTTTCTGCTCTAAAGAGCAAAAATAGAAGCAGGGGGACAGCAAAGACATCTTGGACTCTAAATTGTTATTTACTGTAACATACTCTGTCTCTAAGGCAGCTGTGTAGGGTGGGATTTTGGAGGTGTGGTGTAGTAGTAGGCACAGCAGAAAAGCTGTGGTCTTGTTATTCAGCTATTTGGAAAAATGGATTAAGTTATTTCATTAACTGGAACCTTGTAGGAGTCAATGTGCTGAAAAACTAAATTGACTCATTTCTGAGCTTCACCAGGCCTGCAGAAGAGGTCAGTTTTTCATTACTAGATTTCTCATAAGCATGGCATATTTTAAATGTATCCAATTAAATGCTATTTTTTCAATTTATGAATAGAAGGGGGAAAAAGTCCAATCTGTAAGCAGTTCGCCCAGAGTTCTTGTAGGCTTTGCTTCCCTTCTCTCGGCCATGTAGGGCTACCTAAGACTTACTTAAAAGTTATTGCTAGTGTGGAAGATGCCACTCTCACTTCCGTTATTGTGGTGCAAGGCTACTACTACCTACGTCATGTTTGATTACAAAAATGGTACCTGCTCTGATTGGAGGCTGATGATTGATCTCTCTGTGTGAGCTGCTTGCTTGGATCTTATGTACTGCTGGGTGATGATAAAGTTGCAAAGGGTAGTGGATAATCTGCATGTAAATTCATATTTCTTATTATAGTTAGTAGTAATAATGTTACTTGTGCACTTGCCAGCCTAAGTACACTGCTGCTGGGGTGTTCATGCCATGTGGGTTCCTCTGTCCAGTGTGGAACATAGCCTCAGACTGTCACTGGTATAGAAGTCAGGGCTTGCAGATTTTACCCGTCACAAAAGATAACCTTCTAAAAACCTTAGCATCTTGAACTAGTTAACGATGACTCTGTACTTTTGACTGTACTGCTTTAACTGTTTTTCTTTACCTAAAGCAAAGCTGCAGCAAGAACTGAGTTTTGCTATAGCAGTCTTTCAAGACAATCACACCGATAGGTACTCTAACTCTATTGCGTCTTGGGCTTGAGGGGTTGATGTCAGCGTGACTGACCTTTAGTCTGTGCTGCGAAGTGAAGGGTGAGACTGAACTGTGGCTGTGGCACGTTCCCAGCCCTGCTGCCTTCTGTACCTGCGAGAGGGACTGCAGGTGGCACCTGCAGAAGGAGCTGAAGGCAATGCCAGATGGAGGAGCAGGACACCTAGAAGTCTAACACCACGGATCCTGGCACCCCTTAGTGACTCGGCATCACCTTAGCAGTACCCGTGTGAAGTGGAAGGATCCATCTACCTTGCAATGTCTTTAATGCTCGGGGGGGGGGAAATCTAACCAAACTCTTACGCATCTTTACTGAAGCCTCGTGTCATTTGCTTTGTTGTCAAATTTCCAACTTACACCTGAAAATGTGTTAAAATCATTATTTTCTGTATAACTGTCCACAGATAACTGAAAAAAATTGACCTATATGAAAGAACACAATCAATTAATGCTTCCATATACTTTGTGGATTTACAAGGGCAATAACACAATAACTTGTGAGTCAGAATTTTGAATTCTTGAGCCTAACTGTAAAATGTTGTATCCTCCGTTAGAGGGTGCTACGTGCAACCATATGGTTGTTTTCTTCTACAACGTTGATGTGGATTTTCTCCCAGCCTGGACCACTCGAGTAGGATGTATTTTATTTTTCTATTAAGGAAATACGGAGATAAAATCGATTGTCGTGCCACTCATAGTTACAGAAAGCATCTACGTGCAAATTCCCGAGTATTTAGCCAAATTAAATATGGTATCTCGGGGTACTGTTATTTTAAAACCCAACGTATATGTTTTTAGTATATATGCAGTTAACCTGGCTTTTCTATCCTTGTATATAGAAATGGTGATCAGAACACTTGCTGACTAGCGTTGTCTTTACTTCTCTAAGTGCCTGGCATCTCAGTGACTTAATAAATAATTAACTTTCTGGGGACCAAGACTTTGTTCTTATCTAAGAAAAATGTGTTCAGCCTATCCACCGATGAGCCTTATTCTTGGCAGAACGTATTTCCACAAGCAATGATGTACAATAATTATGAGTAAGTGACTGGGGTGAGTCATTCCTTATTCTAAGAAAATGCAAACTATTTCTGAGGTTAGGATCACAGTCATCCATTAGGCTGTGTTTCTAGCTTAAAAAAGCAGTGGGAGCAAAAAGGGAGAAAATTGCTGTCATTCCTGGTTCTTGGTTTGTTGGGTTAGGTTTTCTTGTGTTGCCTAGCCCGATTTAAGAGCTAGCCTTCTTTATTTGGCAAAATAATTCAGGGCAAGGGCTGCAATAAATATCTGGTGGCCTGTGTGTCACTTTGCCAACTCCTTTGTATTGAGAGCAACAAACAGACCCCTGCTGACATCAACTGCCTTGGAATGCAATTGTTGCTAGTGCTATTTCATCTGTGGATTAATGGCAAGACTTCAGTCTTGGATCCCAGCAAACATAACCATCTCTGAAATTCTGATGCTAGTAGATGCTGCAGGCGGGATTGCTTCCACTTGCAGTTTCCAAACATGCTGGGGTCTGAAGATGAGCATTGGCTTTGCAGACCTGTTCTTCAATAACCTGTCTAGAAATGGCTAGAAAATCTAGAAATGGTTAAATTAGGAGAAATCTATCCTTTATATCCCTATGATTTAGACTGAAATATTCTCAAGCTGCTTCCTGCTATTCTGTACAGAGTAGTTCAAATTACACAGAACTACGCTACGCAGTGGTATATCAGCAAAAAAGAATAGCTATAAGTTTACTGGATAATTAATTCACTAGCCAACAATATTTCACAGATCTCTCATTTTTCTAAATCTATTTTGCAGCAAAGCGAACTGCGGCACAAGAAAGTTATTCACAGATATCCAGAAAGTAGCTGATCGACTCTCTTTTGCGATAAGGTATGTTATAGCATTTAAGTACAAGTCTAAATTTTGGGACTGTGTACAAAGTGGAGAAAATAGTAGTTAGGCAAAACAGAAGTAATTAATGAAGATTAATTGTAACTAGTGATATTTGGCCTCAAGAGGTAAACACTGTCACACTCACTTATAACCTAATAGGAAACACATTGACCCTTTGACCCAAGTTAAAAAAAATTAAGCTTGATTCGCCTTCAGAGGAACGTGTTGGGAGAAAATTCTAAGAGGGAACTAGGTGACCTCTCCTAATGTTGGGAGGACCTCACTCAATTGCAAATTTCAGGAAAAAAAAACATTCACAAGAATGCCCAAGCTACAGGTCTGCAAAGTCATTCATTGTGTTTGGAAAACCCTTCCTTCTGATTGATCCTTAGCATAGAACTGACATGAGTTAGGCAGAAACTCAGTATGTAAATGGCTAAGAAAAATATTATTTGCCATGACTTTTGTAACTCTTCATATGGAATAAGGCTCTCTGGATTCCAGTCCTGTTTCTGACTGCAGAGCACCGTCTGTTTCAGACTTGACTCCAGGAAACCTATGCTTTTCTGCAGAAGCCAGAAGACTTAATGGAAAAGCCATGGCCTGTTTCCAGGTTGCAGTTCATTCACTGCTCTAGGGAGTGTCATTCGTGGGAGGGAAGCGAAGTTGGAATTTTAAAGATGAGGAGATTAGAGAAAAATTAAAGCAGAGTGGGGAAAAAATCCTGGTAATTCTTAATAACCAGAACTTGTTTGACCACATTAAAACGTTATGTGAATCATTTAAATAAAACAATGCGCCAAATCCAGAAGTGATGCATAAATCATACATCAGGAAGAGTTGCAGGTGACTGACATCTAAAAGCAGGATCAATGGCACTGATTTCTCTGCAGAAGAGGCTGGATTACACCTATGAGCTCAACAAAAGAGGCAGTGTAATGAGGAAGGGTTCTACTTTATTTTGTATCTTTCTCAATTTGCATTGCAATGTGAAAGGAAAATCATGGGGTCATCTTCTGAAAGTGTAATTTTTAGTTGTGTATATATACATATAAAGTGGAAAGCTGCTTAACTTATCTGTATTAGATTGCTTTGTGTGTAGGTTCGCAGAGGTAACATAGTTATAATATCAGGAGTATGTAACTGTGCTCTGTGGGCACGTGGAAGATTGGATGTACAAAGTTATCAGAAAATCTTGAATAGTCTCCAAGGCACATTTCCATCATCCACATCACTTCATTTTTACCCACTATATGAAACAGATGTAAAAATAGCTCTTTCATCAGTGGATTGCTTACACATATTCGGGCCGCAGAGGTTCAGTTCTGATCAAAGCAATACCGTGAAATCATTTGCAGAATGTTGCTGTTAATCAGAAGCAGCAATTTAATGTTACGTATACATATCTCCTCCCGCCCCCAACTCCCCTTCCTAATTCTGAGCAGGAAACAGCACTTGGACAGAACTTAGCATACTAACTTTCTGGATAGACTCTCAAGGAATAAGGAGGAACTTGAATTCTCTCCATATATCATTTCCTTTCCCCTAATGGCTAAAAACAAAATATTGCTGCAGTCCATATAACTAACAATAGAGATAACATTACCCTTCTAGGAAAGTAAAGGCTGGTGGGATGGGACAGACAGGACATCCACATTCAGTTTCTGAAGAACTGATTTGCAAACTTGCCTTGAATTAAGGAATCTTTCTTCTGTGTAGAAAGACATTTTGTTTTACGTAGTTTCTAAAGTTGAAGCTATTACCCCATCTGTCCTTAAGGGTATGTCAACACCTGCAGTCTGTGGCCAGGCACAGATTAGAAAAGGAAAATGTAAACAGAAAAGGGATGGTAACAGCTGTGCAAGATTTAAATTGTCAGAAAGGAAAAACAGGCGTGATTGAGGAAGACTGACAATGGGTATCTACTAGTTTCTGAAAAAAACAACATTTTAATAGCAAATAATTCTAGAAATTACTTAAGAAAAATTAGATTAGCCCGCTCCTGCAACCAGCTTTTGTCCAGACCACCTTTATAAACTTCTCTGTTCAATATAATCAATAGCATATGCAGATAATCTTATACTGCCACAAAATACAAAATCTGATCTGCTGTATTGCACAGAGTGGGTTTGCAGCTGTCAACAGAATCCACTGTGCCATAGTTACAATCAAAAAACCTCTAGGAATAAGCATCACAAAAAAAAACCAACCAAAAAATGTTTTAACTAAATGGAGAACTTACTTCCTCACAGCCAACCGTGTTTTAGACTCAAATTGAAACATAGCATCTTTCTAGCAATATAACTCAAATATTTGTTAAATTTGTAGCAACCACACTGTGTAAGGCGCTTTGCTTAAAACCCCCTGAATTTTGCAGCCAGTGAGTGAATAGATATGCGCAGAGAGGCTAGATATATCTGTTTGTGGGATGATTAAATCTGATTGCAGAACCAAGACCTCACATCTTTTATTAAACATATTACCTAATTGGCCTAACTAGATATATTGCCCTTGAATTCTACTGCTAAAAAAACCCCTACAAAACAAAAAAACCCAAACAAACAAAAACAAACAAACAAAAAACCAAAAACCAACAAAGCCCCCAAAGCAACAAAACCCCAAACACCTTTCCCCCAGTTCTATTTTAAAGGTTTTCAAGAGTGGAATAAAAGAATTATGATAAACACATGGTGACAGGTTTTGCTTGCGGTTACTTTTAGCACTTTACTAGACTCACTAACCTACTTAAATATCTGTGCTGTTTTTATCTGGCATGCAACATTGCTTTATAACTTTTAGGATGAAATAATTTTAGAGATAACTCTCAAATTGATTTCACAGTGGATTTGTGGGTGATTCTGGATTGTGCATATTGAAAGAAAGCAGAAGAGAAGCTTACAGGTTGTGGGATTGGTTTGGTATTTCTGCAGTTCAGAAAGTGGTAGGAATTGGATAAAAAGAAAAAGGGATTGTTGTGTTTATTGAACCTACAAATGCTTTTGTGTCGTGATTGATCTTATCTATAGATTTAGTGCTCATGTAATGTGTTTATAAACATCTACGGACTTGTTAATGTAAGACAGAACAGAATGCTTCCAAAGCCAGTTAGCCTGGGTTCTCGTCAGTAATTCACACCACTATGTGAATGTATGCAGTGTGCACATTTTAGGACATCTCATTCTAAATCTTGGTGGTTGCTTCGACATGGAAGCAAATAATAATCTTGTGGGGGTTAAGGCTTTGTTAGCTATTTTTGTCTTTAGACCTTGCAGATTCCATTACCTGTAGAAGTCTACCACAATGTTATAATTTGATAAATCTCCTGGAATTAATCAAGTATCTTGAATAGAAATCTTTGGAAGTAAATTGTATGAGGCACATGGAAAAACTTCCACTTGCTTGAAGAAACAGAATATCAGAAGTACCAGGTGAGGGCTCTTTGAAGTGTTTACACTGCCCCTAGAGGTTTTCTTGCTTTGCCAACATTAAACAGGCAGAGGAGCCTGTTGCCAGCCTCGTTGCCTGTGCATACCAGCATTTGTCTCTAATAGCCCCTGCAACAGATTGGAATGGGAAAAAATGGTCTTCCTGAAAACCTCATTTTAACCCCAATGCGTGGAATTTTGCAAAGCTAGAATCATGAAGTTTTAATTCCTCTGTCTACATAAGTAACAACGGCCAATAAGAACAAGCTAATTACGCCAAAGTATTAGGGCTTGTCAGATAACATTCCAGGGTTTTTTTTGGGAGTCAGAAAAACATCTGTTTTCCTTGGCTGCATGGATGGAAGGGGCATCACAGAACATTTTTTGCTTCTCCCAAAGCACTATATAGTAGCTGTGGCACAAGCAGGATATTCACTAGGCAGACCAAGAGACGGATTCAATGTGGCAGCTCCCTTCTCTTTTTCAACAGTATTTAAGGGGTGAATTTACAGCAGCAGAACTGAGTCGGCTTTTGGGATCGCTGTCAGTGGCACCCTCCTCTCGGTATCAGCATAATTAATACTCAGAGAGACTTACTATAGAGGAAATTTACAGTTTATGTTTTGCAGACAGCAGAATTGTTATTTCAAATATCCTAACGCCAATAATATTGCTGGGCCATAGGGGATAGGAAAGGTTAGACAAGGTTGGATATTACTTTAGTAGCTAAATAATATGGCTTGGTTGAAAACAGTGCTCTATGTCAACGCTCTTAAATACTTGATTGGGCTGACAGTCTTCCTAATAACACTTAATTCGCCTGTGTACTGCAGGGACAAATACACTATGTCAAGTTGAATTAGACAATATCCAGAGATAGATGTTGTAGCACAGTAGTAAAGTAAATTCTTGATGCAAGTCACTCAGAGGAGACTGTTTCTGAGTGTCTTTATATCAGCAAAGTACATCTAAGGGTGAGATTCTACAATTGCTTTGTTCACATAACAACGTGAGAAAGTCCTGCAGAGCAGTTGCATGAGGAAATGTGTGGTTCTGCAGAAAACCTTGGTAATGTCATTTGGAATACTCCGCATGTAGTTCTCAAACCCTCAACAAAGCCAGACATCCAAGAATCTGGTAAAGAAATTGCATTATCAACAGTATGGTATGGGTAAATAAGTGGAAATCATGAAAGAATAAAGGAAGTACTTATTCAGAAATAGACCTTATTTTTGGCCTAGGACTTTTGAAGACCTAGTTTGCATTTTGAGTCAACATTCCCACTGATTTTGCACATACAACAAATCAGGGAAAATCTTTTAGGCCTAAGATACTTCACTGCACTTACAGACTGCCTTTTGTCCCAGGCTGTTAAAAATGTGATGCAAATTCTATCATTAGGTCATGGGTTGTGAGAAACTGTATGTCCAACAGCAGAGAACAGGGTTGAGCTAGTCAATGGTGCTGGAATATAGGTGCAACCTATATTCACCAGCAGTGTAAACATTTGCCCAAACAGCAGGACATGGTTCCTCACAACAGATTTACCTCATTCAGAAAGTGAATTTTCACCTCTGGCTGGCAATAAAATGCAATGTATCTATTTATGCTATGTTCAATGGCTGTCTCTTTAAAATCTTCCTTTATTTTTCTTCTTATAAATTTGCATTAGGATAGTGCTGATCTGCAGGACATGATGAGGAAATAAGTGGCTAAAGAACTGCTTGGAATATCTGTGCATCAGTTACTACTCTGTTAAGGATGGACAGACTTAGAATTATCTTAGTGACTAACCACTAGAAAATCCTGTGATACAGGAGCTCTTTTTTTTTTTTTTTTTTTTTTTTGTAGCCACAGCTGCAGTCATTTCCCTTCAGAGACACATCATTTCCCCAAGACACATCCTGTCTCAGAGGTCTATGGTGTCTGCTGCTCCAAGCTTCTGTCCCCTTTTTCAGTAGCTAGCATATGGGTGGAGATTTCCTTCCTAGTTTCTTCTCTGGAAAAGCTTCATCTCAAGCTCCAGCCTGAGAAATGGGTTGAATCTTGACCTCTTGCATAGACATTGCCTTTGCATGCCAAAAGGAGTCTTAGTGAGAACCAGAGCCCCTGTCTAGACATGTTTGTTCATCGTATAACTCTGATAGGTATGTCTTCCACTGCTAGGTTAACTCTCCGTGTCTCTGAGTAGTAATGGTGCCAGAGTTACACAAAATATTTAAGCATGTGTACCTAAATACTTTAATGCAGTTTGTTCAGTTCACCAGCAGTGTAAACAGTGCTGCCATCTGAAAATTTTCACAATCTGCAAAGGGAACTAAGGAGTCTTGTACCAAGTGAAACTATCTATTCCTAGTGTCTCTTCCTGAAATGCAGGAGCACTTTATAATAACTTCAGTAGGGTTTGATCCATTCCTACAAAGGGCTACAGGGAAGGTAAAAGAAAGCCTCACAGAGGACAGAATTCCATTCAGGAACAGGACAAAAAACTGTGATGGATCTACGATGAATTTAGGAAGTACTTTTCTACAGTAACAAGTTGTGAACAGATTGGAAAAAGATTGGAAGAAAACCCCATGCCAAACAGGCTGATGAGAAGAATGGTGCCCGATGCAAGCAAAGATGTTGATGGAGCAGATTAAGGAAGATAACATAGTCGAATGACTAGATTTTACCGGATAGTATGTTCAAACATTGACTTGGATAATACAGTGCCTAATAACAAGTAGGTCTTATTGCAATAAGAGCAGGTCCTTGCTTTGAAGACCCTTGTTGTTAATGGTGGAAATTGGCTTGGAGCAGACAGTACCTGCTAGTGAAAAGTACATGGCAGGCAAACAAGCTAAGGCTTCTTTAAAATGATGTTTTGCAGAGTGATAAACAGGAATGCTTTGAAAGGGAATGAGTTAATCAGGCAAATTAAGAGGCAGGGAACACTGGTGGCATAAATGTTCATGATTTATCACAACTTTCTTTTCATTTATGTTTTTTTTTTGCCAAAATTAACAAACGTTTACCAAAAAAAGAAAAATATTCATGTGATAAGAGAAAGAACAGACTTATGTAAATATTACAAATTTTCAGATTAAATTGGATCTGATAAATTCAAATCTTACGGGGGCTGCCTATGTGTATACTGCTGTAATAGTTTGATTCAAAACTATGCAAAAATAGGCATTTAGCATTAACAGTTGCACATACAACTGGAATGCATCTTAGAAAAAAAGGAAAAAGGAAATGGAGGCGTACTTCTCTTCTGATCAACTCACTCTGTAACTCTATGATCTCCAGGAGCGGTGTCTATAATTCAACCATGACAGGCTCTGGGAAATTCTGTACAGGAAGACTAGCAGAAAGAAATATAATCCAGATAGTTTTAAATAGCTTTATTTTTAAAATTGTCTCAGGAAAATGTTCCAACCTTTTATTTTACTCACAAAAGCTTAACAACAGGGGCAGGACTCTCTTGCTTTCTTGATATCGTCATAGAAGCCAGAGAAGAATGTGATATAACACCGGCCAGCTCTCATTACTACTGAAGGAATGTGGTGTGATTAACCCTCTATACAGAAAGAAATGGAATGTAATTCTTACATGTTCATTTGCTTTGAACACATACCACATGCTGAGGAGTGAGTTTACAGTGTACTCTTCCATTGAAGAGGACTTCACCTCTGAAAAATTAACTATGACTATCCTCTTCTGGAAAGGAACACTATTTGGTTAAAGACGTTTGTTCACATTTCCCAGTGTCCAAAACCACTAAATCCTTTGAGAAGCACCTGAGAATTTAAGGCCTTCTTTTTCTTCCTCTTGGGAAATTCAAGAAGCCCTTTTTTGTGCAGCCGTGTAACAAAAGAAGTTTTTGTATTTCTAAATACTTCTTCAACAGTTTCACTTAAATTATACCAACTATTAAATTATTGTGTGCTTATGAACTCCTCTACAACCCACTTTGAGCCCTAGGGATGCCTGTGCTTACCCTTTTATATGCATTTCCTTCAACCCTTGAGACTGTGCCTCAGTTGCTGATTTCTGGCTGAAGGAGTCTGGATGGGAGTCCCTTCAGTGTCCAGCAGTGAGGCTTGCCATCCAAGAAACAAGCTTCAGGGCAATGCAAGGCACTCCCCTCCGGATCTGAGCAGCTACCTCATCTGGAAAGGATGTGTTGCTCAATTATATCAGCCTAGAGTGAAATATGTCAGCAGTTCATGATGATATTTGTTTGCTTACCTCACAAGATCAGTGCTATAAAGCGTGAAACCTGTTCTCACCCTTGAAATGGAACTGCATAAAGGCAAAACTTACTGTTAACTGTGGGCTTCTGAAACTTAAGGCAGCAACAGTTTCTGTTCCATCAATCTGAGAATTTTTTCATAACTTGGGGGATAGCACTGGCACAAGAAACAGTGGATCATTACATTCATGTGGAATTCTGTTGCTGGAAAAGCAGCACTTTCAATCATGAGATACTGTCAGTGTCTTTGGTCTCCTACATTCTCTGCAGTTGTTGGCTCTTTGCAATGTTTCCTGACCTGTGCTCACTGCAGATCTTGCACAGATCCCTCAGCTGCTCCTCTTAAATTCTGCTTGGCAACTCTCCTCAGTGAAGGCGAACAACAAATAAAAATCCTGATTTCTCTACAGAATTGGGAGATGTGATGGGACAGAAATATATCTAGGATGTCCAGGGTGCAGCTATTGTAATGCTTGTACAAAGGCAGAAGGGAAGAAGCAAGCAGTTTAAAGCTGGTGCGTTTGCCTGAGCACATCCTGATCTGCGTCAGTTCTACAGACATTAAAAAGGAGACAATGTAGTTCTGACCTAAATGGGACACCTCACACTGCTGCAGATGCCAATGAGAGTTAAAGCCCCTTTTCTCTCACCCTGTTAAATACCTAACTACTATATAGGACTTTTTTATGTGTCACTGATGCGTTTTGGATGTATTAGTAAAAAAGCTCAAATCGTGTAGGTGTACTTAAAAATGAATAAGCACAATCAAATATTGCACATGTTTTAAAAAATGCATAACAGTAGCAGCAATCTTGCAGCCAGTGCACTTTATACAGTGACTCAAATGCACAAACTGTCAATTAGTGCTCTAACACTCACAATATATGAACAGTATTTTCACTGAAAGGTGAGTAACCTGTCCAAAAATCTTAAACAAATTTATAGTTCAGCAAGTTGCTTTCTGAAAAGCAGTATGAAACTAATTATACTTCATGACCTTTAAAAAACACTTTTAATGAAAGCAATAAAATGTTTATATACCTACTGAGAAATGAAATACTATAATTAATCCCAATGGTTGATTTTGGATATTTTTTTTAAATATTGGCATTGGAATTAGTCTGACACACTAGTTATCCATTAGAAAAAGATCATGTAGCAAAAGTACTATGTTTAACATAACATTAAATATACATATGTCAAATTATATCAGAATTATTGAATGCTGGGTCCCGAGTACACTGCAAGGCCCCAGAAACAAATAATTGTCAGGTTAGAAAAAATCTAGAGTAACCTAGAAATATGTTAAGTACGTGAAAAATGGCTTTATATTTCGTTTATATTTTGTTCAGCAGTGGCCAGGTAACGTTGCAAAGTTTGCAAACCTTCAGCCATTTGCTTTATACAGTTGGTTTTAGAACGGGATAATGTGAATTTGCAACAGATTGAAACTTTAATTGTATGACCTTCAATTATGAAGGCTGGTTTTTTCTTTTTTATTTTTTAATGCAGGAATTGGGACACTTGGAATGTCTTTAAGGCATACGTGGATTTACATAACTGTTATAGAGTAACATTTCAGCTGTTTTAGTGCAGCATGTATGCAGCAGATATATCATATTTTGTAGTAAATGAAATTCAGTTGTGACTTGTTTCAAATTCTTGCTTGAAAGAGTGGGTAAGCAACGAATCAATGTTTTCTCCTGTGCCCTGGCTGTGCTAGGAAAAAAGGTTCATTGCCAACGCCAGCTTTGTGTTAAATGGGAGACTGCAAAGGCAACAGACATGGTCCTGTGCCAGGAAGGGATCCCAGGTCCCAGGTGAAGTGACACTGGAACAGCAGTGCCACCACAGCAGGAAGCACTGGAAATGTCCACCTGAAGCACACCTTGGGAGGAAGGAGATGTGGGCCTGCACATATGCACTGTGGGGAAGGGAGCAAAACTTTGAGAACCACATCCTGCTTCCAAGGCCTTCAGTGGGGAAAAAAACACCAGTTCTTCACCCCAGATTTGATTAATGAGGCCCAAGCCCTAAACTCTGCTAGGCTGGGACTGCTCGAAACATGCTTACAGCACAGTTCTGCATGTAACTTCAGAAAGTTAACCTCCTGGGCTGTGTAGAAGCTAAACTACAAACTCTGTGAAGTACAAGTCATCACTTCATCCCTAGTTTGAATCCTGATCTCTAGGCTGAATCTGAATTTATAACTACCATAAATAATACCTCACAGGTTGGCTCAACAGGAAGAGGCCAGTGCAATGACACAACCAAATAACTTGTATGCAAAACATACTGAATATTAGCAAGGTTGTTAATACAAATAGATGCATACTTTATCAGCTCACTCGTCTACGGTAAACTTCACTGTGGCATCCTCCATAGCTTTTCTGGGAGCTCTTCCTACCCTCCAGTTCCCCAGCCACTTTTCCTCCGGGATGGACATTACATCAGGCCACACATTTCAATTTATTTTTATTATTTTGAGAATGGCAGCTTACAGAACTGGCCTGCTGATCTCTACAATGTGCAGATAAGCAGTGAACTGGTCCAAAGTTTAAGTTTCCAGAGATGGTCTGCCACACCCTATCCATGGAAATCCAGCCCCGGATGGGAAACACTCCCAGTGTGGCTACTCACATATCAGCCTGGCTTCGAGTCCCCACTGGTATGGCCATGTCCCACTTGTACCTTTGACACTCCTGCCCCAACTTCTCTGTAACGTCCCCACCACCTTCCACTCCCCTCTCCCTCACTCCTCCTCTCCCGCCATGGCAGTGCACCACTCCACTCCCGACCCCCCTCAGCTCTCCTGAGTAGAATCATAGGCCTCGATATTATTCCCCCTTCAGCAGACCCTGAAGCAGAGCAGGAAGCAGCGGCGGGCTCCCACTGCCCGGCGGGGTGGCCTCCCTTGGGGGGAGAAGCTGTCTATCGGCCCGCTGTGCGGTTCCCTCCCCGGCTTTGTTGTGTTCGCCCGCCCGGGCTCACGGACGAGGGGGCGGGGAAAACGGCCGCATCTCCTCCTCTGCCTCCTCCTCCTCGGCCCCCGCTCATGGCGACGCTGGGCACATCCGGGCTTCTCCTCCGCCTCCTTCTCCTCCTCCTCCGGCGGCCGCCGCTGCCCTGAGCGCTCAGCCCGACTCCATTAGCGCCTCCCCTCCCCCATCTCCCTTCCCGGACCCAGAGGCAGGGGGAGCCCCGGGCAAGGTAGCGCAGAGCCCGCGGAGCGGCCGGGGACATGTCCAACCAAGGGGCCCGGCGGAACGGGCCCGTCAAGCTGCGACTGACAGGTGAGGCTGAGCGGGGCAGGCTTCGCCGGGGCCTGGTGGGGCTAGTGGGGAGCCGGCCGGCAGGGGGGAAGAAAGGACGGGAGGGAGGAAGCCAAGAGCAGTGGGGGCTTGGGGGTGCGGAGCTCGGCCTCCGCGGGGGAGCGGGATGAGGAGAGCCCAGCTGGCGGGGCGGGAGTGGGCTCCCCCCATGTGTCTTTGGGGTTGAACCTGGAGTTGGAGGAGTCCCTCAGGCCTCGAGAGAGAAGGAGACGGCGAGTTCTTCCCTCCCTTCGTCTCCCTGCCCCACCGCCGGCTCCGCGCCTCCGGAACAACGCGACTTTGCGGGCTCGGGCTGGGCTGGGCCGGGCCGGGCCCCTTCGGCCCCGGGGGCGCCGGGCGAGGGGCAGCCGGAGCGGCCGGTGCCAGCCTCGAGCACCGGCTGGTCTTCCTCCGCACCCCGGCTCGTATTCGTCCCTTCGTCTCCTCAGCGTAAACTCGAAAGAAACTGTCACACTCTTTGTTTTGATCTCTTTGTTTGTTGTGGTTTTGTTTTGGTTTTTAACCCAACTTCCTCAGTGAAGGTTGTGCACAGTTAGTCTGGTAAAAGGGCCGTATGCTGCCCTCTTTCAGAAGACCACTTGACCTCTAATATTTTAAAATATCAAAAAACCCTGTTCATTTCCGTGCTGGGAAAGCAAATGAGTTGTTTTAGAATACTTAAGATTATGTTCTTTTCCGCATCAGAAGTCAGGTAAATAGATTTAGAGAAAATGTCTTCGAAGTTCTGATAGAGCTTTCTTGAAAAGATATACAGGAGACTTTAAAGAAAAGAGCTAGTTCAAAGTATTGTACATCTCCCAGCAGATAAATAGTATTTTGTTTTCTGAAGTGTCAGTGCATGAAGGTAAGCAATTAGAAAATAATAGACAAAACTGTAAACGCTCTTCTCTGTATATAGTGTATTTAACCAGCTTACAAAACAAATGTGTTTAAAAAATACTTTTAAGTGCATGTGATAATTTCCAGTTTAATGCCTAATAAAGAGAGGTGCTTTCATACTTGTTTTTCAAAGTATGTTATTTTCGTAGGGAAAGTAAAATGTATCTCCTCATCTTTTACTTTGGAAATAGTTGGACTAAATTTGTAATCTAGCTTTCGTGGAGATTTGCGAGTGTCTATATATTACACTTAGAAATAAAACTTTTAAAATAAGGGTAGCTGGTTCTGATGCGTGGAACAGTGCTGCCTTGTTTTTACAGAATGTTTTGTAGCTTTCTCTTCAGGTTATTGCTTTATTGATGCAGTGCTTTAATACTTTTTTCCTGAGCAGTGAGTGCTCAGACTTATCTTTGAAACATTAAAATGGTCTGTAGCCATGTGTAAAAGCATGGAAAGCACTGTGTAGGGTCTTGTCTCTTTCACCTTTGGATTTTGTGTTCTATTTTGTTTCATAATTATTTTATTTCTATTAAGGTTTAAGCCTATAATGAAGCCGTGTATGTGACAATGTAAATATGTTACAGAGTGTGTGTGAGAGCAAGAAATAGCCAGTAGTTTTGCATACTGAATTTTAGTTCTGTGGTCAGCTTCCAAAAGAAGCAGGTACAATCTTGAGGAACATTTCTGAGATTTTTGTCATCTTATATTTTAGGAAGAGAATATGCAGAGCATAGGATGCTACAAAATTTTCTTCTAGGGACTGTTGCAGGGTTTGCAGCTCTTGCAGTCGCTGACTACCAGTTGTGTTACTTGGAAGTTTATATGAAACATCGGACTATTTCTTGAGTTAAAAGTGCTTGAGGTACTTTATGCTTTCGCTGCTTGTGAATTATTTCACATAAGGTCATTTGTTGTAAGGAAGCTTTACATTTTTAAGAAAAACATTTTATTAGTTCAGCTCGTATGTTGTCAGTTTTTGCCTAGGAATAGTTTTAAGTGTTCTGCGTGGTTTTGATTACCATTTTTGATTGGAAAAGCAGTTTGAGGCTCTTGGATTTGGAAACTGTTTGGAATTAAAAGAATCTGTATATCCAGTGTTTCTAAAGATTTATTCTCAAACTGGCAAGTGCTATTTAATCTTAATTTTCTTTGGCTGTATGAAACTAGCAGTCTTCTGTTTTGGCTTGAGTATTTATAGGATTCATTCTGCAATCACTGTATAATGCTTATCTTTTCTGTTCATTATCTCTAAATTAGATGGTATAGGTTAAAAGGGGGATTTCAAGAACTGGATTCAATTAGCAGTTTTCCAGGACGTAAACATTAAAGGTTTAGATGGAAAACATTGTTTTGACTGACTGGATAAATGACAGGGTAATGTTTGATGTGAGTCCAAGAACTGATCTGGAGTTAGTACCCAACTTCTCAGTCCATCTTGAGCCAAATAAAATATTTAACCTAAGCCTTATTTTGCAAAAAAGGTTGATTCTTTGTTGGGACCTTAAGAAAGTTCTGAGAAATGTTTGGCATACCTTTACACTAAGTGTTTAACAGTTTATTTAGGTGTGGGTTCCATAACAGAGAAAAAACACAGCAGTGGCATACTTGTAGTAAGTTTTTATTTAGTTTACAGTGCATCCGTGTTATACATTTCATACAAAAGATTATTCTTCTCCTGAGTTTAGTTGTCTGTTCTAAATATCACTTGAATGTGTAGTGATCCGTACGTTGACGTGTTTTGCACAGTCTTGAGCTAGAAAATGGCTGGGTAATTGTTAAAATCCAAAGGTTATGCCTTCTGATGATACTTCACTTCTAGTATGATACGTAAATGCTTGGTTTTGATTAAAGTATAGGCTATGTAAATGAAGTTACCTAAGGTCTAGAATGTCACTGGTCTTCTCCAAAAATTATTTTAGCAGCTTGTAAGAACGTTATCCAAGGAAGCTGTAATATAAAGAAAGTTCCTTCAATTCTGGCATTTTAACCACCATTTTATCTGGTCCTGTTACGAGTACATCTGAGTTCTAAAAACGCTGAAAGTGTGGTCATTCCCTTCTGTTCTTATTGTGATTTTTCTCAGTGTTGTGTTGAATCTGTGTATTTTAAAATATACTGTACTCTCAGACAGAATGTGCTATTCTTTCTTCCATCCTTCATGTTGAATTGCATTGATATTACATTTCTCAAAAAAATGAGAAATTACCATTACTTTCAGTTGCTCTGTAAATATTTTATGTCCTTATCTGTGAATTATCTAACACTACAATAGTTACATTTGACGGGGTTCACCTATGGTGTCAATGACAGTTATCTGAATGAAGTCCATAAGGCTGTTTTAAAATCAGTTTAATTGTGGAAAAACTACATGGGTACTAGAATATATGGAGTTGAATAAAGGTTAGTGCATGAATTTATTTAATGTGTTATAGCTAGCATTTGTGTCAGAATAGTTAATAAGATATTTGATAGCCACAAAGCACAGTTACACTTCATTGTAATAGGTGGTAAAAAATATCCTGTGAATAAAACTGCAATGAGCTGGCAGAGTTTTGTTGGTAAAGAATCAGAGGTAGGCCTGAAGAGCTATTACAGCTGGTTTTCCTCCTCCTTACTGTAAGCTTTCAGGTTTCCTGGCAGGGATTGCTAATTAGGGAAATAAAAGCACTGGATCGTGTCTTGTAGAAAATAGACAGCACCTCATCTTCTGTCCTACTCTCTCTTGTTGATTTTACTGTCTATTCATTCCTTACAGTACAAAGGCAGTTCAGTACTCTAAGGTTATAGTCTTGAAGGAAGAAAGTGATACTTTATTTTTTTTTTTTTATCAGTTTGTAGGAACTCTTATTGTGATGCTAAAAGTATTTCTCAAGAAAGAGATGTATTGTTTAAAAAAAGCCAGAACATTTTTAGGTTTTGCAAAATAATGTGGAATCTCCAAACCTGATTTTATTTCTAGTGGATAAATCTAACAATTAAATTAATACAATTGAAAACAGTGGTTAGCCTAAATCGTTATTAGTGCTGTGGAAACAGGACTGAAATTTATTGATAGCAGAGCCTCATTAAAGGAACAGCATTACTGATTGATTGACAAAGTAACTACCTACAATTTTAAGTAGCATGACTATGGTTTCATAGTTGACTTAAATGTTAGTGCAATTTCAGGTCAGTTTAATATCTGAATGCTGTTTTCTTTTCCTCTCTGTAGTCCCTGACTTTTCAGGGCCATCTCTTGTGTTGACTGCACTGATTGTAGCTGAAAGCTAATCCTACCAAAAAAACCCCAATCTTTTGTGCTGAAGGGGAGGGATACATGCAAGAAGCTGACGAGAAAGCAGGACTGCCTCTTTTACCGGCAGCCTGTAGTTAGATAGGCTTTGGTCAACAATAAAACAATGGGTTTCCGTCATGTAAACTCTATTTGACTTAATGACACATGACTTACTAAAAACTAGTACTTAAGAAATCAGAATTAATAAATTATATAGTAGGTGGATTAAACTGGTGCAGACATAACAAAGTCAATAGGCATGTGTCTAATCAGATTGTATAGGGATTGGTGGATGCTTGGCCTTCAATATTTCCATCAAAATATGAAGTGTGTGTGCATATATGCTTTATATATACAGTATATAGTTATATTATAGTTATATTCATGTGCATATAAATCAGTTGTGGATCACAGAAACGTCAATGAATTGTGATAAACAACTGAGCAGCTGTATAGAGCAGTCTCAACTGCTTGTTTCAATGGAATCAGCTTATACAAGGAAGTTTTACTCACCTGGTATAAAAATGGGTATCTGTGTTCGAGGATATACAGTGGAGTATCGTGGCAAGGCAAAGAAAGATGAGAAAAGGTTTGGGGGAGGAAATCATAGAAGGAAAACAGTTCTATAGGAGCTCCAGTGAAAAACGAAAGGAGCAAAAAGGCCCAATATTCACCTTTGGTTGTAGAATCAGGAAAGCATGGAGTAGAATCTAGTAGAGAATTTACATGTGTAGGGAACTATGGGACATATGTAGGAACATACGGGAAATCTGCAGACAGTCCTAATTTTAATGTTTAAAAATATAAAGCTGTTTGGGGAAAAATAAAATAGAAATCTTGGGGGTGGAAAAACAGTGAGTAACTTTTGGAATTGTACTTTCCAGTTTAAGGGCTTTAAGCTGCCCTGTAACGTCTGTCTGTGTAGCTGAACTTAGCTGAGTAACTCAGCTAGTGGTGACAAATTATTTTCCTTTTTTCTTTTTCCTTGTTTTTGTTATTTGGGTTGTGGTGTGGGTTTTTTTTGTTTGTTTTTTTTTTTTTTTTTATTTAATCACACTGAAAATCTGATCAGGCCCCAGTTTAAGACATTTTGTCTTTGCATTCTTAAAGTGAATGGGTTGATCCCTAAAAGGAAGACAGCTTTTAATGTTTTGTTCTGTTCTGTCTCAGGGCTTTTGAAGTGTGTCCTTGCTCTGCCATCTTACTTAAAATGACATCTCACCATTGGGCCAGACCTTTCTTGGCAAGTGTTTATAAAAAAAGTGGATGATTTCTTTGGGTGTCTTCCCCCCTCTCATCACAATAGTAAGATGACCTGACTTCTGACTTGGCTTAATGGCAGAAGTACATTAGTACACAGGCTATTACATGCATGCTATAATGTATAAAATGACACATGCAGCGTCTGAGATAATTTGAGTGACTTCTAAGAGGCTGGTAAAGATTAATCTCAATAATATTAGTGTATATAAAAGTTGATACTGTGCTTGTCTGCTCTTAGCAAAGCACCTTTCCTATTTGGGAAAGAGGATCAAAATCTGGAGGGACACTTGGCAATAATATATTCAAGGAAGCAGACTGTTGACTTATTTTGCTATTTAAATTTTAAATCCTTTCAATGAAAGCACAGATAAGAATGCTTCTAGCTTTAAAGAAATCTTCAACTGTAGATAACAAAGCTCAGGACAAATCTGTCTAAGCACTATCATCAGAGGTTAAATGGCGAGACTGATACAGAATGGAGAATAGACATGCTCAAGATTATAAAAACGATAAACCAGGTAAAGCTGGGATTTAGAGCCAGTATCCTTTGACTTTCTGCCCACGGACATTATTTCTCTTGAGTTTAAATCCACAGAAAACGGTTCTATTTTGGGCCTTCTGAGACTGCATTTGAGGTGAATTGGGTTCAGTTCTCTCTTATATGCTGTATTTGTTTTGTGTTGCACTATCAGCTGTATTTTAGCATCCTGCAGATCCTTGGCAATTACTTATTTTCTACTTCAAAATAAATTTTTGCTGTTACTCAGGAACATTAGACTAAGAGCACTGATATCCCCCAGAGTGAGTAAGAAGTATTCCTTAGATGAAGTGTTAATTCACATTTTCAAAATGCTGAAAGTGAAAGAAAAAGTAGCAGTATGTGAGTTTATGTGACTGTATCCTCTTGTTAGTTTCCTGGAGTAACTCTTCGCCTGTAGGTATTTAACACAACTTAGAAGGACTGATTGTTTTCTTGCAGAAGGGGAGAGTCACTCCAACCATGGCTTTGGCATTGTCAGAGTAAACTGGTTCAATGTGTCCTTTCTTTAATGAATTAAGTTGTTTCAAATATGCAGAACATGTACAGACTATGCAATTTACAAGGTGCAGTAAAAATACATACTCAGATTCTACCATTTGTACTTAAATTAGCATGTGTAATGCCATCCTGCTGCAAGCATTAGGATGACGTGACAATGCTATAGTAAAGCTTTCCACCCCGCAGCGCTGTTTTTTGGGATGCATGCGTCCCTCTGCTCCATTCTGGGCTGTCAGATGGGTTGGGCTGGGGAATATATCTCAGATAAAATCAACTTCTTCCTCTCACCCCCCCTCTTTCTTTTTAACTGCGTGTCAAGGACTGTTGTGGGTTGGTCTGTGTGTGTGAATGGTGGTTGAAACCAGGCAGGTGTCTGCAGAACAGTGAGCCGATTGTGGAACTGCGGCCTGTCTTGGCTGACCACGTGAAACAGTTTTCAACAAGTGGCATACGCTCATTTGCATTCTGCCTTGACCCAAATTTTAGTAGTACTGATGGAGTTAAATGAAGTCATAACTACCTGTATCTGTAAAGATACTTGTTTTTAACGTACCTATTTGATTTGGAGTTTATATATAGATGAATACATAATTCCATTATACATACAGTTGTGCTTGTGTTTAATTGAAGGAAGGTGGGAATCTGCATCAGTAATACTAGAGTCCTTTTCTGAAAACTTGAGCCAACATGGTGATTTCATTATAATACAAATAAAGACCATGCTATGCACTTTTAAAGCTGCACATGGTAAAATGTCTGCTTTGTGCGTGTCGTAGGATGTGAAGAAAGTGGATGGAGTACACTCAATAATTTGCCGTTTCATTTTAGTAAAGGTAGTCTACTACCTTTTGCAATTATTTTTCATGGAAAGCATGCAAATGTACTAAAATGAATCCTCTTTTATTCCTGGTGGAGGAGGAAAGATCTTATCTCGGTTAGAGGACCTGTAAACAGGGCTGGTTTAAAAAAAATTTTAAAAAAATTTAAAAAATAATAATCTAAAAATCCTTGAATATGTCTAAAAGAACTACACATGCCTGAGTAAAAAGCATGGAATTATAGTAATGCTTAACTGTCTGGGATTAGAAATTCATAGCATTAATTATGCCAAGTATTTAGATATCCTTACAACAAATAATTCTTCAATTTAAATCTTAACAGAATTTTCTCACCTTTTATTGATCCAAAATGATTAGCTTATGATGATATATAAATATTTATTTTAAGGGAAAAAGCTCTCATCTACTTTCTTCCTCCGGGGGTTTATTAAGATAACGGTTTATAGACTGTATGCAGGACTAAATGAGTAGTAAGTAGTATTGTACCTAGGTGTAGCAATATCAAGGTATCCTCTTTCTTGTTTGGCAGCAAAATAAAATAAAGGGACTGGAATTATGCCAGGTTTTGCATCACTTTGTAGTGGAAGCAGGAAACAAAATTCCTGTGGTTGAGCTAAAACATGCAGAAATCTCTCTCTTGCATTTCCTGCTGCTGATTGCAATACTGCTCTTAGCTAGTAATGATTGCATTTTCAGTGTGAAATTCTGATGATGCTGTGTGTTCCTCTCCCGCACACTAATATTAATACTTAAATTTTGAGAGCCACAATATATATTTTGCTAAGTTCTCCATTCCAATGGACATGAAGAACCTGGTCCTCATGCTGGAGAGCACTTGCTCAGCATTACTCATTATGGAGTTAAAAATGACTGGCATCTTTAAGCATGGGTTCACAGCATATGCCACATTAATTGACCACATTTTAAAGAAAGCTATAATGCATGTTAAAGTGGTAATTTTCTAGGACTTTTATTTAGAGAATTCTAGTAGAAAGTTCAAAAATGTTTTATATTGCTACTGCAGAAGCTTCTTGGTAATTGAAGCCTGTAATAACAGTAAAAATGTTAAGTACTATCTTTTGTAATTTCAAATTGGTTGTAAGTGTGGCATTCCTAAATGTCTATCAGTTCTGGTTGTTTGGTAAAGCTCAAGGTGTTCGTGAACAGTATCTTCAAAAGTACATAAACTGTTGGTCAAGTATGTGCGGAATGGGGAAAATTGCTATTGACCTCTGTTCAATCAAATTCATGCCACTGCACAGGGGAAATGCCTGTTTGTTCTTACAGAAGCAAATGCTATCTGTAAATTCAAGATGCCATGCAATTAGTCGGGTTTGCCTTCAAGAGCTGGATATGTGCTTTTAGTCAAAAAGTTAAAGGGTTTAACTCTTTGTGATCATATTAATGCAGCTATTTCCTGTGCATCAGCATAATGCAACTTAATCTGTGCCAGGTAGTACTTTGGATCCATTCAAAAGCGTTATATTTTTTGGAAGTTTATTGAAATTTACTGTCTTAAATTTAAACAGTTCTTCCCAGTGCAGCCCATGACTGGAGATGCGCTTATTCCATACCCACCCTGTGTCACTGTGATGGAGTACAGCAATAAGTGAAAAGA
The DNA here is from genome assembly GCA_013400055.1 of Nycticryphes semicollaris. NCBI lineage: Eukaryota > Metazoa > Chordata > Aves > Charadriiformes > Rostratulidae > Nycticryphes > Nycticryphes semicollaris. Next base: position 779,582 of record VXBJ01003939.1, read on the forward strand.
AAAATCATCCCTGGTCAGCCTGACCCTTTGGAGTGTTACATTTGCACTTCAGTAATGCAGTGAGGAGGAGCACTGGTTCCTGCAGTTGCTTCTGTGTAATTTGCACACAATTTTGAATTGCTTTGTCTGAACATCTTTGTTTTCTATTTGCTGTCAGTGGAATTTATATACTTTAGTTGAACTTGTAATACCAAGTTGGAGCTCATAATGCCAACTATAATTGGTGCTTCCCATTAGAAGACTTTCTTCTTAGTTGCTTTTTAGCTAAGCACCTGGCTAACACTGACGGTTTTTATGCTGAATAGATAAGTCATTTTGAGTTTATTTGGGAAAGATTTTGTTAAAATTCAGCCAGTTTTGAGAAGGAAATTAAAATTATGTTGCACATCTTTTTTTAAAAGCCTTTATTCTTGTGAATCTTTTATTCTTGGGCAGGAACAGGAATGTAGTAATAGGTGGATGTCTCTGTGTCAGCCAAGTAGTGGTGCCTGGTTTAACAAATGGCTGGGACAGAAGTTGATCTTGTCCCATTGTTGCTAAACTCAGCTGCGTGTTTCCAAAGTGAAGTACTAACTAGGATGCAGTGTGTTCAAAAGTTGACTGAGAGTGGAGAAGGGCATCACCTGGAGCAAGGAGCTGTCCGGGACAACTGGTCAGGTGGAGACTAATTGGCAGGACAAGGTGCTGGGAAACTCGGTGCTTGGAGTCTGGCATTGTGGCAATGGATGTGACACAAGGCTGCAGGAACAGCCCTCATCCTCATGTTCCCAAACCTCTTAACACTTGGCTTTGTAACTGGGGATTGCTGTTGCTGTGTGTGCTGTGTTACCATTAGTGATAGGGGTATATGACTTAAGAGAAGTTGTCATCTTTTCAGAGGTTTTAAATCCTTACTTAAGATATATAGTAAATGCAAAGAATGGAAGTAGTTACAGTTGGATGCAGCTGAAAAACAAACAGGAAAAAACACCCACCCCAAAATCTGTCCTACCTGTTCCTTTGCTCTACATGCTTATCACCTTGATTCTTTATAGAAGAAATGGGAAATTAAGGGCTGGCTTCTAAGTGGCTGTGATTCATAATGTAATTCTAAGAAAAGCTTGCAGGTAAGATCAGGATTGCTCCTTACATGAAGAACAAAAGGAATTCTTTTAGTAAACTTGAAGGTTTTGTTTTTTTTTTTTTTTTTAAATCCTTGATTCTCAGAAATGATGTGATGTGTTTTCATCACTTCATTAATGCTAGTATTTTCTTGCTTTAAAAGGGTCAGAAGACTTTCTGTAAAGTGATATATGATCACAAAATCACATAAGAGAGTTATGTAGTTTTTAATGTTTCCTTGGCTAATTTACATGTCTCCTATTCAAAAAGGTTTTGGAAATACAATTTTTTTTTTTTTTTTTTTCAAATAAGCGTTATTTGCTACTAGTGAGTGAGTTGCATGAAAGATTTGACCTTTTTTAGTCAGAGTTAATATAAATATGTTAAATATCAAGTGGACAGAGAAAGCTATGGCAGTCATCATTCGTGTACTCTGGCAGATATTGCATTGTATATAAAGATTTCTCTACAGAAGAGAGGAGCCCTCTAAATTTATGCAGTTTGTCACCACCGGATTTGTCCAGGAGCAGTTCACTCTGTTAGTGGATTGAGATAGAATATACTGGGCTTTGTACTGAGTTGACTGTACCGTGAAAAACTTTTATCTTCACTCTCTCTCTATATTAAACACTCGCACAGAGGAGTCTGCAAAAGAAAAGAGTTTAAATGGTGAAGAAACAGAAATTATGTGTGGTGATTTGGTGTATCCCCAGCAAAGGAAAAGCATTATGTTCTACTTGATGTTTCTTTGAGGCCTATTCAGAAAATGGATGTATGTAGACAAAGTGAGAAGTTATGAGTGCTATTGGATGCATGATTAATTTTTTTAGTCAACTAAAAATAAATGAACTGATACAATGTAAAACTGTGAGGTTTCATTTCAAGTAAACTGACAATAAATGTTGTCTAACAATGAAGAAAAGTGAGCTTTTTAAAATGTTGTCCGATTTGGCCAGTGTTACTTGTTGATGCTTAACAGTGCTTTTCCCCCAATGTTTGATACAAGGCTGAAATGAAGCCTGCTCCTACAAAGACTGCTGTTTGAAAAAACTGCTTGCTTTCCCACCTTGTTTGAGTGTTGGACAACTATAAAGCTATTAAATGCTTGATTTTTTTTTTTTATTTTTTTTTTTTCTTCAGTTGATCTCCTTTTCCATGACTTAAGGTTTGTGAAAGCCCTGAGTACTTCTCATGGAATTACTTAGGAATCTCTGGGATGTTACTGTCTTGAGCTTTCCAGAGGCTGTGATCTGTTTCTTTGTCAGATGTGCATGACATGTCACCTCTGTGCTGAAATTAATATCTACTTATGAGCTTAATAGTGAGTTGTTGGAGTTTGAGAGGTGAGCTGTATCTTTGTTGTTTAAAGACTGTTAAATAGCTAAAGAGTACAGTTTCCATCAAAATCAATGTTAACTGCATTTCACAGATTTATCTTTTTATAACGAGGGTTTTTGTTATTTGCACACATGCATGTTTGAGGTTTTTCTAAGGACATGCTTTCTTCATTGTATTTGTCTGTTTTCTTAACTTTTTAATGGAAGTATTTACAATACAGTTATTTTTGTTGTAGTGAACCATTTTGTTGTTTCAGAAGTGAATGAATCATATATTCTGCGTTATTTTTTCCTGGCAAATGGTTTCCTTTAATGGTTACTCAAGGCTAGCATAAATTGTACAGATGATTAATACATGAAATACAGTATCTGATCATCGCTGCAAGTGTTACAATGAAAAACCTTGTGAAAATATATACATAGAGTTCTTTTTCCTTATAGTTGCAAGAGCAATGCCTTTACAGGGGACTAGACTGGCTTTGTAGCTGTTGTGAAACAATGAAATAACAAGTCTTCTCAGTTCTATTTGTTTTCAGTGCATCTCTTATTTCCTAATATCCCAAGAAGTTCTGTTTCATGGGTTCTTTTCCTCTGTCCCCCACCCTGCCCAGGACAAGCAGGTTGTGGTTCTGCAGCTGCAAGGGTTACTATGTTTGTGCCCCCACTGGAAGGGGCAAGGGACTGCAGTGGATGAGCAGTTACTGGGGTGGGGAGAAGATGTTCTACAGACCCCAACAGAGTTGGGCTGTACTTAAGTGTACCTTGTATGTAACTGCATCGGAGCAATCTTTTCACATAGGTTTAGTTACATCAGTGTTAACTGCTCTAAATGTTTGTGGGTGTTGTTTTTTTTTTTTTTTTTTTTTCCCCTGTGCACATAAATTTCTTGTGTTTTTCTTCCTTCTGGCTTAGGAACTTGCTACAACATTTCTCATTCATACCATGCAATGCTGCATGCAGCCACTACCTATATTCTAGAATCAATCTGTGCTACCTGTAACATGAACTATCTCCAACTCTTTTCTGTGTGGAGCTTGTGCTCTTGATTTCTCTTACTTTTTTTTTTTTTTTCCTGTCTGAAACCGGTCAAGACATTGGCATGTTTCGAATATTGTGTGGATATAGTCATGAAGACAGACATTAGCAGGGATCCTCAGCTAGCCTACAAATAAGCAAATGCAGCTAAGTTTAGTTTTGGCAATAAATATAGCAGAAGATGGTTTGAAACCTGCTCACAGTAAATGGCCTTTGCATGCTGAATCATGGCTTGTGAATCGCCTTCCCAGTCAGACCCAGGTGGAAGAGTTCAGGTGCGCTTCCTCCAGAGCTCACTGTGAATTAACAAAAAGCTCAATGCTTAGGGATGAGTAACCAGCTTCACAGCCCCCTGGAAATGGAAGAGAGGAATGTAAATACTCCATCTTTTTTGTTAGTGGAGTGGATTTGTACTCATATTTTTATTGATTATACTGAATTTTAAAGTATTTGGAAGAGTAAAAGTGTTGAAAGAACATCTCATATGTGGGTTTGTGTTTCTTTGAACACAGAGAGCTTTTCAAAGTGCGGTAGGACTTCTGGGCAGTGTATAAAACCTGAGAAGAGTGACTTTGCATTTTTGCATCTGTATAACTGGTTTATGTAGTCTAGAATGTAAAGACTTAGGTTCTGGTAAATTTTGTTTAGGAGTAAAAATGTCATACACAAATTGTTTTTGTTTCTTCATGTTTCCCAGATTCTTTGTAGGTAGATATAAAACAAAACAAAAGCACCAAAAAAAACCCTTCACAGAACAACAAGCCCAAACAAAAAAAAAACCCTACATATTTTCACTGTTGCCCGTATCCTTTTAAGCTGCTGTCCAGACAAATATTTATAAACAGAAAGCGATGCAGTTTCTTTTGCATGCACAAAGCCCTGGGGAAAATGAGGAGATGTTTTGGTGTGTGTGAGGCATGTAATACTTCATTTTGTTCTGATGTATCTTTCAAAGAGCTGTGGAGGCCTGCCTAAAAAACACATTCCCTGTGAGCTTGTATTACCTTTGTTTAAAGTAGTCAAACCTCTACTGCTGAAACTCAGGAATTCATAGGCAGAGTCACTAGAACAGCAAATATGACTTTAAAGATATGTGGTTATTGGATAAACTGGTATGAGCCCAGCTGCTGTGGATAAATTAATTTTGCTGTTGCTTTAAATCTATGATGTATTGGTATTTTGGCAGAGTAAGAAAAACAAGGATATTAGACAGTAATTTACTGCATTGGGATTAGTAGAGTGTTCTGTTTCTATGACTGGGGCAGAACAGGATGGTTTAGATGTGTCTGATAAACAGGACGAGGTCTAGTCTGACAGCTGGCAACAATAGCTTTTGCTCGAAGTCAGGTGTACTAAATTAGCAAATCTGTTACAAGGGTACAGGAGAAATCACACAGAAGACAGCCTTGTAGGCAGAAGTGTTGCCAAATGGGAAATGATTCATCGTCTCTGAATGGGATGAGCACTGAGCAGAAGCAGTTTAAACCTCAGACTGCTTTGGCTCACAAACCACCAAATATGCGATTAACACTTTATCTTCTCCAGTCCGGTGGTTTTTTTATTGTCTCCTAAACAACACTCTGTATTTAGGATCAAAATCTACGAGACTCACTTGTTTTTCTAATTTATCATTTTTAAGTTTGAATGTTCAGGTGCTTTTTAGACTTTTAGCTAAATCATGAAGCGTTTGCACACATCCTCAAAGCACCCCCATGTTGTCACCCATTGGCAATATAGTCTTTTAGAGAGGACTGCTGCGTGTCTGGAATGCAAGTGTGACATGAGTGACACGGGCAGAACTTGGTGAACTGTCTTAGTATAGTTTATTTGCTTGTATTTAGTGAAAATATATGCTTATCTGGAGATGTAGTTTAATGTAGCGTGCCAGTGCCAAGGTGGTCGCTGCATTTTGATTTTTAGTATTTTAAAACCTTGCATCTACTTAGCATTGACAGTGCTAATCGTAGTCTACAATGCATGAAGATAAGCAGGAAATACATTTGTGAATTCTTAAATTTTGTTAATAATCAGTGCAGTAAGGTGGTGCAGTTTACAAAGCCGGTTGGAAGTAATGTAGCGGGGGAAAAGGATTGTGCATTCTTTGTTCCTTCATTGCCCAGGAAATTAATGTAGAAATTCCTCTGGAAAACCGGGTCTGGCATCCCTGCTGTTACCTTACAGACCAGATAAGAAATAGAAATCAGGAGAGGTGGTATTTAGTATAATGCTTTGTGAGTGGAACCAGAAGAGGCAGAGGGTTTCTAGAGTGAGAGGTGTTTCCACTTCTGTGTTCCCTCAGACTTTCTGAAGCTCATAACTGGTGTTTGAGGTCAGTTGAAGCACTTGCCAGCTCATTAGGGCCTAGTAATATCATTTAACTTCTTGGAAATAGCTTCCTGGATTTTTATTCATCTGCTGTACTGCCAGGAGTGTTGATTCACAGAGTTAAACTTTTTACATTCATGTAATCAGCTTTATATTCCACCTTTCAGCCTCACCTGCTTCCCATTATCTGTCTTACGTGCCACTTTGTACTGCTTATTATCTTCTGCCATGTGCTCTTCTTCCTCAAAAAAAAAAAAAANTTCCCAAGAGATTGATGAGACTGTAGTTTAAATTGCATGGTAAGCTTTTTTTGAGCAAGATTCTTTATTTTCATATATTGGCGAGCTATTTTATCTGAATCACTTGGTGGTCTGTTTCTTCAAAACCCCTTTTATATTATTTCTTAAAATAGTATATAAATTTTACTGACTTGACTAAATAATTTATGTAAGTTATGTAAAAACAAAGTAAACCACAATGAAAACGAGACTTTAAATATAAGTTGCTTTACTTTTGTTGGAATAAATAAGATTGTTCCTGCAGTTAGCTTATCTCTGTTTACCAGCAGCAGCTTCTTAAACTGTTTGAATTTAATCTGCAGAATACATCTCTTTACACAGAGAAACTAAGCCGAATCTGTTCATATTAAAGGACTGCGATAATTTAACTAAATCAGTTTATAAATTGCATAGTCTATTGATATAATTAACTCCTGGAGATGAGGCTTCATGGTATCTAATGGGGAAAAAAGACTGGGCTGACGTACGTGAGAATTTTAATAATGTATGAATGGCTGACATTGCCTTGGTTTTCCATATGTACTTTCTCTAGGCACCTGGTGTTTTCCCCACTTATATGGTACTTGCAGACAGAATTATGGAATCAGAGGCATAAACTCAGTAACCAGGTAAAAAGGTAAAAGTGTGCATATAGTTACCACATCTTTCTGCTGCCCCTGTTTGTGGTTTTTTGGTTTTGGGTTGGTTTTTTTGTTTTGTTTTGGGTTGGTTTTTTTTTGGCAGCAGCCAAACCATCAAGTTCCAAAGAGCGGCAGTTTCCAGAGTGTGAAAGCACTCCACTAAAAACAGTTTCCCCCTCCCAAGAAAATACGGCAACATTGTGCTTAAGTATTTCAGCTGCATTAAAGGAGGAGGGGGCAGGATCCACATATTGTTAGGGAGACAGGTCAGAATTGATGTCTGAACTTCTTGATATTGATGTGAATGCAGGTGTATGTGAAGAGTACATCACTCATCTGTATTCCTCCTAGAATACAATTTCAGTAAATCAGGTGTAGTAGTAAAAGAAAATTGTGCTGACCTACAAGTTTGGATTAAGGCGAATGCTTAATGATTTTTACTAGTGGCAGTAGTGAAATCGTGCCCATCACGAACTGTTAAAAAACGAAATTTTGTTTATTAGGGAATGGTTTTTAAAAAATCACTGAACTGTTTCAAGTTGTGTATTTTAAATGCTAGAATTTACTTCTTTTTTCCCTAACAAAAGTTGTCACCTTAGCTGTTGTCATGTTTTAGCAATTGTTTCTTATAAAGCAACTGACAGTCCTTTTGTTAGTGCTGATAAAATGACTATTTTTAGCATTTTGAGAAGAGTGGCATGAGAATTACTAATGAAGGGTAAATGATGTACATGCATTTAGTGTCTCTTTTTTTTTTTTTTTTTTTTTTCTTTTTTCCTTTTGCCTCTTCCCAGCAATAGCAGTGTCCCCCCAGGATCCTGTCTGTAGCAGAGACAGAATTTTGAGACTTCCTGTTTAAATTGAGTGTGTGACCATGCCCTGGCTGGGATGGCAGCGATCCTGCAGTCTGGACAGCTGCTGGTGTCTGCAGTTCCTGGTACCCAGGAGTCGGGGCTAGTTGCAGGTGCCTCTGTCTCAAGCCCTTGTTTAAAATTCAGGCCATTTTTATCTGGCTGGTAAATAGATAATGAATTTCTTTTGTTGTTGCCTCTACTGTAGATCATTCAGAGGGTGGAGAGTTTTACTGCAGTGAAACAAATCTGAGGGCTCCACTTCTTGTTAGCATGTTTTCCTCAGCATGTTTTCAGAGATGCGTGAAATGCATCAGAACAGAGCTATAATTTGTTGCTCATTTTAGGTTTTTCCCCCCATTGCTGTTCCTGTCAAAGCCAGCTGATAAATACACGGGTAAATTTCCATGTTACCTTTTCATTTTTTTTTTACCCATCCTTAGAGGAAGAAGAATCTTGTGCTCTCTAAGTATTTTGCAACTTGATAATTTTGGATGACTCACTTCTGTCTAAACTGAGTCTTGGTTAAAAAATAGGTGCTGGTATTTCAAACAAGGCTTTAAGGATTGAGGTAAGATTTTAGCACAATGATTCTTAAGAGTTTGAGGTGAGTACCCCCTTTTCTCTTCCTGAGCTCTTACATTGTATTTTTTTTTCTGTGTTTCTAGGATAATTGAGTTAAATTTAAAGGTTTTTTAAAATGAGAATTATGTTTTTAATACTGCAGGAATATAAAATTATATATGTTTAAAAAAAGAGGATCATAGAACAAATAGAACAGCAAAGCTGGTAGCTTCATTCACCTTTAATGGATTTCTGTTTGCCACCCTGATTTTGTTTACCAGAATACAATTTTATACTCCCTGCAAGTGTGAGAAACAGAAAAGAACTTTGATCTGAAAATGGATCTTTGACTGCTGACATTGTCTTTAAGTATTCTAATAGCTGTTAATTGAAAGCTGTGTTCGCCCTCCCCCCCGGCTGACCGGCGTAGTTGTCAGTCTATAAGTGGTTTATTTATGATGACTTCATGGTACAGTACTGTTTTTTCAGACGTTGAAAAATGGACAAGTGAGAGTTAGGCCATTTTGTAGTAAGGTGGAGGAGTGAAGTGAAATTTCTAGTGTATGAAAGTTCAGCCATAGAAACATACTGGCTGGTCTGAAAGGCTATATCCACACTAAACCAGGAAACACAAATATTCGCAATAGCCTTGGTTTTCTTAAAGTTTCCCATGTGTTAATTCTGCTTTTTTCACTGTTTGAGGTAGTGACTGAAGTCCCAGGTTTCGTAGAGCCCTGGTGGGGATGGTTTAATCTCGGAGGGGGAGGGGGCATATCAAGTAATCCGGGGAGATGAATCGCAGTGGTGCTGTGTGTGGTGGCGAGACCATGGCTGAATGAATCTCAGAGACATGAATGCATTAGGTTGCTTGAAGGAGGAATTCAGTGGTGTGGGGGGCGTTGTGTTTTGTTGTACTTCTGGCTTCAAGTGGAATAAGGGAGGAGAAGTGGAAAAGGAAGCCTTTTGTTTACAGTAGAACAATAGCATGAAGTAGACATAGTGATGTTAAAACAGGAGTCTAAACATGGCATATGTAGGCAGATTCTGTCTGGCTGTGTCCATGATCAGTCAGACATTCCCAGTACAGGCGCTGTTGGGTCGGGTTGTCCCTCACCCTACAGGAATTTAAAATAGCCCTGGAGACTCCCTCCCAGAATTTTATTATTGCATAAGATGAATGATTTGTTGACTTTAACTGTTTGGCAATGCAATGCATTTTTTATTAACATTTCTTCCATGATAAATGCATGATATTTTAATTTTCAATTTTAATCTCTGGAATTATATTACATGCAAGTAATAAGGGTCTAGAATTCTAAAACCAGCCACATCATAACCTGATAGGCAGAATTTAATATAGTGAATCAGTTGGAAAGAAAAGTTTACTGTTACTTTCTTAGTTACTGGCATATTTTGCAGTGATTTAAAGTATATTGCATTATTAGGACATTTTTCAGTTCTGGTTATTGTGGTTTTGTTTAGTCCCAGAAGAATAATTCCAATTTGTTGAGACACAGATTTCTAACTGACAATGCTTATAAGCAGGTGCATGTGATCCTTTCATCTTACGTGCAGTATATTAAGGGTTTAGCATCTGGCCTATGTTTGAACTTGCAGAAATGTGTTTGAGACAATTTAGAATTTTAACAATTATTAAAAGAAAATCTTGTTAAAAGTGCTTTTCTAGTGTTAAGAGCACCCTAATATGTATTTTGAAAGTTTACTTAAAAGCTGTCTACCTTTTGCTTGGGTATTAGCCTAGCAATAATACTTTTATGTGTCACATAGAACTAGTGTTGGATAATTTTTTTCCACCTGACAGGTTAGTATTTAATAGCACTTAAAAATTTATTAGTACTTCTGAATTGTTCTAATGTATATTCCAAGGAAGACAGTTAGCATTGGTACATGATTCTAAATTTCCATTAGATTTAAATTAGATTTTTCAATTCTGAAAGAGAATTGGGAGTTAGTTTCCTACCAGTATGGACTGTAATGTATGTGGTAAGGTCAGATAGCTGTGCCTATTGGAGTTACTATCTCTTCCAAGATCCTGGCTCCTGTAGCTCTGGGGGCGGAAGGAATCACGTTGTGTATTTCCTATTTCACATCAGAAAAAAAATACATAGGTGAAACAGCTAGTGATGGGGGTGTGTTGAGATTGAACTGGCTGCTCCCAATGGCAGTGTTCAAGTGTTCACCTGGAGCTTTCCTGCTGCAGATCTGTGGATGTACTGGATGGCTGAGAGTGTTTACATTTACACTAATTCCTTCCAACCTAGACAATTCTATGATTCTATAATCTAGTGGAGTGGGTCTGAGACCGGCACCAGTTGGCTGCTGTCCTTGGGTGAACTGGACTTCCCTCCACTTGTCGTATGGCACCTTCAGCTCAGCATGTGCTGCTTCCAGAGAAGCAAAGCATTGGGGTAACTGGTGAGCCTTATGGCTCACATCTTCAGAGGACAGTGTTTGGAAATTGGATTTCAGATGTTTTGGGAAAACAATTACATCTTTTTAAGAAGGGCATGCCAGCCTCTGTGTTTGTGTGTTTTGTACTAACTCCAGTTTAGAGCTCATTAGGTTATTCTAAATTTCTAGTGCTTTGTGAGACGTGGAAAGAACAGCTGTCAATAAGTGAAATACCCAAAAGCAGTCGTGTGTATACTTGCAAGAGAAATGCTTTTTTAAAAAAAAAAAAAAAGTGGCTTTTTGTTTGCTTTTTTTTTTTTGTAATGTTTAGAACTGCACAACAGAAACAGGAGGAAAAACTAGCAGTCTGCATCAAAGTCAAAAGATTGGGGGGTGTACTTTGTTTTAGAGCTGAAAAACCTGTTATGGCATGCACATTTACAACGCAACTGCAAGGTGCCACCAGAAGGGTAGCTGGGTGTTGCTCCCCCCTAGCTGTGGATGGTGTGTCCGCGGGACAAGGCAGGGCAGGTCTAGGAGCCAATGGCAAACTAATCTATGTCCCCAGAAGTCTCATTTTCTTTTCAACCAGTTCAGCTTCCTGAACTACCTTGTCTACGAGTGCTAGACCTAGTGGAGAGGAACCACTGCAGTCCCCTTTATTGTTAGGTGCCACGTGAAACCTTCCAGCTCCTGTCAATGGGTGCTCAAGGTTGGATTAATGCTTATCTGCTGCCTTATTACCCATTTCACCTTCCAATAACTTCTGTACTCAAAACCTCTGCACACTTGTGCAAGGTATATTTGTTAGGTTTACCTATCTTTGTGTGTCCCTTCATGACAATAATCGATCACAGTCTTGTACATTGCATGAATTTCATTAACTGAAAATAAATTCTTAGTTTATGATCATGTTCTGTCACTTAGTCTGTTAATCTGCAGAAAAAAAAAAAAAAAGCCTTTCAAATGAAATTAAAATGGAAAGGAAATGAGAAATAAAGAAAAAAATCCTGAGAGATTAATTGTAAAATGAAATTTAATTGAGTAGTTGCGATAAACAGTTTTATTTCAAACTCTTAATTGAGAACGTTACTACCTCAACAGCTGTATTTGCAAAATTGTATGGCATTATATACAGGTCTTTTTTTCCATGAATAGTTGACCTCTCATTTTATAACTTCCCATGTGGGAATTTAGGCAGGTCCAAGGAGGGAATGCAGGCAGAAAAATACATATTTCTCAGTTGCGTACCAACAATGGACAAAACCAGTAGGAATTTGTTAGAAGTGTTTAAAGCATTGAGTGATCCTGTTGGAACCTGTGCATGTTGTGCTGTTTGCCTGTCATTTTCCTATACATAAATAAATTTACAAAGCGTTTTATCCAACATGAAGAGAAGTACGTTGTGTCAGCCATTCCTGAGTCCCAGGGGCAGTGTCTGAAGGCGAGGAGGGTGTGTGCTCTCATTTGTCTCCCTCCCAAGCAGGCTCATTCCAATCAGCAGTGTAATTGGAATGCAACCACAGTCTGGAGGAGGAAGGGGAATTTTTGGCAAGGAGAGACAGAGCAGTTGGGAGCTTTATTCAGATTAAAGCATAGACGACCATTCATTATCAGTGCAACACACATTAACAACAGCATAGCATTGTATTTCTACAGCTGGGACTTATTTTAGTGATTATATTGCGCTGTGTATTACATGCAAACAACTGGGATCTGATCACAAAAAGCAGTGCTAATGGCTTTCATTAAAAGATGTTGTTTCTGTAAGGGTAAGAAAGACTTGTCTTCAAAATGAACTATTGTGGTAAAAATTGATAGTCAGCCTATCCTTCTTGCTGTCCTGTGTGTTACATACTTTCTGGAACAAGCACTCTTTCTGGGAGAAAAACCCTTGGGGAAAAAGAAAAAAAGTACAGCAGCAATTACAATGTTAAAACTGCTGATTATTCAGAAGGCCGAACTACTTTTCTGATGGTGATGACACGTGCAAAGCCAGAAAATTAGTAAATGTGATCATAGCTTTGGCTCCAAGTCTTCCTTTTCCCCCAGTTAAGCCTGGGGCTGTCTGTGGACACAGTGTTGGGTGTGTCGGATGTGAGGCAGGAGGTAGGGGCTGTTTTCCTACAAAGTCATGTACTGAGTTTTAAATGTGTTGATTTTGTGTTTCCTTCTGCTTCAGCTGGTGTGCTGGCTTCCATGGACATTTGTGATCACTTTTTATTTTCCTACCTGTCTTCCTATATATTTCACCGAGAGTATTGATGTCTCTCCAATAAATACACTAAAAAATTATTTACTGAAGAAGGTAGCTTAAGAAAAATTAATTTTTAATACTGAAATTTTTATACAAACATATTTCTATTGTGAGCATCTGCAACTGTAGCCCTGAAGTACTAGTGCCTTGTGTTGTTGGGTGCAAACACATTTTAACCTTAAAGTTTGCCATAAATCAAGAGACACATTATAACAGATAGATGAGAGTGTACAAATACATAACACTGCAACTGCAACAAACCTGTGTGCTAAAGTAGTATAATTCCTATTGTGCAGGTGTGAAAGAATGTGGTGAACAAATTGGCTATAAACTATTTGATATAAGTTGGAACTACCTGTTCAGGCTGAATACAACTTCAATGTCCAAGTTCCTTATATTCAGGTAACATTTTCTTTGTAAACGTGTCCTTCCTCCGCACTTATTTGGGTCTGATACCCTGCCACTGAAGGTGAATAGGATCACTGAAGACTGTTAGATCCTATCTAAGATGTGGTGAATCTCTGAAATCTTGTAGATCTTTATCATGTGTCATTTTCAAGCTTTCTACAGTAGCATTCTCCACGTTTTTCCCTTTAAGTATGGAGACCTTGTGTTATATATGCATACTATTCTGAAATACATATATTTTTTAATACATAGATAGAATAGCAGTAATGTATAAATAGGATACCTTCCATAACAGCAGTTTGACGTCATAAAAAGCTTGATGTTCTGTAAAATTATTCCAAAGTGAAAAGCTGTTGTAACAAAATAATTCTTCAGTAGCTAGCAAAAAGCGTAAGAAGAGTTCAGAAAATGGGAAGAATATTTATCTTTCTATAAAATTCACATTTTCAGTAATTGCAGTTCCTTTCAAATTTTTTTTTGTGGTTTCAACCATTTATTTAATTCCCCTCTACAATAGCATGTAAATTTTAATAGCTAACATAAATTAGGTTACAGAAGTTCGGGAATATTAAATATTTTGCATTTACTTGCAATAGTTAAACTATTTTTCAGTAAACCATTCTTTGTTAGTCATTGGAGTAATAAATCAGAAAAAGGAAATTGGCAACCAGGATTCACTTAATTCCTATTTTTGAGTATTTGAGAAGTATGTGGAGTAAAGCAATAATGGAAGTAGACTAGGTAGCTTATAATATTATGCTCTCTTCATGTTTCTGTGAACTGACCTGTGTAGCATATGTTAGAATGACAGGATAAGGCATGATAAAAAGATATTTAGTGAACGTATAGTATGCAAAACTGATGTGCATGTTTGTTTTGGCATGTATATATTGTTCCTATAAAATTGGAACATTAATGTTTTCTGTAGACTACCCAGGAAGTCTGTAACAAATACAAAACATAGCTATCTGCTGACTCATTGATATTTTGTAAAAAATATTTTATCTACATATGTGTACTAGAAGCCAGTAATGTCTTTTGATGATGCACTTATGGTGCAATGCTCCCTCCACTTTTTTTTTTTTTTCCAAACCAATGTAATTATATACAGGCATTGATTTTGTGTTCTAGTTTCTGAAAACCTTCAGTGCAAGTTTAAATAGCATAACTTTTTTTGTTGTAGTTTACAAGTAATTTTAGTAAAAAAAGTTTTAAAACAAGGACATATAAATAACCTCCTCCAGTGCACTTGTGCCTCTGGAGGATCTATTAATGGTGCAATTGCATGTAAATGTGTTTGAGTCCAGAATCATCAGCAGTTTACCTTGGCTTTGTCATGAAAAATAAATCTCACTATGGTTCTTTAAGCTTTTTGAATCTTTGACTCAAATTTGACATAGGATACAGGTCTCAAAGATAATTAAGTCCCATGAGTTCTATGAGAATCGTTGCCTGGCTAAAGAGGAGACCTCATCAGTGACCTGAAATGAGAGGAAAAAGTGAGAGATCCTACGTTGTAAGGCCACAGGAGAGTTTGTGTGGGAGAGGGGCTTTCTAAGTGCCCGACCAGTGGGAAAAGCCCCAGCCATGGATTTCAGTCAACCGTAAAACATAAATCCGTAGGAAACCAAACATCCGTAGTTTTTATTCTCAAGGAACTATTAATCAGCTGGTTATCAGAATATTCAGAATAGATCTTAATAGAGTGTTGAAACCATTAGAAAGAAAAGCAGAGCATGAAACTCTGGTACTTTTCCCATTGGTGAGAAAACTAATTTGTCCAACAAAAGTCCTGACATAGACGAGAGCTCAGTGCATCAAAGAAGATTGTTTCACTTAGAATTGACCTGATGCTCCTGGGACCTGGGCTTTTTCACCTAGAAATACCTGGCAGAGAGTGTATTGTTAATGGAAGATTTCTCAGTGTCCCTCCTGTTTTGTTAACCTGACAAGGCCAGAATGGGTTGATACCTGAATTTCCTAAGTGTGGCTACTAGAGAAGGAAGTCTTGAGCCAAAAAATTAGTTTGTTTGCTCATGGCTAATTGTGGTGGAAATGGTCATTAGTCTGTATGTTGTGCGGGTGCCCAATCTTATAAAAATGAGACTTTGGTTAAATTGCACTGGCAGGCTTGCTTAATATTTCAAAAAGAAGTATTCATAATTAGTTAATTTTGTGGTTTCTCTATCAAAAGATTAGTCAAACCTCTCATTTTGGACATAGTACAATTTCAGGAGGATATTGTATGGCTCACTGTGGTATAGATCAGTTTTAATTTAACTGTTAGATTTAAAGCTCCAGTGGACACTTCCTGTTTCTTGTAATAGGTGAAACTTTGCAAATAGTTATGTCTTTTTGAGATATTTTAAAAAGTGGCCATCTATGTAAGTATCTATTTTACCTGAAGTTTTTTACCACTACATGATTGATGGTGAACAGTGGCCTCTCTGCTTATGGGCAAGTGGTGTCTGTTGACAACTCAGGCTGAGAATACTCTGTGTAATAAAACACTGAAAAACTGCAGAAGCATTTTTCTAAGTTTGTCTTAATATCTGTTTCTTTCAAATGTCTTCTAAGTTGTTATTAATTGCATGGATAGAGCAGACTTTAAATTGCTGAACACATGGAAATCTTTGGTAATTGTGGATTTTTATTATGCTGTCCAAAGGCCTTTATTTGAATGCTTTGTGGAGCAGACAGTGTTATGACAATCAGTTTCCTGTATGTGCTTGAATTCCAGGTATCACAAATACTGAAGACGTTTGGCACTCTATTCATATTTTACTAGTGTTGACAGTTTACAGTGAAATTATGGGGTGAAAATCACATAAATAGAACTCTGCTTTAGGATTAGCATTATGTCTTTGGAGAAAGAGATATTTTTTTTTACCTTGATCATCGTGTAAGAAAACTAATACCAACCTGGAACCAGGCATTTTATTTTTGTAGGTTAACAGTAATGTTATTAGCACCCCCTTACATCAAACTAATATACTGAAGCTTCCTTGGGAGCTTATATTCTATACCTTTCCTCAATGTGCAGGGGATTGTTCAATGACTACCTCTACTCATTAATAGGTGTCCCCTTCTGTTTTGTGAAGGACTAAAACTCATTTAGACCCGAGCAGAGATGTATCTAGATTTTACAGTGCTGAATTCCTGTTGAAAGCATTTCACTAAAGTCAGCATCTTTATGAATGTAAATAATTGGGAGAACATTAATTCTGGTGATTTAGAATTATACATGTCTTTGTGCTGCATCAGGACTAGTTGCAGAATCACAGAGTATCAGGGATCGGAAGGGACCTTGAAAGATCGTCTATTCAATCCCCCTGCCAGAGCAGGAACACCTAGATCAGGTCACACAGGAATGCATCCAGGCAGGTTTTGAATGTCTCTAGAGGAGACGCCACCACCTCCCTGTGCAGCCTGTTCAGTGTTCTGTCACCCTCGCTGTGAAGTTGTTGTTCCTCATATTTAAGTGGAACCTCCTATGTTCCAGCTCGCACCCATTGCCCCTAGTCCTATCGTTGGACGTCACTGAAAAGAGCCTGGCTCCATCCTCCTGACACTCACCCTTTATTATAAACATTAATAAGATCACCCCTCAGTCTCCTCTTCTCCAAGCTGAAGAGACCCAGCTCCCTCAGCCTTTCCTCGTATGGGAGATACTCCCTTAATAATCTTTGTAGCTCTGCACTGGACTCTATTAAGCAGTTTTCTGTCCTTGAACTGAGGGGCACTTCTCTGCCCTGACTGGCAATCTCCAAGAGTGCTCAAGGAGCACCTCGGCTTAATTGTATTTGGGCTAATACTGTAAAAGAAACTGGAGAATCAGTAGCCCTGCAGGATCAGTTTGAGGACATTCTACGGGGGAAAGTGTGACTGATTTTTGTTTGGTTTTAGGCGGTGTCTGTGGGATGTGATTTTTGGATGTGCTTTTCTGTCTTTACATTTCCGGTAGCAATAAATATTGGTGACTTCATAGACAGAATATCCAAGGGAGTCATGTACTTGAGGAGGCCTCTGCAGCATTGGTTCCATCCAAATACCTCGTTCCCCTTTACCCTTTTTTTCTTTTTTGTACTAGCAGTAGGAATTCACACTTTCACTTAGGACCCAAGAATCCTCTTGTGTTATCAGTACATATTTTAATATTTCACAGGGAAATCCATTATTTCCTGCTTACTAAACCTATGGTAATAGATAAGCATATGTAGTTGAACAGTGGTGCATTTTGTGAGAGGTCTTCATTGTGTATCATGTCATCTTTGTATGAAAGTTGTCCCATTTGACCTTTTATTTATTTACTCAATTCTCATATGAGATTGTTTTCCCGTTGGTATTTTGAGCTGACAAATGCAAATGTTCCTCCTTTTATTTTAAACAAAGTAAGTCTGAAGCAATTACCAACTTCTACAAATAAAATGTATCTTTAGAGCCATCAAAACTCTGGCATTAGAAGTTACTCTGCTCCACCCAAATGTTTCTCAGGTAAAAGCTTTTATTTAGTTTCCACACAGGGTAGCAGAAAAGCCTGGGATGTCTAATGTGCTATTTTTTTTATGGTCAAGTGAGCTTTTGCTGCTCTGTAGAGCTGAACATAAAACTTTGCTTGTGCAACACCACTAGTTTCAGTGGTGCAATAGCTTCTGCCACCATATGGTGAGCTGGTTAGAAACAGTCCAGGTCCCTCACTCGATAAGCACAGAGTTGGCAAAACCATTGAGAAGAAAAAAAGAAACAGGCTTGTGAGACTATTGCCTGAGGAAAACACTACCCTATCACTTCCACTATAATCTACCTAAAGGTAAATTGCCAAAAGGTGACACTTCTGGCTCAGCTTTTAGGATTTTTTACATTAAAATATAAATGATGTAAGAGCGCAACTTGTTTATGTTTATTCTTTTTGTTTTGAGCAGGACTTTTTGGAATGGTAGACAAGTGAAGTGACTTTTTTTTTAAGTTGGGAATCAGTAACTTAATTTTATATTTCTGTTTTTCTTACAGTACTGTGTGCAAAAAACTTGGTGAAAAAGGATTTTTTCCGTAAGTAGCTGTTAAAGTCTTATGCATTTATAGATGGGATAAATCATACGGAAGTTCTGTGCATTAGTACTTGCAAATGATCATTGTATTAAGGTATTCGCATAAAGAGGGCTGGGGGCTTTGACGATTTAACACTGGCTAATTTCAGGGCTTCTAATTTTTTCTTAGGTGACACTTATCACTAATTCATAATAATACATAAAACACAAACACTCTTTTTGGTTTTGATGGGACTGGGAAACAAATTTATTCTTTCAAGCAAATTACATGTTTTTCAATTAGTGCCACATATTTTTTAAAGAAGTTCTTCATATAGGAACTTTACGTCCAGCAAAGACATTTACATCTTAATTATTAATAATCATGTCACAATACCTACCTACTCTGAAATTATATTTTAATAATGTTTTGAAAGAAGTGCAAAGAGGTGCATGAAGGATGCAGAAAGGAATGTTATTGGCTGTGTAGGCATGCACACGCATCACCCACCTGCCGACTCCCGGGTGGGAGTAGGAAGAATTGGCAATTAACCCAAAGAAGGGATGATGCAGAATTAGATTGTAATTTCTCATACTTCTAAAACTTGCTTTGTGTTTGGATTTTTTTTTTTATTGACTGCAAGTTTTCAAGTGTTTAACCGTTTAATAATGCCTAAAAAACCCCAAAACCCTCAAGTTTTCAAATCTGTGATATACTTCTGCCCTGAAGCACAAACCTCTCAAGGATGTTCCTCCCCTTCCCCATGTGTTTTGCCTTTATCTGACACTTGTCTTGAGCCACTCTGATGCTTGACTGGCTCTGTTGTGAGTCACCTGAGGAAGTAGAACTGGGACAAAACTTGTGCTACAGAAACTGTGAATGTTTCACAACCTTAGTTCCTTCAGCTGACTCACTGGGCGCTCAGATGAGGGGATGAATTAGTATGGGGGGAAAAAGTCTAGGACCGTGTGACTTACTGGCATTAGTGGTGGGACCATCCCTTTTGGTGTCAGTTAATAGGTTGGTTAGAATAGCAGGAGAATTAGTCAGTAGGTTAGTTGCAGTAGAGCTACTTGTAGGCTGCTCTGCTTCCGCTTCTTTCCTGTTTTCATCTGTGTAGGCCAACGCCATCTTCGCGCTGATTCTTTTTTTTTTGATCATCTGAGCCTATGCTGAGTGGTTTTGAGTTACTAAGCTAGCAGAAAATGAAGTAGAAAGCCACCAAGTGGAGCTCAAAAGCAAGAATAATCTGCTGGAGGTCATTTCCTGTAATACCACCAAGAACCAAAATCATTATTATAATTAATCTGAAAATAGGAACAATGTAAATCTTTTTTCTCTGCATTTCACTGAATTCTTTGTATACTGAGAATTTACTCAGTCCTGAATTAGGAAGATTAAGGTGTTCAGATTCTTTCCCCCAAACTGTTCGACTTATATAACTTTTTTTTGGTCTATACCGGTGAAACAAACTGCTAGTTTAGCTATTTCTAGTATGTCATATTATTTCTATTCATTAAATATGGCTCTCATTTATGAAGAAAAGGGAACTTCAAATAAGACACTTTAAAAAAATAATTGTGCAATGATACTGGACTTCAAAGCATCCTGATTAATTTGCTATTTTTTTCTTTTCCTCCTCTTTAGGGCTTCCTGATCCATTTGCTAAGGTTGTGGTGGACGGATCTGGCCAATGCCATTCTACAGATACTGTGAAGAATACACTTGATCCAAAATGGAATCAGCATTATGACCTGTAGGTGGTAACAGTGATAACCAAAGGTTTGAAGTGAAATCCTCTAAAGTACACAGACATTGTCAGACGTTTATAATACTGTCCTATTTACAGCTTTCTAAATATCTCACAGTTCATTAGTATCAGTGAAAAATACATGTGTCAAAATACCGCTTCCTCATTTCCCTCAAAATCTAAACACTACACTTGGTTTTCTAGTGATAATGTCTGCAGTACGCTTACATACATTAACATAGCATTATTTTATTGTATCTGCAAAAGGAGGCAAATAATTTACAGTATTTTCCTCAAACCACTCTTATCTTCATGCTATTTTTATCTGTTGCAGGGCTGCCGTGTCTTTTCTTCTCTCTGCCTCTTGTTTTCTCTCCTTGATGTAAATTTCTGTCCCAAATGGGCTTCACACTATAAATTGTTGTTATTGTCACTTGAGCATCTGTCAGTGCTTTTGAGCAATATAATCTATATGGCATGCATGTGTCATGTTTTTCTTCTTTCTAAAGCATAGAATATTCTATATAAGTTATTCAAGTTTTTTTTTTTTTAATATAAAGGTTTCTCTATGTTTGTGCATGCTTAGTTTTCTCTGTCTTTTATCTTTTTCTTATTTATCTTTTTCCTTGGGAAGGGAGATGAGGAAGAGTGGTGAACAGTTTTGCCTCATTGTATTCTCTTTTCTTTCCAAGGCATTGTTCTGATCTCTAACATTTTTTTCCTCATGGCTCCATTCGATAACCACAGTATTAGAAATTGCTTGAGCATGTTTATGTTAGCTTTGGACATCACCAAAGCTAAGAGAGTAAGGTGGAAAGGAGAGGGCTGCCAACGTGACTTGAGTGCAAAGCCTTCCTACGTAACCCCTGTACAGACAGGAAAGGGGTGCTTTTGAAGAAGGCTTGGTGGGCCCATATTTGGCAGTTAACTGCTAGTAAATTCTCTGTTGAAAATTTCAGTGCTTCCCTGCATCTTCCCCAGTATCTGCCAGTTGTGTCTTGATGTTTGAAGTGCTGTGGTGACAATGACAGTAAGCAGCTGTCAGTAGTGGGTTATAAGAGATGTCAAGTGCTCGTTGGGCTAATGACTTGGAGACTTGGTTCCCTTCTTGAGAAAAGCAGGAGCAGAGGATGTGGGAAACACGGGAGGATGTTAATAGGCCATGAGAGTAATGGGGGAGGAAAAATAGCAAAATCTTAGCGGGGGAAAAAAAGCCTGTCTGGTTATAATTTTCAAGAATGAAGAAAAGGTATTTTTATGTTGTATTATAGAAGAAGTCATGCTTCTATCTGGGTACTGTAGTTGTCATAGCTTTGAAAGCAAAACTGACTGCAGTCCACATCATATTACAAAAAGCAGAGATAGGAAAGGGAGTTTTGGCAGAATATTTTGCTTGGGCAGATCTAGGGTCTCTCTTGGTGGATTGTCCTAAGGAATTTAGGACAATCCTATGTGAAATATTTTGTGTGTGTTTGGTTGGGTTTGGTTTTTCTTTTCTGGGGAGAAGATCCCTACAAAAAACTAGGTTTTGTTTAGTTAGGATATTGTTTTCAGCATGAATTACTTGTCCTGTAGGGAAGACTACTTTGCTAGATTCTGGCAGCTGAATTCTCTGATGACAGAATTATACATAGCATTTCTAATCCAAAGTAAAATTTAGCATTCTGTCAGGCCTTGTAATTTGAAAATAATCCTTTCTCTCTCAAAATGTTCTTCATAATCATTTAACCCCTTTTACTGTCTTGCCTGTTATTCCTTAGTCTGGGGACATTTACTTCCACTTAAAAATATCAGTCACTTAATCTTCAATTCCTATTTAAAATAGCAGTGTCTCTTTGATACAACAACTCACTGCCTGGCTTTTATTTTAAGGTAACTTTTTACTGTAATATACCTGGTGTCAGGTCTCAGCTTTTCATCTGCACCAGATATTAAGAGAATTAACTTTTACTTTTGGGGGGAAAAAAATAATAGTAACTGTCTTGCTACTAAGCACCTTCTGGGTTACAGCAGGTTACAGGGCTTTAATCTTTCTTCTCATCCTTTGAAAATAGTAGGTTTTTAAAACTTCCTAACTCTTACCCTAACAACACACCATTGTATGGGAACGGCAGTCTCTGCCTGATGATGCTTTCACTGCTGGAGGAAATGTTTTGCACGCCAAGCATAACAGATGGAGTCTTGGTGGCAGCTTGCCCACTCCTGCCACCACACATTGGAGGAAATGGAAATCAACCCAGGGAAGGTGCAGTTATGTAGAAATTTTTGAAAGAAAAATCCTGCTTTTTGGCTACTATGAGGATTTCTGTTGGTTTTTAAATAAGCATAATACTTACATGCAGTAAAACTGTGTCTTGGCTGTGTTGGGTGGATTGAAGTGCCCCAGCCTGGGATTTGTACAGCAGGTTAACACTGCTGCTAATTAACAGCCTTGTGTATCATGTGTGTGCAAATGGCACAGTAAGATGGATCTGTTGTGATGTATTTGTGCAATGATGTCTGAATTAAGTTGCTAATTCCAAGAGAATTTTGTGGTTTGCTAACCTGATTCAGCATAATAGATACTCTGTTGTATAATATTTTTTTAAAGGATGTCTGCAGTGTTGTAATGAAAAAAATGTTTTGCTTTTGCCTCGTGTGGTTTTTAATTCACATCTAAGAGTGAAAAGAAGCAGCTGAATTAGTTAGTTGCTTAGATTCTTCAGTCTATATGCGTGTATGTAAGGGAAGGGGGAAATCTGGGAGGCTTTCCAGAAAGAAACTGCCAAATAGATGCTGTCAGAATGCAGTTTAATGTCAGTAGAATACTATGCTTGCCCTGGATGTGTTCCCCTTCCTTATTTCCAGTCTTCTTTGTGCCTTTCCTATTGTTCAGGCCTTTCCTCAAAGCTCTGAATAACCAGATTTGACACATTTACAGACCTTCTCGCATTCAAAGTAGGTACATATGTTCACACTGCCTAAACCAGCAGTTCTGAAACTTTATTTTTCCTTGCATTTCGCCTTTCTCCTGTTTGCTGATAGCCTGGATCTCTCCTGCAGCCTTCCATGGGCCCTGTAGTCTACTACAGCCCACCCCAGCAGCGTCTGCCCTAAAGGCAGAGCAAGTCACATGGTGTATTTATCTCTAAGAGATATTTGTACAATGATATCCACCAAAACCTAGTCCTGGTCCCATCTTTACTCTGTGCCCTTCAAAGCTGCACCCCCAGGCTCTAGCAGATTGCTCTCCTCCTTTGTTACATGTCAACCAACTTCTACAATCCCTTCTCTTTCCAAAATCATCTTGATGCAGGTTCTAGTGCCTCTTTAGGGCCTTCACACTCTCAAGCCCCAGCTTTGCCCTGGCAGAATCGTCTCTCTTCCCCAACTCTAATGCTTATCAGTTATTGCTAAAGATCCTGGATTTTTCTTAGGGAAAGAAGGCAACAGCTCTGCCTAGTGCCAATTTAGACGATCCCATCCTAGACAGAGTCCTAAAGAACTGTCAAACGGCTCCTTGCAACAGCTCTGCCTTCTTGACATGAGATGAGTGCAGTGTCAGGGTGAAAGAGGAGAGAGAAGAGAAAGAACCACAAATTTGGTTTTCATTATGTCTTTTCACACCCTCTTCTCCCCAATCTGAAAACAGCTGATATCTCAAAGCATAGTGCTACCATTATATTAGAAAAATTCCAGAAATTGGAAAATAGAGAAACAAAATTAAGTAATTTGTCCAGGCCATAAATAGTCTGTGTGACAGTATGGTTTAGAAATAGGGAATTCCTGGCTTCCAAGCCTGAGCTCCTACCTCTTGAGGTTGCGGTTTTTTTCTCTTTCTGGAGGGACAATATTTGGCCTGTGATCTGGAAGAGAAGTATTTTTTTCAGGATTTTTTCCCCTCCCCCCACTTTGTTCATTATACTTTTTTTCTACTAAGCTGAACTCTTCAGGGAAAGTGTATGTAGTGCCATGGGGACAAAAAGTCACTTGATACCAAACCTTCCTGAGGGGTATAATGACTCCAAAGGAAATGTAACCTTGGCAATAAAATTATTTAGACAAAGTTACAATTGTTCCTGTGTTTTAGAAATTGATTAGAATGTTTTAGACATTTCCAGTATGGCATATACTTGATTTTTGTTTAGAAGTGATAAGAATAGGCATTTTTCTTAAAATTTCTGAACACACAATTCTTATCCAGAACCCTAATCTTACAGATAAAGAAAATACAGGAGTTAACAAAGTGTATATGGAAATTGAATTTTCAGGTTTCTACTTCAATAATACTAATCCTGTTATCTCTATTGAATTACTGAAGCTGGACTTTAATTATGAGGAGGAAGAGAGAGGCATCTAACGAAATGGGGGGGAGGGGTTATGGGTTGGGGTTTTTCTTCTCTTTGGGTTTTTCTTGTCTGTTTTTTACCTTATCCACTTTATTTTTTGAAACCTTTTTTTTTAATAAAAAATAAAAATCAGGCTTTTATGTTGAAACTTTATTGCCAGATGATGTAAAACAAATATGACTTACCCACTAAATGAACTAGAAATGTCAACTTGTCCTACCATCACTCTCTAATAGCAATCATGTATTTTCATGCCTGAAATTATGCAGAAATACAGCTGAAACATTTTGTTATAAAGCCAACTAGCAGTTACTGAACTATTTCTTTTCTTACTTAGGAAGGAAAAAAAAAAAAAACCACAAATTTTTATTTGGAAAATGTACCTTCTCTTGCTTATTTACTTCAACTGTGTGAATCAGCCAGGTTTTCTGGTTCAAAAATCAGAGTAGGTTATAGTAGTACTATAGAAGTTCTCCCCTGGTATGGATGGCTTACTATCTGCATCTCAGCCATGAGAACCTCACCCTGAAATATTACAGTAATTCTTGGAAACAGTGTTGTATGTTCAGCTGTTCTACGTATTATTCAAACTGTTATGTTATGAAATTGTGTTTAACCATATACCTTTGACTTTTTTAAAGCAACAAGGAAAACTTGGAAAAATCAAGACAGGTCATGATAAGTCTTTATGTTTTTAAGTGCACCTAACTTGTTCTCATAAGAATTTATTTTAAGTACATGAAACATTGTAGACTGCAACTGTGCATGTGATGCCCATCTTCATATCTTGTTTCTTTATGCAAAACTGGCATTGTCAAGGTTGTAAGGCCAAAAATCTGACCTGTATTTTGCAGTAAGTTTACTATTCCAAAAACTTTGGCTTTCGTTTGTGTGAAGTTCATGTTTTGTTTGCTGGGGTTTTATTTTATTCAGTGTGCACCAGTTATTTTAAACCATGCTTATGAATATGTGCCTCCAGTTAGGCTTTTCTGTTTTCTGCTTCATGAGTCAGCCCCTGTCTGCGGGTGGGAAAAGGAAGTTGTCAAAGCTCTGCTTTTTGAAAAAGGAAAAAGGGGAGAAGTGTTACTTGAGAATTTACCTTGTCACAGCTGCAAATTTAAGCCATGACAGTTGGTCCAATTATTTGGTTTGTCGACCTTGACAGTATCATACCTATCTTTATAAAAATAATAAGATGTTTTAAAGCTGATAAAGTCTCAGTCAATGGGGGAAATGTATTTAGACACTGCTTGAGTTTGATCAGTTTTCCTTAAAAATAAAAAAAATAAAATAACCAGCACTTCAAACTAAACTGCAGAATGTGTCACCTGGGAAGGGAGAACTACAAACAGTTCTTGGGATCTAACCCATAGCTAACAATTAACCTTCCTTAACTTGAAATAACTATAATGTTTCAATATTGGCAATAGTTGATTTATCTTAAATGTTTTGACGTTGTCCTCTGAAAGTTTTGAAAACAAAAACTAGCTTACAGTGTAATTCCTTATGAAGAACAAAGCTTTAAACAAAACAGCATCCAGGTTTTCCCAGGTCAGTGAAATTGAGATCTGGGCTTTGCAGAGCATTTCCGTAGTGGTGCTGTGAGGAGGCAGCCCATGCGTGAACAGAGAGCAAGAGGGGAGCTAAGATACTGTACAAACCTTTTATAATGAGTCACATTAGTAATATGTAACATACGTAATAAATAGGGTCTTTCTGAAGTTTTCTTAATAGTAAAGTAACTTCCCAAAGACTTGTTAACTGCAGGTGTGTAACTAGGTTTGCCTTGCATTTTCCCTGAGCGCTCAGTAGAGCTCAACGTGAGGGTGGTTGTCATTGCCGGTGATTGGAAGAGTAGCCTGAAAAGCAGTGGCAGATGAAATGCTGCCAAAGAGTGCTAAACCGATAGTTTCAGTTCCATTTGAACCGCTCTGCCTGCCAACGCTGCTCTCAAACACGTGCTGCCATGAGCATCGCCATTCTCTTTGGTTAGGGTGGGCGTAGGCATGACTCTAAGCATGTTTGGAGCTGCTTGAAGAGCTGTGGTCACCGGGCCAGAGCACAGCCTGGTTGTGTTAAACAGATTTTGATAGACTTCGGATTCACATAACACCTTCTTCCCGAATCAGGATTTTAAATTAGTTTGTATTCAAGTATGCTCCTTCATAACACATGCTTTCATTAAAGTATAATGTATACATCTTCTCTGAGGATGACTTATTCCCTCTTGCCGATAAAGTGTGTCTTATATTTTTAATGGTTAATAATCTTTTTTTCCCCCTAAGGTGATTTCTGGAGCATCTTCAAAGTATTCAGTAAGTGCCATTCACAGTACTGTTTTTCTACATTTTTTCAGATATATTGGGAAGTCGGATTCAATAACAATCAGTGTGTGGAATCACAAGAAAATTCATAAAAAGCAGGGAGCTGGTTTTCTGGGTTGTGTGAGACTTCTTTCAAACGCAATCAACCGCCTTAAAGACACTGGTTGTAAGTAAGCTAAAGAGTAGTGTTTCTTCCCTTTCAGACCAAACTTTCATGTGCAAACTTTTTGAAGAGTGGCAGTTAATTGAGATTTGTTGAGGTTTTTTGTAAAGCTTGTATATTGCAATTAATTAGACAGTTTGTAATGGTGGTTTGTGGGTGAGGGTAGGATGGGTAAGTTAGAGAATGTAACTCACCTTTGGCTTAGTATTTTCTTTGCCCCATTACCATAAACAGATTCACAGTCTGGTTGTGGATTGTCAAGATTGAACTTAGTGTGTAGGAATTTTAAAGGAAGACAGGTTCTAATTACCTTCAAATTATGTTTTTATTGCCTTCAAAAATGCAAGTCTTCAGGGATAGATGAAAGGGCAAACCTATCTTGAAACAAATTCGTAGTTTAAAAATTAATGGACACTTCAAAATTAAATAGTATATTTTGTCATAAGTTGTTAAGTGCTTTATAACACAGCACTACATATTTAGTTGAAAAAAAAGTTAAATAACGTGTAAAATTCTGTTTTCTCATCCTAATGGATGCCATTTAGTTGTGAACAAAATTTGGGGCAGCATTTGTGATGGAAAAGTAGTGCTTGGCTACACAGTTTAAAAAAAAAGGAAAAATGATATGCTGGTAGAGAAGCATTGTGATATTATCTTCAATATTGTGTTTCTTTGTGATAAAGGCATAACTGAAGTTGTTACTTCTTAAATATTTGTCACTAGGTTGGTGCTTCAGTGCATTGCGCTTTGCTCAATTTGAAGTTTTACCTATTTAGTGTGGAACACGTGGTTCGATGCTGCAGGTTAGCTCTGTGCTGTACTAGCGAGTGTCGAGCTGGAAGTGCATTAGAACAATGGCTGGTCTTCACAAGGGAGAAGAGTTGAAAATACTTTACAATCACTTTAGACACCCGGTGTAAGATAATGAATGTAATTTCTTCTTCATCAGAAGAGCTTTGTGAAGTATGTAACTTCCTTTGTGAAGCAGGAAAAACGTTCAAGCAAAACTACACTGATTTTTAAATTATGAAAAATGAAGTCTTGGCTGAAGATTTTTAGTTTTGTTTCCCTTCCCCCACCTCTTGATCCTACACTAGGCTGATTTTTGTTCTGATGGTACTAGAGTGTGCCTTTCAAGGCAGGATAATATTGTATGGCTTACATTTTGTGTCTTTGTTTCACAGATCAGAGATTGGATCTGTGCAAGCTTGGGCCAAATGACAATGATACTGTTAGAGGACAGATAGTAGGTAAGTAAAGGTTTTTATCTAATGGTTCTCTTGGAGCTTAATAGTAACTGTAGAAATACCTGTCCTAGATGGCAGCTTCCTGCGCTGAATTTTTTTTTTCTTTTAATTCGGTGTCTAGTGCCAGAGCCGTTTGGACCTCAAGCTAGAAGTGTGTGTATAGAGAATTTAAAAACAAAACAAAACACCCAGAACCTTTTCCTCCCCCAAATATTATTGTAAGTGTTGGGACAGATAAGACAAAATTTATTTTGAAAGCTTTTAATTTCACTGTAAAGAATGATGACAGTTTGAGCCTGAACTTCCTGTGAAAAACTCACTACAAATTTCTTGGCCATTGAGAGTGCCAGCAAAGCTGAGCTTCCTGTAGGTTTTGTGAAAGGATAAATCATCTTGCTGTAACAGGGGTGAGCTGGTGTCTAGGATTATTTGGTCAGTTTGATTTGTGTTTTCACCGGTTATTAACAAGTCTATCACTAATCTCAGTAACTGTGTTTTGTCATTCTGCGAACTCATAAACGGTAAATAACTTAAGAATTAAAAAGAAGCTGGCAAATTGAAGAACGGGTATCCACAGACTTCATAAATACTCTTTTTGGTGCACTGTAAGTTGTTTCAGAAGGCAGTGTTTCTAGTACATCACTTAGGTCCAAAATAAAATTGATAGGGAGAAGGACGTCTCTTTATTTTTATGGCAGGCTAGTAATGCAGGTATTGAGATAGTGGGGAAAGAAAAGTGGATTTGTATGCTCAGTTTTATGTTCAATTTCTAGTTCAAATAATACCCAAGCAGCATTCTTATTTTGTCAGCCAAGGAAAAATATTGAAATATAAGTCAGCAATTAAAGGCTTTGGTGCATTTGTTTGCTTTCCTCAAAGTGCTCTCTTGAATAATACCTACGACTTTACCTCTTTATGTTGCTTTAACCATCTGTGTAGCATCTGATCTGCAAGTGTTTGCACAGTATTAAGAGTGTGGTGACACAGGAGAGTAAAGTGGTGGTAGAAACGTGGAATTGTCAGTGCACTGCCAACACTTCAGACCATTCTTGAATGTTAAATTTTCCATAGAATTGTTGAGGTTGGAAGGGACCTTTAAGATCATCTAGTCCAACCATCAACCTAACTCTGACAAAAATCCATCACTAAACCATGTCACTGAGTGCTATGTCAACCCGTCTTTTAAATACCTCCAGGGATGGTGCCTCAACCACTTCCCTGGGCAGCCCATTCCAATGCTTAATAACCCTTTCAATGGCAAAACATTTCCTAATATCCAATCTGAACCGCTACCGGTGGTACTTGAGGCCACTTCCTCTTGTCCTATTGCCTGTGACTTGTGAGAAGAGACTGACCCTCTTCACAGTCTCCTCTCAAGTAGCTGTAAAGACAGATAAGGTCTCCCCTTGGCCTCCTTTCCCCATTTAAATAGATTTTTTTTTTTTTTAAGCCACTGCTGATCAAATAACTGCATAGATTTATTCTTCTCTACTATGAAAAGATGTACCCCACTTGTGGTTGATCTAGCCTGAATATGCAATAAAAAAGCTTGGTTTTCAGAGAGGGTAATTAATTTTTCTAGGGTACTTCATGTTGTCAGTTTGGTCTGCTTTTTGGTTTTGCTCTGGTGTACTAGTCCTTTGATCTTTCCTGCTGTACGTGTGCAATTTTGTTTGTGGGGTTCCTTTAAATAGGAAACTGAGCTCCGCTTGTTCAGGGTCTGCTCTGAGCACCAGAGATCTGCTGTGCCCACAGCAGTCCTTCAGAGGTGACACCAGCAGGGACTCTACCCTCAAAACCGGATGTGCTCTCATGCTGCCCTCCAGAGTATGCAACATGCATCCTTGTGATAGTGACTTGAAAACGTAAAGCATTAATTAAACGAGCCAAAAAACAAAAACAAAAACAAAAACAAAAAAAAAAAAAAAACACCCAAAAACAAACCACAAAAACCAAACCCCACCCCAAAGCAGAAAAGTCTCAAGGCTATTGGGATGCCAGATGGGAAGCCTGAGGCAAATACTGTGCAATGTGGGCATGGCAGATACACTTCAGAGATAACTAGTTGTCAGAGATAATTGGCAGTGTGGGCATAAACTAGATTGACTAGTTGTCTTAACCTTATGTGATCATGAGAAGTGATATACCCAAAGCATCATTAGCTCTTTTTGCATGCTGCTGGGGATGTCCTTAATTTAGCAGAAGCTGCTTGATGGTTCATTAAACCTAGAAAAAACACAGTTTGTCATATTACACACAGACTGAGAACAAATCTGTATGTTCTGCTTTCCACTATTATCATCAGAAAGGTCAGGTTTCCTCCGCTATAGCTGTTTTAATGCATCCTTAGGAACATTCCAGACACTCCCATCTTTATTGTATTTAAAGTGTTGTTATTAATCTCCTTATATTTTAATCTTTCTGCACTAATATAATTTTATTGAATGGATGAACCTGATTGGTTTTTTGATCTAATTGATTCAATCAATTTTATTGATTGAATGAACCTGAGCAAAACTACATAATTCTGCTGCAGTATGTAATATCGTGGAGAAATCTTGATGAAAAGTAAGAAAGGAGATAGAAGGACTGAGAATTGCGGGATAAATACATCATCTAAGACGCTGTTTTGTTTGAAATTAAAGCATCTTTTGCTCTTAAGAAGTTGCTTTATAACATTAGTATTCATGGAAAACTAGGAGAAAATAGTGACTAAGAACAAAGCAGGCAGGTAGTGCCGGGGAGTCCCTGCGCTGGTCTGTTGAAGGCTGAAAATCTTGAGCTTCAAATCACATTGTTATTGAAAATCTAGACTTTCTGGCAAAAACTGTGAGTACTGCTTAGATACTTGATCTTGACAGAAGTTTGGTTGCATCTAGATGAAGGTCTGTAAGTTTATTTCACTGCACACATAAGTAGGACTTGAAGACAGTTGCCCAGAGGTACAGCAGTGCCACCTCAAGAAATCTGTGCCACAGCACATATTTAGCTTCTTAAGCAATTGTTTTATTGTGAAGGTGAAACAAAACATTAAAAAACCCACAATCGCACAGGAACACAAGTGTCATAAATTATCAGCCTGGAGACTTGCAAATTATGATATTGGGAACAAAAGCTGCCTAAAAAAATCTTGGTTTTCATAACTGTAGCATACAACTTCAGGCATAAATATCCATTACACTGAAACATGTAAAAAAAATTTAAAAAAAAAATAGTTGTGCTGAGGGCAGTAACGGCTTTTCAGGGTAGCCAAGAAACCAAATGTCTGGCGCTTCTAGCAGTTATATTTTCCCTGTTTTTGTTTGTGTGTGTGTACGTGTGTGCTGAATCCCCTGTGCAGACAAAATGCGTAAGGAGGAGTCAAAAACATACAGGAATTTCTTATTTTGGCCTTTTCTACTACTAGTCCTCCCATTAGCAGTGCAAGTGTGGCACTAGCACTGTCCTATTGCTGCCCCAGCCGAGCATGAGGTCACTCACCCTGCTGGCACCAGACCAGTGTCACAGTCAGTCTCATACTGAGAAGAGTTAATGACAGCTTCAAAGTTAACTTCATTTTCTGCCTTCACTTGCATTCATATTTTAAGCTAATTTTTTTTTAAGTAAGATGTAGAGAATTACGTGTGTGAAAACACATGTTGCTTCTGTGTAACTCTGATTTCTGGGAAGGGAAAAATATCCAGAACATGTCTCAACTTACTCCTCCAAGTTGTAACATTTCTCTTTCAGATATAAATGTAGTTTGCATTCAGATATCATATCTTCAGTAATTCTCTTATTATCTTAATAGTAAGTCTTCAGTCCAGAGACCGAATAGGCACAGGAGGACAAGTTGTGGATTGTAGTCGGTTATTTGATAATGATTTACCAGATGGGTAAGTGGACATCACTGCGATGTAAATACAAATGCAGCTCATACTACAGACTTTTGCAGTAATGACAAGTCAGTGTACAAATAAGCTAATTTATTTTTATTCTTTATTTGCACTTCTACAGTTTTGATTTTAGGAGCAGGATATGCAGAAAATAGTTGACTCTTACCTTGTCTCTTCTTGAAAAACAGAGGGTGGCATATATATGAGTAAATGCGTTAAAAATATATACTTGTCTAAGAAAACTTCAGTGTTTCAAGTTATGGAACTGATAAATATAATATTAAAGCAAAGCCAGGAAACTGATTTCATGTAGTAGTTTTGTAGCCAGGTGGTGAGCACAAAGGCCTGGCCACCTTCTGCAGCGCTGTGTAGATAGAGACTACTATAAAAATGCATCGCTTTTTCTTCCACGTAAATCACAATTGGAAAAGGTAATGGAGCCTGAGTTCTTGCTGTATTTATCTGCCAAAGGCTTGTTTAGGATTTTCATTTGACCCTATGAGGGTTAATGACATCATTAACGCCTAAAACAGTTTTCTGAATACAGAAAAATGCTCTGTTTTAGGCTCTGGTGCTGTCATCAACTTTTTCAGAGCAAACACAGACCTTCTGAACATGATTCTTGGCAGGTAAAGACAGGAGAAAATGATTTTTCAGATTATTAATTTTGAAACATAAATTATCATGTAAGTCCTAAACAGCATTCTTTTGTTAATGTGGAGCCTGGAGAAGTAAAAAACATTTAAAAATGCTTCCAAAATGTGACTTCAAAATGTTCCTTGTATAAATATCACTTAATTGTGTAACTGCGAAGCTAGCTGTGCAGTCTCATGTATTTTGGAGTGCAAAAGTAATAAAACTTTAAAAGTCATGTTTGAAAGTGACTTTTTAATGAAAGCAAGTAGTGTGTGAAGATACTATGAAAGCACTTACTAGAATCAGTGGTCAAAAGACGTTAAATGTGTTATTAAACATGATGTTTTCAAGAAGTTTCTTTATATGGCTACTTGGATTTAATTAGAATTCAAATAGTTATTGAACGTGCAGGTGTGATATTGTTAATGGTATGTCTGGTTCCAAGAGAAGAATATGTAAAATCAATTCTGATTTGAACTTCCAGTCGTTTCCTGTTACCTTGTTCAGCTACCATGATTCATAATAGTGTAAGTCTTCCTGAGCTGGCATTTACGTTGGAAACATTTTGTGCCCTGGTTTCCTGGAAATACCACTCATTGCCTTATCTCTCAATGTCTGAATTCTAGGTGGGAGGAACGGAGGACTGCTTCTGGAAGGATCCAGTATTTAAACCATATTACGCGAACAACTCAGTGGGAGCGACCAACACGGTAAGAAATTATTTAGGCGACTGTTTATGAGGAAATTTGCTTGCTGAGCACTAGCAATTCTAAGTGGCTCTAACAAGAGTATTCAGCACTCCTTCGAGTCACTCTACAAATGCTGTATGCTTTTCTTCTCAAGCATCCTACTCCTTCAGTCTGCCTAATATTTAACTCCAAAGATTGACAGTGATTAGATGTATTTCTTTTTTCCCCTCCCCTAATACTAGCATCTTTGGTTTTTTGTAGAGCTGGTAGAACTTTATAAATACAGACATTACAAAGTGCAGATATCATAAGGAATGAAGAAAAGAGATCATGCATAGCTGGCAGACATTGCCTATGTCCATGCTATGACCATAATTATGACCACTAATCCAGAACTTTTAAAGCTGATTGTTACAGAACATGTTTCAAAATCATTACAGTTACCTTTTTTAATAACCTTAGATGTGTGTTGCAAAGCTGTTCCTCAAACCAGTTTTGCTGTTATCTGACCTGTAGACAGTGTCACTGCATATTTTTCAGGTTCTTCTGCAGACCGTCTGTGCCTGCAGACTGCCTCTTCCCTCCTCAATAAATATTATTGCAGTCCCTGTATGGATATATTTGACTTAAAATAATCTGTATTGCTGATCCTGCTGGGTCTGATACATATTTGCAGTTGTCCAGTGAGTGAAGGTACTGAACTGGGTTTTAATTTACTGATTGTATTATTCGTTGTATGTTAAAATACTTATTCTAACCTCTAGATACGTTTACAGTAGGAAAACAGATGCAAATTATATCATCTGTTTTAGGGATTTGCTGCATCCTTATCAATCCCCCTTTAACCTACTTCAAATTGTTTTGGAAGCAGCATTGAGATACGAATCCATATAATTCAATGCTCCTTTTGCAGTCAGGCTCTCAAGAACAAGTTTTTTTTTACCTTAGCCCTTTGTCACCATCCTCACCTAATAAGCTTCCCTAAAAATTAGAAGCTCATTGTGAGCATTTGATGTGATCTTGACACTGCAGTGTCATATACTAAATGTCAGGTCAGACCCTCAGGTAAGTGAGGAGAACTATGAATTACTCTGGGATGAACCAGTGAGCACTGAACAGAAGCTTTCTACCTCTCATTGAGGTATCTTGCTCCACAAGTCAGTTGTGCAACGCTGCCATCTGCAAAGACTTCCTGAGAGCCCCTAGATGAAGCCCTGGAGAGCTTCCATCAAGTGCGTTAACGTAGCCCTGTCCAGTCAGCAAGGCAATTTTTCATGTTTTTCTCCCCCAGGCCAGCATCTGAATACTCCAGTCCAGGCAGGCCACTGAGCTGTTTTGTGGACGAGAACACTCCAATTACGGGAACGAACGGTGCGACCTGTGGGCAGTTGTCAGATCCTCGGTTGGCAGAGAGGAGAGTCAGGTCACAGAGGCACAGAAATTACATGAGCAGGACACACTTGCACACTCCTCCTGATTTACCTGAAGGATATGGTATGCAATTTAAAATATTTGAATTGTAGATCTCCCAAGAAACTGAGAAAATAAGTTGTGTCTTCTCACACATAAAATAATTTTGATTCCTTAGTTTGGGGAAATCAGTCTCTGTGAGTTTTTTAATTGGACTTTTTGTTCTTTTAGTGATTAATTTATCATTATTTCACAGAGCAAAGGACGACTCAGCAAGGTCAGGTCTATTTTCTGCATACTCAGACTGGTGTTAGCACGTGGCACGATCCAAGAGTACCCAGGTAAGGAACAATGAAAGTGTCTTTAAGGTGTCAAACTAAAATAGTTTAACCAGTATGCACCACAGAGTTCTCTCGTTAAATTTCTGACTATTGGCCCCAGTGCATACTTTTAACAAGTCATTCATCTAAATAGATGAGTCTCTCAGCTCTTCAAATCACTATTTTAATGCAAAGTTGGAGAATCGAGAAATAAATTCCTGTGGTAGTTTGAAAGCGGGTATAGTTAACTGCCTCTAGATCTTGCATATGAATTATAGCCAAGTCTAGGTTTTAATGCTCTGGAAAATGATGAAACAGACAGTAGGATCTGAAGCTGCCCAGACATCTAGATTTATTGAGATACTTCAGTGAAAATTTAGTTGGGCTTGTTTTTTAAAATCAGCCTCTGAAAGCTAACAAGACCTGAGAAATTGTAAGAATAAATATATGATGAACAAACGTGTGACAAATAGGTGAGACAAATGAAATCATTTTTGATGGAGGAGCAGACAAAGACAAAAACCTGGAAAATATAGAGGATGCCCATTCTATGCTTAGACACACTATTTGTAGTGAACTACATTCTCATCAAATCAGCTTAAATTTACTCACCCGTGAGAATTATTGTCCTATGTTCAGACTGACACATGTAATTTACTCAACGAATGGAAACTTTGTACATTTTAAAGAAACTAATTGGAGGCAGCGTGTCATAAAAAGCCTGGAAGATGAAATAGTGGGCTGTTTTTAAAGTTATAGGATTTTGTGCCTCTTCAAAAAACAGGAAAGTTTTCCATTTGAGTATAGTAGCAAACATCTAAAAACACACAAGTTTTTTACAGCAGATTTTCTGTTACAGAGCAGAAATGAATATTTACTTTTTTTTATTAATGCTCTGACACTGATACTCCTAAAGCTTTCAAGCACCTCGCTGTCAGTACATAATGAGAAATAATTTGGGGGAGAGTAGCAAACACATAGAGAAGTGGAAGGAGGCTGACCTGTGATAAAAATACTCAAACTGCTGTTTCTGTTGTGGCTGTCTTAACACTTAGGAGAAAATAAATTAGAAGTTAGTGTCCTTTTTAGTTCAGTGTCCTTATTTACACGATACAAATGTGTACATATTGTACATGTGATTGTTTCTGATGTGTTTGAAAGGAAAGAAGGATAACAGGAAAACTATTGTTAGCTTCTCATTGTTGTTAAAAAATTAAAAAGAAAAGAAATCCTGTCGAAAATTATTGCCTCCTAAAGTCTGGAGATGGTGTTGTAAAACAGCGCGTGCAGTTTGAAATTGGCAGCCACTGTTGGCGTTCAGGAAAATGGTAGCAACTTTGTCAGTTGCTGCTGGAGTTCATTGCCATGGAAATGGATTTTTGATATTCTGAGAAGAATAAAGTGCCCCATGACCATAACTACATTGCATTTTCCAGTGATTCTTTTGGTTGTTACTACTTCTGTGTTACAAGACTGTACTTTGCTTTGGTGCATTATCTGTAGACTTCAGGGTGTGATACAGCTGGCAGTTGCGCGTTAGGAAGTCCATGACTTATGTATTACACAAAATTAGAAACTGCCCTTGTCTAAAAAACAAATTGCATTGGATCTAATCCTTAAGTTTGCAGTGTAACAGTTTTGATTGAAATCCAATTTAGCTCTGGCATTAGGTGTGGCAGCAGAAACTGCGTGAGCATCGCTGAGAACAAAATCTGGCTGTTTTCATGAAGATAGTGTATGTAATTTCTAAGGGATATTGTGTTTTTATGCTAATATGCCACAGTAATTTAGATAATAAAAATGTGCCCTGCAGTTCAGCAGCAATGTGTGTATGGGTAATACCAGCAGAAGCTTAATTCCAGAGCCTTGTATTTCTATTAGTGGCTTCTCTGCCATTTGAGTCCCTGCAGATGGCATCTTTTTAGTAATTCCAAACCCCGGCTCTTTCCTCCCCTCAACTCACATGGTACTGGGAGATCTGAAGACTTTTACACATCATACTGTCAAGTGCAGCTCTTTTTAAAGGTATCAGAGGTGTGGATTATATATGTTAAAAATCAATAAATTTACATTTTGAAGAGTACTTGTTCTCACTGAACCTTGGGAAAGAATCTACATCTTCCTGACGTCAGCAGAGTTTTATCAAGACCCATTAAGCGATCTGTGCTCTGCTCAGGGCAGAGCTGAGTCATTATTCATATAATATATTATTTAAAATATTTTGTTGGAGAGCTGTTTGCTTCCCACTAGCACTTGGGGCTTTAGGGCAAAACTGCATGTGGCATAAACACATATCCTGTGCATAATTCTTCATGGAAAGTATAAGTCTTCAGAAATACAGTTTTGTTTTGTAGGAGTTTTTAAAGTGTGATTCAGAGTTCCTTACATGACGAATATTGGTTTTAAAATGTTTTCTGTCAGGATTGGTGTAGAACTGCAATTCCATTTTGGCAAATATGTCAGTGGTGTTTATTTTTGTTTTAAGCCTGTATTAATTTAACATATGAAGGTAGTTTGTAGAAATTAAGGTTACTTGATAAGAGTTTTTTTTTCCCCACGGCATGTATTTTGGGGTGTGTTTTTTCTTTAGTGTCCTTGCACCTTGGGAGTAGAGATTCCAATTGAACAGATTAAGTTTCTGAAACAATGCATTTTCTCAGACTTCATGGAATTGTTCTGTTACATTTACACTTGTTTGGCTCAGAGGCTAAATGCTGAGGTATTTCTCATTTTATATTTGTTTTCACAGGGATCTTAGCAACATCAACTGTGAAGAGCTTGGTCCACTGCCTCCTGGATGGGAGATCCGAAATACAGCAACAGGCAGAGTTTATTTTGTTGACCATAACAACAGGACAACGCAGTTTACAGATCCACGGCTATCTGCTAACTTGCATTTAGTCTTAAAGTAAGTTTTAAGTCCCCAGCATGTTGAAGGTTACAGGGGAAAAGGTGACTGTTAAGGGGTGCTGGATTTTCTACCAAGATGGATTCTACCATTCGGTGGTATTTAAAGCATAACAGCGGTGTTTTTTCTACACGCTATCGATTTACTCTGTCACACAACAAAGAAAACAGATTTGATTGTTCTTGGAGAAAAAAAAAAATCTCTAGGAGCATTTAGGCAGGAATGTGGCTGTTGTCGTTCTGGTAGCTGGGGGTGTCGGGGGGGGGCGGGGAGGGGAAGGGGCAGGGGGACGGGAACGGAGGAGGGGAAGCGAGTGCTGTTCGGTGGAAAAGATTGACCCGTAGAAATTTTTTCTAACAGCAAAAGAGACACTTTCTTTCCTCTTTCTTACATATCATACTAATTTCGGTTATGGACTACTTGTCTTAAAATGCGAGGTTACATTCAATAGGCAGTGGTGAAATACTGATGAGTTAATCACGGGTGCGCAAGTGCCCAGCTATTTGCCTGTAATAAAGGAGAAATAATTCAACTCCTACCTTCAGTTTTAGGGTAAGACTAGTTGAGATGTTCTCAAAAGAAGACCCCAATAATTTTAACTCAGATTGGAAAAAAAAATCAAATAGGAACTGTATTTTTTCTGCCTTAGTGTTTTGATGTCATATTTTCATATTGCAGTTCTTAAGAGGAAACTCAAAAGAATTCTGGCTTTCATTTTTATTCCCTAGGTACTCATATCACACTGGGGGATTTTCTACTAAAAATGGAAACCAAATAAGCAAACAAACATTTCTCTCTTTTGCTGTAGACATAACTACTGGTTTGCCCAAGCTATTTGGGAGTTTTACTCTATTGTTTTTCCAGTAACACCTTTTAATACTCTTGGGAAACACCTGTAAAGTATTGAGTAGGTGTTAAGTGGAAGAAACAATGAAGAGCTGGTTAGATGGAAAGCCCTGCAGCCCTGGGCAAGTAAGTAGGAGGAATAGTCCTTTTAAGGAAGTGAATCATTGGGAAGAAAAGCTGAAGGAAAGAATAATGGGAACAAACACAGAAAAGACAAAATCGAGGAATGAAAAGTAATATTCAGGAGGTCAACATATCTTTTGTGTAATACATAAAAGCTGGCTACCCTTGTCTGCCCAGTATGCATTTGAACTTAACAGCCGAGGAAGGAGAAGAGTCTAAATATTGACAAATATGCACAAAAGTTGCACTTTGGGCTTTTTCCCTTTTTCCCTTTTTTTTTTTTTTTAATTTAAAACAAACAAAAAAATCAATACTAATTTAAGCTGAAATTAGAATGGTAGTTTCAAATGAACATGGTATTGAAAAAAAAACTTAGCAGTGGAGGAGCGTAATTGTGTTTGAAACACAGAAAAGTTCGTTAAGTGAATTCAGATTTAGATATTTTACCTGAATAAAAACTTAAGACCCCCTTAATTACAATGCAATTCTTAAACTGTAGAGAATTCCATTAACTGGACTGTATTTGAAATACTGTCCTTCACAGATAGGTTTGTTTTTAAATGGCAGTAGGGTCTGGTGGCTAGTCCTGCATGTAGTTTTGTTATCTGGAAAATCCAATTTGATTTTTAAGTTCCAGAATTTCAGAACCATTTTGCTTTTCTTTAAACTTCAAGTACTACTACAGAGTGCTTAAGTTCTTTGATTTGTACACCTGTCTTGCATTAGGGAGGGATTTCAGAAATTGAATCAACAGTGTCATCAGCAAAATCTGCTGCCTGATAAATCTTTTCTGGTGTTTATTCTTGTATTGCGCCAAGCAGGATATGTGACTTTTTTTCCCCTACCTCCCCATAAGCCCCCCTCCTTAATTGTTCTTAAAAAAAAAAAAAAAGG
>VXBJ01003939.1:819360-864213 GCA_013400055.1 Nycticryphes semicollaris
GGGGGAAGTAGTAAAGCACTTCGCCTTAAGGCCTGTCATTTTGTAAATTGTCTGAGAAATAAGTTCAGTATTTAGGTGGGATGGGCGTGATAGTGTTTTAGGTTCAAAGGCTTAAGATAATGTTTAGTCTCGGTGATACAGACTTTTCTAATTGAGGTGAGTAAAGCAGTTTGTTCTTCCAGTGAAGATGTTATAAGTTATGAAAATACTCACACTTGTTACCCTGTTCTGTCTGGAGATATCAGCCAAGAGTTTTTGTTAAGTTTTGATAGTTACGGCACCTGAAAAGTACTTAGCTATATCCTTAAAGCACTGTACACAATCAAGCACAGTCATTCAGCTGTGAAAACAAACTAAGAAATTACATTTAATTACTTTAAGTGCTGCAGATGGTTTAGCTAATACCGCACTGACTATTTTTAGTCTAATATGGAGGATAGCATTTTATTTTTCTCCTCCTAGTACGGCCCTTTTTTAGGTTGGTTTAATTTGATGCATAGTTCTTAAGTTCATGCTTGTTTCAGAGATGACATTGTCTTCAAGATTAACAATTTGTATTCAGGGGACTGTCTCCTTTGTATTATTAAAGGTGGTATGAACAAATGCTCGCTTTACTACTTACTTATGACCATCTCTGGCAGGCAGATACAAGGAATATTTTCACATTTGTCCTTACTGAATTAGAAAGTTCAGGACAGAGCAATGATTTTGCTTTAATTGTATATCAAGTAAATACAGTTTGAGAGTCAGAATCATGGAATTGTCCGAGTTGGACAGAACGTCTACAGATCACCCAGTCCAACTCCTGTGCTGGAGCAGGATTGCCCAGAGCACGTCACTCAGGACTGCATCCAGGCAGGTCTTAAAAGACTCTAGAGAAGGGGACTCCACACCCTCCCTGGACAGCCTGTTCCAGGGCTCTGGCACCCTCACTGTAAAGAAGTTTCTCCTCATATTCAAATGGAACTTCCTATGTTCCAGCTTGTGCCCATTGCCCCTTGTCCTGTCACTGAGAACCACTGAAAAGAGTCTGGCTCCATCCTCCTTCAACCCACCCTTCAGATATTTACAAGCATTAATAAGGTCTCCCCCTCAGCCTTCTCTTCTCTTTAGGAGTCCCAGCTCTCTCAGCCTTTCTTCATAAGGGAGATGCTCCAATCCCTCCATCTTTGTTGCCATACGCTGGACTCTCTCCAGTAGTTCCCTGACTCATTTAAAACTAATCGCAAGTGAAAAACAACTGTGCACTTAGTACAAGTGACAGAGACATATTCTGGAAACACATTGAGTGTGCGTCTCTAATGGCTTGGTTTTTCAGGAATGACTTAAAATAGCTTACTGTAAGACCAGTGTGATCAGCTTCAGAATAAAGTTAAGGTGGCCTTACCTTTAAAAAAAAAAAAAAAAAAAAGACAACCAGACGCAAACAATAAACCACAGTGAAAACAACAAAACAGATTGAGCTAACCCCTGCAGTTCTGCATCCTGGGACGTAGTACAAAATAGGATTTCTGTCATTATTCCCTCTTCAGAGGCCAGGATCAAAGAGGTATTATTATTAATACTAAGTTTTGAGTTATTGCTGAAGTGATACGTAATGTGTGTCGATACAGGGGTTTCTAAATGTTAGGCTTGTAAGACTGCTGATAAAGATTTCCTGGTCACCTGGTTTCCCTTGAGGGTGGTTTGTGCAAAATTGCTTTAAATAGAAGGTTTGCAAATAACAGAATAGCTGTCAGAACTACAAAGCCAACTAGGGACACCTCCCCTCACTTTCTTTATTTGCCAATTCTGAATGTTCCTGTGGAAAAACCTGCTGGAGTTGGTTGGCTAGGAGAGCTTTCTAGTAGACCTTGTTTCAAAACAGACAATAGGCTGAAATTTTAAAATACATTAAAACTGACTTTTATTCCATCTAATGTTTTTTTGGTCTTTGTTGAAAAATCCAATTGATTAACATTCCACTGGAAAACATCCTGAGTTTTAATTTTCTTATCTATCAAGTAAGTTCAGTGTATTCTAACATGTTCCACATAGAGATATTCTTCTCATGGTTTAGGTAAAATGCAACTTTTATCCTGTGTTGTTTGGAAATGCCATACTAGAAAGCTATAAAAATACTGAGTTACTGCATACAGGAAACAGCACAAGAGAGGACATCTTTACAAAATGAATAATTTACTTTTTCTAGTAAGAAGTTAGATCTACAAAATCTCTTAGAATGGCTAGTAAAAATACTTATTTATCTGTGCCAGTTAGTTACATGTGAACTCCCACATTCCTGTGGTCCAGACTAGGCCAGGTACAAGGGACAAGGTCCCTGCCAGGCTGCCAGTACAAATAGCTTTTTGTAAGCTTACTCTTTTTCAGACAAGCCATTTAAAACCAACGATGGTATTGAGTGTAGATTAGAGGCACAGTGTTTGGCAGGGCCCTGAATCTTAAAATGGAGGAAGGTAAAACACACAAAGGAAGTACAGCAATGGTACCTGAGAAATTCAGTGTCAGCAGCTTAGTAGTAAAATTGTATGGATAATACCTTATTATATAGTGCTGTAACCTTTTACTTGCTTTGTAGCATAGTACTAATAGAAATAACAAGCCCTACAAATAACTGGTAGTTGCCAACAATGACAGAAGCATTGGTCTTTAGTCAGGATAAAATCTCTCTGAAGTTATTTTTTACTGGACTCAGACGTTTTTAGTGTAATCACAATAATAATCATAGTAAATGGAAAGTAGATTAGTTACAAAGCCTTAACCTTTAAGAAATACTTGAAGAGAATTGAGGACATATAACAGGAATGTCCGCAAACAACTGCGTGTGCTTCTAGTCGCCAGAATCAACTTAAGGACCAGCAGCATCAGCAGCAGCAGCAGGTGGTGTCCCTGTGCCAGCTCCCCGATGAGGCTGAGTGTCTCACTGTGCCACGCTACAAGCGAGACCTCGTGCAGAAGCTCAAGATCCTCAGGCAAGAGCTGTCACAGCAGCAACCTCAAGCTGGCCATTGTCGTATTGAAGTCTCCAGGGAAGAGATTTTTGAGGTAATTTGGGAGTTTGACTCATTTAACATTGAGGGGAGGGAGGGTTCTTCCTAACTGTCTAAAGAAGTCATTCAGTCAAATGAAATCTTGAAGTCTGGAGTTAAAGCTGGAATTTTATAGGTGATGAGTGGGAAGAGGAAGCATTTCAAGGGCATGTTGAGAAGTTGTGTAATTATAAAAAAATATCCTCTTTAATAGTATCCCCTTCGGAATCAGTCTCTGAGATTCCACTTCTAATAAACAGTAGTAGCTTCTCATCTGAAATAGCAGTTAATAAAAG
Source organism: Nycticryphes semicollaris (assembly GCA_013400055.1). Taxonomy (NCBI): domain Eukaryota; kingdom Metazoa; phylum Chordata; class Aves; order Charadriiformes; family Rostratulidae; genus Nycticryphes; species Nycticryphes semicollaris. Next base: position 822,686 of record VXBJ01003939.1, read on the forward strand.
GTAGCGTTACATGTTTGCAGGAATCCTACAGGCAAGTCATGAAGATGAGACCAAAAGACCTGTGGAAACGATTAATGATAAAGTTTCGTGGGGAGGAAGGCCTTGATTATGGAGGTGTTGCCAGGTAAACAGTTCATCCTCTGTCTCTTGCCCCACATCCCAGGCCCACCAACTGCACCTGTGCTTTTAATCCTAAACCAACCATGCATCCACCCCTTTTTCTCTTTGTTATTGTAATTTATATTTATTTCTGTAACAGAGTGTATGTCTGAAGAATGTATTTTCAGATGGTCTTTTAAAGGAAAAACTGCATCAAAAAAAAAGAAGTAATTTATTGCAAATAAATCAATATGCATGTTACAGATCGCATCAGACATCTTATATGCGGGACAGGCTTTTGGTATCTATTGAAACTACTGTATTTGTCTTTGTCAGTAAAGCTTGGGTATCTGAGAATTTATACCACTAAATATGCAGCTTTGTGGCATAGCTTTGTTCAAAAAATGTACTTCATTGCAAATTGTCACTACTGTTTGAAGCCAGATGTTAAACACTGGAAGTTAGTAGGAAACTATAGTCTATCAGGAGTCTATGAGATTATTTTTCATCTGGTTATAAAAAGTGACATTTCTTGACTGTATGAAGATAATCTTCACATGTTAAAACAGTGTTAGGAATTGTACTGGCCAATTGCACAGATGTTGGTTTTATTTCAGTGAAAATACTCCCTACCTCTGGCATGTGGGTCTAAGTGAGTGTTGACTCATATGGGAGTATCCATTGTTTACATTGCTCTGCATTTTTTTACCATTAGTGTTCATTGCAAAGTGCTGAGGATGCTCCGAAACAGCCCTTCCCCTACAGCTGCTGCTGGTGAGCACCAAGTGACTGCTGGGGCCCAGGCTGCTGTGCTGCCCATGTCTTCATGGGTTTGCAAAGCACTGACTCAGAATCACAGAATGATACTGGGTTGGAAGGGACTTCTGGGGATCATCTAGTCTAATCCCCCTGCCAAAGCAGGTCCACCTAGAGCAGGTTGCACTGGAACATGTCCAGGCGGGTTTTGAACGTCTCCAGAGACGGAGACTCCACGACCTCTCTGGGCAGCCTGTTCCAGCGCTCTGCCACCCTCAAAGTGAAGAAGTTTCTCCTCGCGTTTAGATGGAACTTCTTATGTTCCACCCAAACATCTCTGTATTACAGTAGATAGAACACATGGTGTCTTGCCACAGTATGTGTAAAGGGTAAAGGAGAATCACAGTCAGAAACTCTCTTGGAAATAAGTAACCTGGAGAAAGATCTTGGAAAGCTGGGCAATACATCAGTCGTCAGGTGCTGTGCAGTTACTGAGCCAGTAAAAATAATTCTGATACGCAGCGCATTCAGAGATAACTTGTTTCATATTTGTTTAACGCTAAGATGTAATAAAATCACACAGTTTTGAAAAGATCCTCTAGTGTAGGAATGCATTTGTCTAAAGTAAACAAGGTTGGGTGGGGTTTTTTTGTTTTTTTTTTTTTTTCAGGGAGTGGCTCTACCTATTGTCCCATGAAATGCTGAATCCATATTATGGTCTCTTCCAATATTCCCGAGATGATATCTATACACTGCAAATCAACCCAGACTCTGCAGTCAACCCGGTATGACTTGTGACAGGAGTTCTGTAAATGATTATTTTGTGACTAGATGTTAAATACATCTGGAGTGTGAGGAACCTGATTCTCACATTAGTATTGCTAGGAATTGATCAGTACTAAAAAGAAATTAGTGTATTTTTGCACAAATTTGAAGAAACTTCTCAAATGTGTTCTTAATTTTCTGTAAGGTATCGATTTGTTTCCTTGGGGAGAAATTTTTAATTTTATTCTTAGTAGTAAGACTTCTGGCCTGGAAGCAGTATATGTGCTCTGTATAAACAAACAAAACAAAAAGCTCTGGATGTGTTGGGATTTTTTTTTTTTTTTTGACATATTATTTCATATTCATGAGATATAACCTGGAGGTCTTATTTAGCTGAATGGCTTATTTTCTTCTTTCAATTCTAGGAACACTTATCATATTTCCACTTTGTTGGCCGGATAATGGGAATGGCTGTGTTTCACGGACACTATATTGATGGGGGCTTCACATTGCCATTCTATAAGCAGTTATTGGGGAAGCCAATTACTCTGGATGATATGGAATTGGTTGATCCTGATCTTCATAACAGCTTAGTCTGGATCCTGTACGTACCGTGTATTCTGTGTTAAAGTGTTAGAATTCTGTCTTCATGAATGTGTGATAATGTTCCTAAATCCAATTGAAAAGAAATGAAGTATAATTTTATCTCCTGCTCAGGCAGACTGAAGAAACGCCTTTCTTGTACAATTAAGCTTCTTTAAAGGCTTAATATGCTCAAGGTATTAAAATATAAGGAGTGGGGAATACATAATTACTGAGATGTAAAGTGCTCAGATAATAATTTTCAGTTTATTATTTTTTTATTAACAGTTACGTGTTTTTAAAATACAACATAGAAACTTTGATAATGGTTTTAAAATATAACATAGCAAAAATGTATGTTCATCTTTTTTTTCATCTTTTTTTCAAGCAGTAATTTGAAAGGCCATTGAAAAACTGAATTGTGATGTCTGTCAGATAAATTATGGGTGTAATACATTCTGCAAACATGTTTTCACTGACTCACTCGCTTATTTCTTTCCACCAGTGAGAATGATATCACAGGAGTCTTGGACCACACGTTTTGTGTAGAACACAATGCATATGGGGAAATTATTCAGCATGAACTGAAACCCAACGGCAAAAGCATCCCTGTAACAGAGGAAAACAAAAAAGAATACGTCAGGTACATCAGTATCTATTCCAAGGTTTTTATATTTCCTGTGGAGAGGAACATTTACTTTTTTGAAGTAATTAACAGTGTTATGTTGTTGTTTTCCCCGAAGTGGTAGTGGTGTGTGTATTCCTGTCAGGCAATTGTTTTGGCTGGATACATTGCAGGTTTATTGTATTTGAATACTTCTTTCACAAAATCAATTTGCACTTGTTTGCAGACTTTATGTAAACTGGCGGTTTTTACGAGGAATTGAAGCTCAATTTTTGGCTCTACAGAAGGGATTTAATGAAGTAATCCCACAACATCTGCTGAAGACATTTGATGAGAAAGAGTTAGAGGTCAGTCCACTAATGTTACGTTACATTGTCAAGCGTAACAGCAAAAAACCAAGGCATTTTTCTGAGGCAGAGTAACACACAGAGCTGTGTCCCCAGTGCTTTAGGGGTTTGTTGGTGCACTGTTAGTGTAAGGGGTGAGCAGGTCACGCAATCACCGAGGCTGCCCGTGCCTTCCACTCAGAGCCAGGAGAGTGTTTCTCAAGGCAGCATTTTGTAGCAAAGGCAGAAGTGGTGGGGAACCCTCTCCTGTGCCTGAAGACCCACCTGAATCTACGAAGAAGCACTGGCAGTGACTTCAGATCCTTTGGAAAGCATTACTCCAGCAGAGGTGGTGGTGCATGTTTCTCACAGTGCAGTTTCGCGATATTAAATTCAGTGCTGCCAGGAAAATAGTCTGTCACTCTCTTCCACCTCCCGCCACGTGCTCCCGACCCTGACTTTGGTGTCAGGCAGCTCTGTGTTGAGCACAGCTGAGTTATGCCAGACTAAATTGGCCTCATAAATACAGCATAAGGAAAGGTGCTCTCTGGTACTGTCACTGACAAATGGGCAACAAAATGTCAAGATCCGCACGCAAACAACATCCGATCAAGGCAAATTCCGTAGATCCCAAGCTTGTTTTAAAACTGAGTTCTAATATGCCATCTGTTAGCTGTGGATTTTTTTGCTGTAGAAAACGTTCACAAGGTAAATTATTCATGCTTTCTTCTGTTCACTGTAATAGAATGTCAGTGATAGCTTTTCTTTTAGTCTGAATATTCTCATTGAATAGCAGTGAGCCAGCCATGCCGTTAACACAGAATCACTTAGCAGATGCAGAAAAAGACAGGGGATGATACAGTGTTCCTAATCACTAGGAAATGTTTTCATAGTCACATTCCTGTTGAGCTTAAGTGGATCCATTGTGGAAATTAATTTTAGAAATGCTTAATGCTCTTCATCAGGAGAGGAGTCTGATTTGTATTGCATATGTGGTGGGACAGGAACAGGATTACTTTTGAGGGTCCAGAGTTGGACCAGCCAAACTGTACTCTCGGCTATGCTCCGGAAAGAAATGCTGAGTGCAAATGTGAATGGGTGAACTTTCACGCATGTAGAATCTGTGCTTCTGATATTTAATTGACAGTCAAGACACTTTCATATAAGCTTCTGAAATAGTTGATTACATTTTTAATTTATTTGTAGTTTGAACTGAGGCCATTTACAAGATGGATTGTGTAGAAAGATAACGTTAAAAATAGAAAAGTTATATGTCTGCGTAACTGAAGATTAATGAGAGGTTATAATTGGCCTTTGGTATAGAATCTGACAATTTTTTAATATCAGTTATTTATTTGGCTGGCTTCAAAACCATTTTTATATTGATGAGGTATTTAATTATAAATTTTAATTTACAGCTTATCATTTGTGGACTGGGAAAAATTGACGTTAATGACTGGAAGGCAAATACTAGGTTAAAACACTGCACCCCAGACAGCAACATCGTGAAATGGTTCTGGAAAGCTGTTGAGTTTTTTGATGAAGAGAGGAGAGCGCGACTTCTCCAGTTTGTGACTGGTTCTTCCCGAGTGCCTCTGCAGGGCTTCAAGGCACTACAAGGTGAGGCTTCTCCAGAAGGAACTGTGATCTGTACTGGGAGGGGAGCACAGGAGCCTGACCGGCTGTAGTGGGACTTCTTAAGAGTGGTTTTTAACGCTCTGATGAAGAACAATCACAGTCTTTTTTGCCTGTTTATTACCTTGTTACTCAGCTGTAAATGTCCCTTTTTATTTCAATTATGCACTTCCTTCTCTGGCAAGGAGTTCTGATCAGCAGAGATCTTAGTGGAGTTCTCCTTACGTTTTCTCTGGAAACCTGTTTTTTAATTTCTGTCTTTCACAAGCCCTCATTACCTGTAAAGCTCCGGGACCAGAAAATACCAACATGCAGCGTTCTGTGATTCTGACAGCAGAGGCACTTCCTGATGCTGACTGCTTTTATTGTGAGAGGAGCTGCTTTTATTGAGAACCACCTTTCGACAGGCAGCCGAATTGGAAACAATCACCTTAATTAGCAACCTGTCTTCTGAACTTCAGTCAAAGCTCTTGCATCTGTTGTCGCAGCTCTGGCCACAACCCTGCTGCTCTGTTAAGACAAGTGATCCTCTTTTACCCTCTCACAAGAGAAAAATGCCCTGGGGAAACATAAACCGTTTTAACAGGTAGAAGATTGCATCAAAACACAAATGCTGTGATAACAGCTGCCACGCAGAAAAGCCAGTTGCTCTAGAAACCTCTTTCTTTACTATGTACAGAAGTCCTTGTTTTCTTTCTCCTCTGTTCTTGACCTCTAAAATGTTCAGGTGCATTAGAAGCTCAGGAACATGGAGTTCTTTAAGACCCTAGATACTTTAAGCAAAGTATGGTACTTTAAATGGTAAGTGTTTAACGTTGCAGAAGGTGGGAGGACTTATTTAGATATAGGCAAACTGTATGGGGTGTACATGCAGTTAGGAGATGCAGTAACAGTAACTTCATCTGCGCTGCATGTCTCAGTGGGACTGTACCAGTAAAACAACTGAAGCCTGCTTTTCTGTGGATGTGAACACAAAGGTTGTCGGGGTTTAGACCGAGTTGTACTGACACAGTACATCAACCTCACGTTCTTATTTATCAGCAGAGAGTCCCAAGGAGAAAGACTGACCCTGTGGCTTCTATGCTTAATGTCTGTCTATTCAGGCAAGAATTCCAGGTTCACTAAGGTTGGGGCATTTTTAACCTGTTCTGTTCTTTATGAATTCTTCAACACTAAGTCTAAAAGACTGCTGTGCTGCAGTCTGTTTAGCAGAGAGCATAAGAGAGGGAAGAGTGTGGCCAGTAGGTCGAGGGAGATCGTTCTACCCCTCTACTCGGCACTGGTGGAGCCACAACTGGAATACTGCATCCAGTTCTGGGCTCCCCAGTTCAAGAGAGATAGGGAACTGCTGGAGAGAGTCCGGCGTATGGCAACAAAGATGGAGGGATTGGAGCATCTCCCTTATGAAGAAAGGCTGAGAGAGCTGGGACTCCTAAAGAGAAGAGAAGGCTGAGGGGGAGACCTTATTAATGCTTGTAAATATCTGAAGAGTGGGTTGAAGGAGGATGGAGCCAGACTCTTTTCAGTGGTTCTCAGTGACAGGACAAGGGGCAATGGGCACAAGCTGGAACATAGGAAGTTCCATTTGAATATGAGGAGAAACTTCTTTACAGTGAGGGTGCCAGAGCCCTGGAACAGGCTGTCCAGGGAGGGTGTGGAGTCCCCTTCTCTAGAGTCTTTTAAGACCTGCCTGGATGCAGTCCTGAGTGACGTGCTCTGGGCAATCCTGCTCCAGCACAGGAGTTGGACTGGGTGATCTGTAGACGTTCTGTCCAACTCGGACAATTCCACGATAAGGGGATCTCTATAGTGAATTTAACCAGATTATATGAAGTTGGTATTTAGACTCCTATTGAATTTGTATGTAATTGGCCACTACTTCCTGTTATAAAATGAGGGCAAATACAGCTGCCTAAGTTGTTTGCTCTAAGAAGGGTGAGGGAACTTAAAAAACTGTGTGAATTATATAGTGCACTGTGTAAAACAGTAATTTTTTTTCTTCATTATCCTCTTTATCTTTCAATGATTGAAATAACTGGACAGTTATCCTGTGTAGGTGGAGAGGAGGAATCTGTCTGATAAGCACAGTGAGGTTTTTTTGTCATGACTGTTTATGATTTCACCTTTCTGCACAGTTTCTCTCTTCTTATGGTTTTAGTTAATTTTTTTTTATTGCAGTGCAACAAAGAAATTTCATATTATGCAGTACAGTAGTAGTTCAGATCTTTCCTGGATTTTCAGGTGCTGCGGGCCCACGACTATTTACAATACACCAGATTGATGCCAGCACTAACAACTTGCCGAAAGCTCATACCTGGTAAGACTTTTTCAGGCCTCTGTTGTGATATATAGAATAAGATCAATTTGCCCTCTCTGTTTTGAGCAGTCTTCCCTCCCTCGCCCCTTTTCTGACATAATAAACACTATTCATTACTTGAATAGTAAAGGTGTGAAAACTAGAGATTGCTTTTATATCTGTGAAGTTCTGTTGGCCTTGTAAGTATTGCTTTATCATTGTTTAAAGCATGTTAAATGCAGTGTAACAGAACTTTGCTGTGTGCTGCCTGACATTCCGGGGAGCTGAGACTTTTCTGCCTTCTTTCCGCAGCTTTAACCGAATAGACATTCCTCCTTATGAGAGCTACGAGAAGCTCTACGAGAAGCTGCTAACTGCCATTGAAGAAACGTGTGGGTTTGCTGTGGAATGACCCTTCACAGCCTTCCCTGAGACTCTTATCTATTTATACTCCTGTCAGCCAGAAAGCCCTTCCCTTAGCCAAGACTCAAGAAATGCTTGAAATACAGGAAACTTTCCCTTTTCTACACTAGGACACTGTGAGGGAAAGGACAACTTTGGATTTTTAAAATTTTTTTTTAATTTTATTTTTATTTCAAGAAAATAGGTTCTGTGGTTCCTGCCATAGGATCATTCAGCTGCTATTAAAAACTAGTATCTTGAACATACGGAATGCTGACTTTTCCTACATTTCAACAGTTAAGCAGTATTCTATACTTAAAGACTACTACTATTTTTGTAAAAGGTAATCTATTATATTTGCCTACCTGATTTCTATTCTCAGATACCAAGACACAACTTCAGCAGTCGGTACAAGTAATGTGTCAGCCTGTTTTAGATCTATGATACTGAACAGCATCTATACCTGCTATTTTTGGAAAAACTATTTTGGATTATTCTAACTTTGCATAAAATTGGCTGAAAGAATCATTAATAATTTTAATTAAAGCCACTTACATATTATCTGCATTTTTTATAGTAAAACATTATATTCTGCAATGTAAATTCCAATTTAAATGTTACCACAAGGGGCTTTTTTATATTTTTCAGGCATGAATTACAAAAACGATGTTTTGGGGTCCTATTTGTATCACCTGTCAGATTCTTTAAACAAAATTTCTAGTGTGAATGACACATACTGTATTTGGTACAGTACTTGTGTTGACATGAAGAAGAGACCTTTTTTAATGAACAGTAGACATACTGATTTTTTTAAAACAGCATTTTTCTAACAAGTCTGTCAAGACTGTTTTATTTTTTTTTTGCTTATGACTTTAAACACTGCATTTTTCAACTTTTTAAGTGTGCTGATGAGATGACAATTGACAGCACAAGCCTGTCAGCAGTTCATTTCAGAACCCATCCTGTCCAGTCAACCAAAGTGTGTTTGCAGCCAAATCGCATTCTATATTTGTTGATGCTAAAGATATATCAGGTAAAACATGTTGTAATCTTTGTCCAGCTGCTCACGACATGTGAGTTTCAGTTACAACTAAGTAAAACGGTGTATGAACTGAAATGTGTAATGTGCTTTGAAAATGAGGTTTTAAAAGCACATAATTTATTGATTGTAGGGATGGAAGTAAGTATATATATGAATTATGACATGGGTTGATCTCTATAAAGTGGAATAAAATGCACTACCAGTAGAGGGAACTTAACTTCAGTTAGTTTGAGAATTCCTGTTAAGATCTGTCTGATCTGCTCATGGTGTGTAGATAAATCAGTCTGCTTCAGGGGTGGTGGCATTCTCCTCTCAGCGGTGTGAACATTTGGAGTAAGTAGCCATTTTTTTCCAAACAGTATTTCATTTTTGTAACTTAGGTTACAATTAGTCATCAAATCTGCACTATTTTTATACTACCAATGAGAAGAAAGTCGGGGTATTGAAAATGCTAAAGGAACGGGATGTAAAGACCTGTTCCATATTTGCAGTGTAAGTCTTGGAGCAAACTGGCTAATTTTTTGTCTGTTCTGTGGAGCCTGAACTTAATTTTGTTCTGCCAAATCTGACTGCCACAGTGAGTAAACTGCTGCTGGATGTTGTGTATTAGAATAGTGGGCAATGGACTACTTTTGTAGAATTGTGAGAATCTGGTGAGCCAAATCCACACATGCATTTGATTGTTACTATTTTGTTTTGTACAGCTGTTCCTAGAAGGTTTGTTCTAAGAGATGCTTCCTATTCTGGGCTGGCTGCAGGAATGAGGCTACTTAGTGATGTAAACACTTGCTTTGACAGCCAGGTTTGAAATATGTCAGACCCTTTTTTTTTCTTCAAGGTCCAATTACTCATGTAGAACGGCCGGTACCATTGCATCTCCAGTTGAGATCCCCAGTTCACAGCTTTCAGGTAGTCCCTTTACCAGATAAGCTACCACAACATCGGGCAAGGTTGCCTGGGAGAATAGGTCATTGCCCACTGTTTCGTACTCAGTTCTGCCTGTGGCTGGTACCACTGCTTTAGACACTCCTGAAGGCCTTTTCTCTCCACCTCCACCCAAGTTTTCAGGTGTGATGTCAAATCCTGTGTACAGAGACGGGTCGTTTTGTCCTCTCCTCACAGAATTGAAACTCCAGTGTTGGCTGATTTGTTTTTCCCCTGCTCTTGCTCAGGCTCTGGCTGCAGCCTCCCCAGTCATGGAGCATGACAAGTGTAAAATGCAGCTTGATCCAGCCTTTGGGAGAAGCCAGGACTCTTGATAGGTGGAGAGGAGAGGATGCTGCTGTCCCCTCTGCACCCAGGCAGCCCCCTCAGCACTAGCTAAAAGACTGTCCCTGTAGCAGCTCCTGACCACACCATCCACACCCACCTCCCAGCAACCCTCTCCCCAGCAGCCCGCTTGGGCTGGCTGATTTTTCAAGGCATAGATATGGCCACCTTAATGCCATAAAAGCTTTTTTAAGGAGGGAGATGAGGCCTGCAGAATATAGACTCTGAATCAGCTGATAACTACTGTTCATTTTTACAGCAGCCTTAGTAGTACATCTGTTCTGCCAAGCATTTTGGCAGGGCATAGAGAAATTTTTAACTGCCACAGATAAATATTGTAAATGTAATATATTATAGGCAAAAGTAGACAAATCTACATTTGACTTTGCTTAGCTGGCAGATCAGGCTGAATATTCCACGTATTTGAGTGCCTTTCTACCTTCCTAATGACCGAGAGCTTTAACTAAAGCACCTCATCCCCATCTCAGATGTTTATCTGAAAATGTTAAAGGGTTGATGCCTCTACAAAATTTTGTTTCAAGATCATGTCAGCTACTTTCCCCTCAAAAAGGTGCTAAGCCTCATATTGCATTTTAACCTTGGACTTTTCACCCCATGACTAATGTGAATATTTATTTCAATGCGTCCCTCTTACTGGGTTTTACTTTATCCAGTCTTTAGTTGTCTTAGAGAGATGTCACATCATGGTTTTATGCTGTTGCTTTTCATTATGAATGTTTAATTATGAACAGTGACTTTTGTAGATTTCAAATATACAGTACACAGTTGAGTTTCAGAGGATTTAATTTCTCGGTGTAAAGAGTTTTGTAATGGTGCTTTGTACAGTATGTATTCTAATTTTTTTTTTGCACATAGTTTCAGTTTCCCTAAACTGATTTATTTGTACCAAATTTTTGTGTTGTACTAAAGTCCAGAGCACACAAGCCATTTCTAAAATTCTTGTTCTACAACACTACATCTGTATTGAACTTCTGGTGCGTTTAAACTGGCTGCATTGATGGAAGTAAAAGCTTTGCTTCTATATCCCAAGTCTGCATCATACTGTTTAATGTAGCATGCTCCAGCTGCTTCAGATCTTAAATAGCACCACACAGTTTTCAGGTGCCATCTGTTGGACCTCACACTACATAATAGGTTTCTGGGTCTGCCACATCCTCAGAGCTTTGTCTGTAGTTGTAATTAGTTTATACAAGTGTAATTACTCCTCCACAAACTGACAGTTCTTAGTTCATCATTTTCATTGTATTTATTACAGTGTTTAGGATTGGGATCATTGTATTTTCACCCACCTGTTACATGAGCTTTAAAAAAAAAAAAATCTGTATAAAATGGTTTTTAAGTACTTAATGTATGTACCCATGCAGAAGTTGAGCAATAAATTGTATGCTGTTTGCACTGTCACAGCATCAATGGTTTTAAAAGTTTTGTTTTTCCTAATTACATATTTCCTTTTCAATGTAACAATATAATTTAAAGTAACTGTTTCAGGAGACTAAACACTCAATATTAGGTGTCTTTCTGTTACCTACAATAAGGATTGTGTTAAATGTTCTAGTAATGCTGTCTCAGCATTGATGAATGGATGTCTCCTGAAAATTCAGAAAAGCGCAACCATCTACCTGAAGGGAAGAAAAAAGGTAAATAAATCTGGTAAAAACTTGTTAAATTTGACCAACTTAACTGGTAAATACCGTCTCTTGGATAGACTTTCACTTAGCCTGGCTTGTAGCAGTTCCCTAGAAAGAGTTGTTAAGAAAGGCAGGGTTTGGGTTTCCTGTTTTGTGGAGGTTTTTTACTTTGTGTTTGGGGGTTTGATTTTGGTGGGTGTGTTGATTAGTTGGTGGTTTGGTTTTGCCTTTTGAGGTGTATCATGCTCTAACTGCTGTCCTGTTTATTCTGTGAAGGAAGCATCTCCAGCTGCTGGGGGCTTTTTTTTTGTCTGCATAGCTCTCTTTTCTTCCCAATGTATGAGTCTTAAATCATTGAGTGTGATGTCAATTCTGCAAGTGACACCTTCTGGTGGCAAGCTTTAAATACTATATATGCAATGCAATTAATTCCAGTATTTTATATCACTTTTCACACATGCAATTTTAAGCAAGAGCTTTTCTTTTCTACTAGAGCCTGTTTAAAATTACACCATAGTTAATCCTCATTACCAAGATAAAGTATTTTAAAATGGCAATTTTGTCAAGCACGGGAGAATATATCGGTAATGAACTTCACTAATAATTAGCTTGGGTTTGTGTGATCTCATCTCTCTGTGTTTGCATCTCATAGGGCCCAAAATGTATGGCTGCTGCAACATGAAGTACTGTTCATAGCACATGATGATTCTGTAAGAAAAAGGTGTAATGCTTTTTGTCAGCTCCTGCTCTGCCTAAAAGCAGACCTTAGACCCTAAAGTAAGGGTAAAGCTAAATGTTGGATTTTTTTAATCACTATTTACTCAAGCTTCACGTTGACAGAACTAGAACTAATCTGCTTCTCTCTAAAATAACTAAACAAGGTACTAAATACAAGTACTTTTGCAACACTTCTGACCAAATAATCCGTTTCTAAGACCAAACAGACTAAACTATTCCAGTTGTTATTGCCTCTTTGTTTATAGTGTCACTGTGACTCCCTTTTGAAACAGTCAGTTTAAACAAAATGTTGCTTGTTTACACATGGACTACTTTTGAAAACCCAGTGTGAAATCCAATTGAAATACCTACAGCACATACACCTGTTAGTACACCCCTGTAGAAAATAATTAGGAATACTGGCCACAGGTCCTTCCCAGGTTTCAGTTCTTGCAGAAGCTTGTATTTTACTGCTTTAGAAGAATTTTCATTGTTTTCTACTTCAAACTACTGTTTTTCCGCTACATCACTACCACAGGAAGTAGTACTTAAGACAGCAACACCAAAATTGCAAACATAATATTGTGTAGAATAACTAGCCCCTCCCTTGGTTAATATATTTAAAATACTAATTTTTATGTCAGATTGCCTGTAGGCATTCTCTAACTTGTCCTTTCACTGGAAACTTCAACTACAGATGTTCTTTTAAAGATCATCTTGTTATTTCTACATTTTCCAATCCAGTTAATTTCTGGATAATGGTGTTAGTGTGGCTTTTTAATTCCAGCAACACCAGCACAGGCGTAAGGGATGCTTAGCACTGTGTTGCACTAAGGTAACTCCATTAAAGCACTCTGACTCCATCCTGCTTCCTTTGTGTGCAGCTCAGCATTATCACAGCTTTGCTAAGAAGGTGGAAAGCAGTTTAAAAACTTTATTGGTAATCTGTAGAGATCCCTGATCAAAATGACAGACCAAATATTTTAGAGGAAAACAGTCACACACCATCTTCCTGTTAGAGCAGCTCTCAGAAGACTGTCACAGTTCTGGCCAGAGAGAGCACTACAGTGATACTTACTGTGTACGTCTTACAAGAAATGGCTTTTGCTGTACTGGAAGGAAGCCATCTGAAGTCTGTATTTCAGTCTGTCTGCTTCCAGTTCTTGAAAAAAGGTGTCGTCATCACTTTGCATTATTGCTGCCTGCAGTTGCTCTATTTCCTTTTCCATCCTTGACCTCAATTCTCTTTTGGTTTTCTGTAGCATCTAAAGCAAATACAGCCATTAGCCGTAGCACATAAAAAGAAAAAACACTTACAGAACGTTACAAATACTTACTTGTGCTTGTGCTTTCTCTCTGGTTTGGATTTCCTGGCGTTCTTGAGATAAAGCTTCTGCTATCATGGAAAACTAAGCATAACATATGTTTCAGATGAACCAGTTAAAGAAAGAAAAGATACCAATCGTGAAAAAACCAAACCAACAGTCTCTGCAGATTAAGCTTTACCTGATCTTTGTAATAGTTGTCCATAGACTCCAGCTCATTCTGATGCTCTCTCCTTTGCTCAGCTCGCTTCTCTTGAGCATATGCTCTCAGGTCCTTCAGTCTTTGCTTCTGAATGTCTAAGCCTTCTTCAAATAAGTTTTTAAATATCTGCCAGCAATTTAAAAAAGCAAACCTAAAGCTTTCCCAGAAACTTTTTAAGTATACATTTTTTCAGCTGCTTAGTCTACTGATGGAATAGTGATCACATGAAGGTAGGCTATTGCCCATGAGAAAGTACAGTTATGTATCTGGTAATGGTGGTAGATACAGCTCAGCTGTATTTGTATTACTCAGATGAAATTCTGATAAAGTAAATTTTTCATGTTGGTTTAGTCATTTGACTAAGAAAGGGGCAAGAACAGCAAATGTATATCATGTTTTTGAGATCACTTCAGATAACCTGACAATGCAAACCAGAGCCTCTGCACACATGCTGTGATTTACAGCCCACCGTGTGTTCTGTTGTCAAACCTCAGGACCTTCATCCAGATTTCCAGCAGCAGGAAATCCAGCTTGTGCTCAGGCTTTCCATTTATACAAAGGAACACTTACCAGCTGCGGTGCTGTGCAGCTGGAGACAAACACTTCTCAAATCACCAATAGTGGATTATGTACTAAATACCTAGTCTTTTATTTTAAAAAGTGAGAATTGCGGATCTGCTCTTGCGAAGCGTAATAACTCTACTTGCTTTCCTTAGCTCTGATGTCCAGCCCTAATCAGAAATTATATCTGTCAAAAAGCCCACTTTAACAAATATAACTGAGTAACAAAGCTGTCTTTTGATCACTTTCCTTAACTGAAGATTTAGATTGTTTTCTTTGGATAGTAACTATAAGAACAACTTCTTAAACCTACTGTTTCTGAAAACACATTTCCCCAACTTTTTATGTTACCAGGCCTGTTTTTCTATACTGATATTCACCCTTTCTCTCCATCTCTTAACCCCCTAAAGTATCCTTTCTTGTTTTACAGTGGTTTGCCCTAACCTGTATCGGTGTTTCCAAATAAAGGACTTTTTCTTCTGAGGCCTTGACTGACCAGCCATTTAATGCTGGCTCCTATGCTCTGTTCACTTAATGTGCTCTCTGTCTGCTTGTACCAGTATTTGCACTACTGGAGCTTGAGTCCTCGGTGCTGGGCTCCAAACAAAGAATTCTGCGCTTACAGAGCAAGACATCTTGTACTTACCCTTTCTTCTTGTGTCCTAGCCCGCATCATCTTGGCACGGAGCTGAACCCGGTAATCTTCATAATATTTCCTGGCTCGAGCCATCTGCTGGCGTTTCTCTCTCACTTTACTCTGAGTCCATTTCTGTCGGCAGATACGTTGCTTAAATTCTTGCTAAATGGAGAACAGTAGCTGTCAGACCACCAAACTTCCAATAGATACTGCCACAGGCAAAGCTTTGTTAATAATTGCTAAATAAATAGGGTCCTTTACTAAGGACCTTCTCCCTATCCCAATTTTACATAGCCTTTATGGTTTAAAGCTTTAGACACCACTGACTTAATAAAGCGGTACCATCCAGAGCACTATATAATTAAGGAGCCAGCATGGCCACAGTAGCTGGTGTTTTCATCAGCAACACAAGGAGCCTGAAGCGTCTTCCCCTGGCACAGTCTTAGAATTTCGTTGCGTTTTTGAAGCAACAGTGCAGTGTAATAGTAATGTTAATTCCCGTGACGTCTGTAGCCACACAGCAAACAGATTACGTGGCGTTTAAGCCCACAGCTACTCGAGGCATTCAAGCTAGTTGAACACGAAACTTTTTTCTTGTATAACAAATACCCTTCAAAGAACATACCAGTCTCTTGTTATGGTCTTGATTTTTTTTAATAATTGCAAGAAGCAGATCATGCTTCTTCAGGGCTTGTTGAACCTGTAGGTATAAAAAAAAACGCACCTAATTACTTCCATCGTTCTGCAGGACAGGCAGTTGTGTGTACCATTTTAATCATTGCCCCATAGTTCTATTTTGGGTTTTATGTTGATAGTTACCACATGCGTAAGTGAATCAATTTTTGTATCTCAAGACTAACTCTTAAAATAAAAGACTGTTCAGAACAAGCATTTGAAACTACAAAGCGCTTTTAAAAAAGTAATAGCAGTGCTAGATAAACTGGTGTAAAAATGAACATTATATTCAAGTGGGTGGTAAAAAGTTCAACCCATGTGTGTAGATGTGTACATCCCTATTTTACTAACCAAGCTCAGATACATGCTTTCATACTGTGCTTTGGGTGTGCATGTACCTTATCTATGCTGCAGACAAAGTGTCAGGACAATTTTATTATTGCTTTATTATGTAATGCAAACGAATGACTGATAACTATTTTGTCAGAGGTACTATTCCTCCTGGTACTTAAAAGGTAAGAATAAGAATGCTCACTTCGTTTTGGAGTTGTGGTCTACTTCTGACAGAAGCTGCCTTAAGTTGCTCAGTGTGTGCAAGCTGCTGCTGCCACATTTTATTCATAGTATGGTGGGAAATACGCAGGTGGGGAAACTCTTCCAGTAGCTGAATTAGGAGGTCATCATCTCTTACTTTCACTACAAGGTAGAGACAGATGTAAACAATAAATTCCTGGAGAATACATTTAGTGATAAATTCTTCTAGACAGTGTCAGCCTAGGTTATGAAATATTTTAGATTAAACACTGTATACAACTGCCATGCTGTTGTTATGATGTCAGTATAAACCCAGCAGGACATAACATCACTCTGTCAGTGCAGCAGCAGAGAAAATAATCTCAAGTTTTTGTTGACGTTCTTTTTTGGTTTGTTGTATGATTTGTTTTGGGTTTTTTTTCTGCTGAAGAATTGCTTTTGTATCTCAGCCATTATTTCCCTTCCACTACCACATGTAATTAAGACAAGTATTCCCTTCTTCTGTCAAATGGTTCTGACCATCACTAATCAGTGATTTCTTTATCTAGCTTTGTCACTGATTGCGGCAACTTAAAATAATGCTAATACAGCAGTAGTAGTGACAGATCCAGGTCAAGTAAACAGGTGTAAAATAAACTGGTTTGCAGCCAGCTTATTCCCATTACATCTTTGATCTTTCTGGCAGGGAAAGATGATGGGGAGATGAAACAAATGGGTATTAACCAAGTGTATGTCCCTTAAATCCTGGAAAAAAATAAAGCAATATACCTGAGCTATACTGACCTCCATAGGGGATTATACCATGGTCATAAGTATGCACAATGTTGTTTACCAAAACTGAGCCTGTGGTTTGCATGTTGGCTGTTCTTGGAGCATCACTTGCTCGGCAAAACCAGTGGCAGCACTGGCTCCACAATGGCAGGTGCATGAAAGGAGATGATAGCAATTGACAGTCAGCTATGTTACCTGTATATGGCTCAGCACCAGCCCAGTTTTAAATCTCATAAATGCTCAGAAAAAGGGGAGGGGGGAAGGACTGAGCTCAGACTATAGTAGAGCAAGTATAGAGTAGCAGCGATGGAAACAAGCCTTGAAAATAATCCAAGGGATTTTAAGGAGGTAGCAAATGGGTCACAGTTTTGATTGTGCATTGGTGGTTTACATTTACTTTAAAGCGTTATCTTCCCTAACAAAAATCCAGACACATAGAGGTCAGAAGGGGAAAATGCTACAACTGACTGGTGTACGTTGGACCAATGCCTTTATTCTTGGAGTTCAACACATGCTTTCAGAAGATGCCAGTTTTCCACCAAGTAGAGTTTTGCAGTTCTTACTTGGAGCTGCTTTCTTTGGCTTCACAGTCCCTCGTTTTGGAATCCACTGGCTGTATTTGGGATTCTGAGGTGTGGTTTTTCTAGAACAAACTTTCACTGGCTGAGGCATTTTTGGACGTTCTTTAAAGGTATTTTCTTTGTATCCTTGTTCCTTAGGAGTAGATGTAAAACAGATGGAGAACAGGTATGAAAAGGGAAAGACCGATAGATCACACAGTTTGGATATCAGAACTTAAATGTCTGTGAAGCTTTAGAATAAGAATTTGGATGGATGTATTGCATTGGATTTTCCAGAAGGCCAGAATTTATCAAATGCAGGTCAAGGTTCAAATGAAGGTTAAATCTCACTATTGCATAACCTCAGCTCTTGCGCAGCAAGTAACACTACTGCAGCAGCCTTTGGACTCATGCTGCAAAGTTACTGAAAAGGGACAGTGCAACTGACATTATTATGACATTATTATTGTTAGGTTCTTTGCTGTTCCAGTAGTAAGAAAGTAGCAGAACCCCATATGAGTATTTGCCATATTCATAACATTAGAGAATCATCCTTGCACAAACCCAACTTTTAGAGTAGTTAAAGACTATGACAATATTAAGCATATAGTGAACAGAGGCTCCAACCTAATTAACCTAGCTGTTGGGGATCTGTGTGTGTGAAGTGGCCGCCAATCTATGGAAGCTATCTACTTGCTCACTCTGCTTTAATTCTTTAAATTTGAGTGCCTTGAATTTGCCACCTTGTGTGAAAAGCATGGTGGTGGTTCTTAATTATCATAGGAATTATTGTAAATACATGGAAGTGCTGAAACTTCTAAAACTACATGTCTCTTCGTTCTACCTAGCTAAGGAAAAGCTGTCCTCTTTAGTAACATACAGTACAAGACTTGGTTTTGTACCTAAAAGACATACCCAGTGTCTGGACAGATCTAGACAAATTTAGAACAAAACCCAAACAACAATCACCACAGCACATCACGTACCATTTCCCTGATGACTTCTCTGAGCCTGGAAAGTCTAAGCCTCTCCTGAGCTTCATAAATTCTTAGTTTATCTTCGTAAGCTTTAGCAAGTATCTAGAAAATAAAAAGAAGAGGATTTTTCAGACAAAATAACCAGTCTGTATGACCACCTCATTGACTTGTTCAGTGTATGGGTCAAAGTAGCTTCTTCCACTTCAAAAATATATTTTTTATTTTTTTTTCCCCAAAAAAATGTGGTGTTTCAGTCTTTTCCTCCGCAGTCTACAGCAATAAGAGTACAAGATAACTACAGCGGGCCAGATGTTCCTATTAGGTAAAAGCATTCACTTCTAATGCTTTTAGTATAGTTGTTGACAAAAATGAGTAAAAGGTCTAACCTAGAAAATTACCTTTGCTTTTTTTGTTCTTTCATCTCTTTCTTTTTGCAGCTGGCTGTGTATTTTCCTTATTTGGCCTGTTGTGTTACTGCAACATTTATTTTCCAACTTGGAATAGAGCTGATGCTGAGATGAGGGTGAGGCTGGAGAAAGGGATCGTGGCCTGTTTGGGTACCTTAGAGGTGCTGTGTCTGTAAGGAAAGGCAATTCACTGAGTATCCAACTTGAAACAAAAAAAACCCATCCAAACATTAAGGAAAAAAATCCCTCCAAAACACATACAGCACAAGACTCAAAAATTTAAGTTGGCTCAAGGTGAGAGGCTGTCAATACGCCAGGGTGACACACAGCTCCATCTTGCAGTACAATTTGGGGTGGGAGGGGGGGCGGATAGATCAAGCTATGTGATGGTTTTAAAGCCTGGTGTGCATGTAGGGTGGTTATTAGTTCATATTGCTACCAGCACACATCTTGCGCAGTGTGTGTGTAAAAGGTACTTTGATGCAGATGCTGTGTCCAGCACAGAGCAATCTGCAGTGAAGTATTTTGTGAACAGGCCCTCATTTCAGAATCACAGTCCATTCAATCAGTCTGTCCCTCCACCCACTTTCTGTGCAGTTGTTAGTGCAGCAGCTGCACTACTAGAAAATGTATTTTTAGTAAAGTTTTACCTTATTTATGTGTTAAGTAGGGACTTGACTGTAATTCTGTTACTGTTGCTCAGGTTTGGATCTAAGACCAAATAGAAGTGAACTAACAATACAAAAGTAACACTGAACTACTCATAGTTAGTTACTTACTATCAGGTTATGCAAGAATTAATTTTTTTTTTTTTTTAATATTCCTTTCCATCCTAATCTGAACTGGCCTAAGAAATGTTACCTCGCTCAGCTTTCCTTTGGCGATAGTCCATGACACTGTCGCTGTGCTGAGACAGGCTGTCTTCATCTGCCAGCTCTTCCTCGATGGTGTGCCCCCCCAAGGCTGTCTTCAACATCTATTGGATAGATTAATTTTTTGGGGGGCGGAGGGGAGGGTACGTTCATTAGTTCATTTAAAATTTAGAACTGTCTAAAGTGAGGTGTTATTTGCAGATAGCTTTTTCATCAACATTAAATCTATATTCTTGTTCTTTCCACTTTCATTACTAAGGCTAAATTTCTCAGATAAAACAAAGAGAAAAAGATTTCACTTACTGAATCTAGTTCATTGAACCTGCAAGAGAGTTTTTCTGACACTTCGTGAAGCTCTTGCTCAGGCAGCTTTTCCTTAGTTGTTCTGTGGGAAAGAGACTCTTCAAGTGAATCTGTGGTAGAATTCTCTATTCTACTAAAACAAAAACCAGACAGATTTCATTTCTATTCTAAGAACTTGAAGATAAGCATAACCTTGTACAATGCCAGTTCACTTTTTTGCCCGAGCATATTTTTCTAGCATTGAGTAGAAGCTGAATGTGTAAACGGCTATAACCGTGTTTAAGAAAATGCATACATATGT
This sequence comes from Nycticryphes semicollaris, assembly GCA_013400055.1. NCBI lineage: Eukaryota > Metazoa > Chordata > Aves > Charadriiformes > Rostratulidae > Nycticryphes > Nycticryphes semicollaris. The sequence continues at coordinate 842,974 of VXBJ01003939.1, forward strand.
CAGGAGAAAGAGGAAAACTTTCTCTTAGAATCAATCTTTTGCTGTAACACAGTCAAGGAGGGAGAGATCTTATTTTAAAGGGGGAGGATGCTTGGATGGCCACGTATACAGAAGCGCTAGCAGAAAGCGGAACTTGCCTTTTCTTTCTAGGCAGACATCTAGATTCAGGTCTTGGAGTCTGTGTCACTTGATCAGTACGTAGTAGTGAGAGTTTTTGCTGTAAAGAGGAAAGGGATGAAGTCCCATATACCCAAGAAACCTAGGAAAATGAGTACATTAAGGTCTTCCTAGTAAAGCTCAGAAATAGCATACCTCAGGTGAGCTGAGAGATCCTACAATGGCTTTTATAGGAGAACCATCTCAAACCCTACGATTTATATAAAAGTAGCTTTTTGTATGTATAAAAGCAGTTCTATGTCCAGATACCTGACCAAAATAGAATGCTTTAGAGAGTTAGATGTTTAAAGAAACAGACTAGCAAAATTATAGATGATTACTTGAAGTATCATCTACAGCTAAAACACTAAATCAGAAGAGCAGTGTCTAAATTAACTTACATGAGTTTCCCTACATACACCTCGTTAACCTGGGACTAATGCCAAGTAATGTGAGTGAGTTGAGCCTCACTGAGTATAGACGAAGCTGCAATTCACAGCAAACTAAACACACTTACGTTCTTATGACATTTAGTTACACTGGTTTAATACTGTTAACTTATCTGTTTGAACTGGAGTAATTTGGGGTTGGCATGTACATATTTGCAAGTGCACCAATGGAAAAGGAGTCTTAAACAGAGACAACGTTTTAAACAGACAATGTAGAAGTAAAGGCTGTTGAAACTCTTGGAACAAATGAGGCCTGTGAGTACCTCTTGTGGTTGCAGAAGGCAAAACAAAACAAAAAAAGTGTTTCCCAGAGCAAGGAACTTCCTGCTCAGACATGTTTCTACAAGCATGGAATGGCATCTACTGATCAATTTGTGCGTTTTGCATTATTCAGGAATGGCATCTACTGATCAATTTGTGCGTTTTGCATTATTCAGGCATTATTCAGTTTTGGAAAAGCAAAAGACAATGCAAGGAAATAAGATGAAGTAATACAGCCATGCAGTTTGGTGATCTTTAGGAGGGAATCGAAATATGAGTTTTATTGGAGTCTGAACAACCCAAGAAAATAAAAATTCGTAATACTTTAGAATACTGATACACTTCAGAGACAATTTAGAACTCTATAGGTTCTGGCACTTACAGTTCTTGGAGCAAACACCTCCAGAAAGAACTGACGTGACTTATAAACTGTACATAGTCACAGTCCAACACCTTTGCATCACTGGCTGTGTATTGATGCAAGCAAGCCAAAAGCATGTTTGAAAAAAGCCCAGAAGTTCCATAAGATAAGAGAATTAAGATAAAATCCAGAAATAGAGACTAAACTCCCACAAATAAGATAAAGATGCAATATCTACCTTTGCCATGTTGTCCTCGGCATCATATGATACCACCTTGTCTCCTGATGCAGAACCATATGACAGGTAAGTGTTAGATGAGGGTACAGACTGCACTGTGCCTACTAATGTGGGGAGTAATTTAAAAAAAAAAACAAAAAAAAACACCAAAACAAAACAGGATCTGTGGCTTTTGGACCCAAATTATTCAGAGAACAGCATTGCAAAGCAACTGGTTACACAATGATGACATTCATTTTGGTAATTTCTCAAGTTTGAATGTTCAGTGTCATAGGAATGCCATGGAAATTAGAAAGGTAAGCAGTGTTTCCAGGCAACAGAGAAAATAAGCACTGAAAACTAGTTTCTAAGCCTTTTCTACAACAGCAGTTAATGGCTTTTTCCTAGAGTTGAAACTGGCTTGTTTGGTCTGTTTCTCTGCTCAGAATAAGCTCAGCCATGGGAGTTACCTGCTGGGAGAGATTACTGTAGTACAGATACATCTTACATGGATTAATTAAGAAAGGAGTTGAACTGGGAACACAAACTATTTTTCTCCAGCACAGTGAACAACTTAGAAGCAGCCTATTTTTATTTCTTTAAAAGACAGAGATAGAAATAATAACTCGTGGCTGACTTTAAAAAAAAAAAAAAAAAAAAAAAAAAAAAAAGGAAACAAAAAAAAAAAAAAAAAAAAAAAAAGGCACAAAAGCACCGGTAGCTTCAAGACCACATTTTTTGTACTGCCAATAAAAATAAATGCAACGTTTGACACTTAAGAGTAACACTATAGTAAGCAAAATTCTGTCTCACCAGGGATTTTCCATGATAAAGGAAGACTACCAGACACATCTTCAGATTTTTGTGTAAGTGACTTTTCAAGCTGAAATAAAAAAGCAACATGTTTTCTATAAATTCTCAGGATAAGAGTGTTCACAGGAGGGTCATACATGAGGTTTGTCTGCGTATGGAAATCAATGCTGATTTTATGGATAAATAAAAATACACTATTGCCATTTTGTTTACTATAAACTGTGTAGTTACATTGATTATGGAGATTTATTTGTGTATAAAACAAACACATTCCTCAAATTAACTTCCTCTCCAGACACTTGATGAAGAATAAATCCACAATCCAAAAATCTTTGACCGAAGATAAAAATCGAAGGACAGGTTTTTACTTACAGTAGGAATTCTTACTCCTTGGCCACTAGCCAAAGCTGTTGATTTGCTGGCTGAGCTGTGATAATCACTCTGTCCAGGATAATGATGTCTGGCCACTGAAGGCTGAAGTGGTGGTAGCAGAGGAATAGCCTGCTGTATAGGCTCCCCAAGTTTTGCAGCACTGGCTTTCAAACTTGTTTTTTGAGGTTCAGTAGTGTGAACAGACTCCATTGGTCCTTAAGAGACAAATACGAATAAGCTTAAGTGTTAACCTGTGAAAGCAGAATGTTAGTTTTCTATATTCTCCATATATAGTAGGGGGAAGTATCTGAGTATCTAAGGTTAGCTACCATGTTTGTTGGATTGGATAGAACAGTATTGTAACACTTTATGCCTTACCGTGTTACTTTTCTTGTGTTTACAGAGACGTGCTGCAGACCCTCCCTTTCTCACCACTTTTCTAAGCACACCAAGTTTTTCATGTCTGTGTGTAAGTATGTATAGATATGTATATAAATATACTCCTGTTATACTGCATGGGTATATCCATATGTATACAGAGTAAATAACTTTTCATTTGCTGTTCTTTCCCCTGTAGTTATTAGAGATACATGCTGGGAAAAGCCTGTGTGTGTGCAGGAATTCACACAGGAAAGTAACAACAGAGCCATAGCTAGCAGAGGCCAGGGACATACATCTGGAGAAGACAGCTGTCCCCTGTCAGAATGATTCACCCCATACACAATCTATTTCATCCCTTTAAGAACAGCATGAAAGTCCCCCTGAGAACATGAATTTGGATGCTAGGGTCTTCCACAAGGACTTTATACTTTTAGTATTTTGCTTATTGAACCACAAAGGAAAAATCCTAGCTAGAGCTGAATCCTATCTAAGCAGAAATACCCCAGATATTGGAGTTTGCACACTCTGAGACACTAAAATAGAACATTTCTGAAAAGGATTTATTTCTTTCAAAATATAGCTAAAGAATCTCCTCTAGTATCCTACACCCCTTAGTCAAAACTTAGGTAGATTAACTATCAGAGTAATGATTACTTACCATCTTCCTTTTCCTTTACAATGGCCCTTTCAGTTTCAGAGAACCATCTAGGTAATGTTGCGATAGCCTCTGAGTCTTTAAATACTTCCACCACCTTGTCCTTTTCTGTTGGTAACCTTTCAGGGAACTGGAATTCTAGAAGAGGTATTTGGAAAAGATAATTAAGAACTACAAAGCATCTTGCTATGAAGTGCTTAGATGGACAATTTTAATGTTTGGTATGTTAATAACTTGGTGTTAGCAATCCATACTATGATCAAAAGAGGCCTGTCAAATTCTTACTTGTAATTCTATTCAAATAATATTTCTCTATGTCTCTATTTAGAGGGATTAATCACCAATAAGAATAGGAATAATGTTATAAGAAATAGGAATGACCTAGTTTAAGTAGTGTGCACATTATTTGTTCAAGTGGCACACACTCCTAACGAGCCTTCTTTAAGAATGAACTTACTACTCTTTTTATAGTCTTAAATAATACATTTTACACTGCAATAAGTGAAATAGATTAAAAGCTTCTGAAATCTCTTAATCTACTGAACAGTAATGGAAAACAGTGTCTGGAATAGTTTTAAGAAAGTTTAGCTTCAGCAAGATCACCTATAAATAAGTTTGCTTGTTGTGGGTTGGGTTTTTGTTGGTTTGGGGTTTGGTTTTTTTTTTTGAATAAGAGTTTAAAACAAAGTCTTTGTCTGAAAGAAAAAACTTTAACCAAAAAAAAAAAAAAAAAGAAACCACAAAAAAAGCCTAGAAGCATTACTACATTACTACAGAGCAGTGAATTTTTTTTCACCCAAACTCACCTTCCTCTCTCTTGAAAAATGAATACGCAGTATCTCCAAGTCTAATTAATTCACTGGTAGATTCTGATCCATCTGCATCACAGGATGGAACAAAAACTTCCGACTGGAACCTTAAGAGGAACATAAAGCCATAAAAAATTTACTCTAAAAGTCCTTGCCCGTTTAGTCCACCAGATGGAGCTGCAGAAGAGTGGTAACTCCAGGCAGCTGGCTACTGTAGGACATGAGAGACCAGCTTCTGTAAAACAAACCAGTGTAGAAGTCACAAACATAAATTGAATGCAGTTTAACTAAAATACAGTAAAATAAAACTGCGAGAAAGTTTTCAATGTATTTCATTCCAGATGTAAACTTCACAGAAACAAAAATGCCATCAGCACTCTTCAAGAGCAAAAAAGTTCTGAATCTAATTTTAGCCCTCGTGCTGCTGGACTAAAGGAGAAAGTTATCTCACATTCCATTTGACATCTGTAATCAGTATCCTTGCAAGTTTCCTATTTGCAAGCTATTAAATCCCTACTGGTTTCTCTACATTGCACAAAAAAAAAAAAAAAAAAATAATTGTCAATCGTTATGTCAATGCAAATATTCAGAATTGTCTTACCCTTTAACCGGTAAGAATATTGAAGGTTGCCTAAGTTGACCAGCATTGCTTTCCAGCTGCTCTTGAGATGCAATTTGAACTTCATCACTGGATAGCCCGTTTGCCTCATCTGTTAATAATGAAGAGGCCATTATTTTCAGAAAAACTACTTCTACCTGTTAGCTAACAGGTATTGCCAATAACATCACAACAGTTTAAATGTAGTAAAACTTTATAATGATGGTATCTAAAATAACATGTAATGCCCCTCTCCCACCCTTGAGGGGGCAGCAACTTTTAAGGTAAATTTCAAAAAGTGAGGCAACTGTCATATATCCTATTTCAATTACAACTAATCTCTCTTTTCTTCCCCTAAAGAATTAAATCCAATACTTCTAAGAAATTGGAGTCACTCATACCTATAGACTGCACTAGCAGTCTGGGAGCAGGGAAAAGTACAAGCACTGAAAAATGCTGCTGCCCTCTTTCTGCCGTTCCAGGTGAACAAGAACAGGAGGCAACTGTCTCAACCACCTCGTGCTTGCTCTCCCCTTTACCCACAAGGTGCATCAGCCAGTGATGACAGTACTTATCAGCTTTAAGATGGGAAGAACAATACTCAGTCTCCAGTAACAATGGTGCCTCTGAAGGGCTGAGCAGCTTCTCTTCAAAGTAGCCCCTTCATTTTCCTCAAAATAGCCCCTGCTACAGACCTGCTCCTAAGACCCACTTAGGAGGAAAGTTTCAGTCATCCCTCTGTTTGTTTCTTAGAAAGTAAATGCAGTGTTTGCTTGCTGTTCCAATTAAAGTCAACATTTTCCTTCCTGAATCCTAACCATAAATCATTTGACTTACAAGTTGAAAATCAACAGAGGATTTTTGTGTCACAAGAATGAAGCAGGAATATTATGTTCTCAAATTCTTAATGTTAAACAGGGGGTTTTTTTAGAAAATAAATTATATATTTATTATCATTATCTTCATGAAAGTAAGAAGTGTAAATACTCAGTTTGGCCACTAAAATTTCTTCCACCCGTGGTCAGTTTCAATCTTTCTCCTTTTCTGCATTGTCAAAGTTATAAATAAGGCAAAAATCACCAAATAAATCTTTGCCTCGTTGCAAACACCATGGGTGTCCCAAACCACTGTCTCACAGAGCTTATATCTTCTAATGAATTCTTTCCCCAGAGCTACTAGCGAGAAGAACAGCAAAGAAACTATTTTTACTTCATTATGGGAGCTGTGTTCCATTCACAAAAAATACCAAGAATTATGGTCATGAGAACCTGCAGCAAGCTAACTTGCTAGCAGGCAAACAGAAGCAAGCGGTCTGTAACATGGTAGTATCAGAACATAGTACTTTGAACTAGGACGTCTGTCTACTCACCTCCATTCTGAGAAGATGATTCACTGGCTTCTTCTGTAAGGTACTCTAACAAGCCGTCAAATATTTCGAGGAGGTTTCTGATAGATTCCCTTTCTCCTTTCACAATGTTCTCACCTTAAGAGAAGGTACTGCTACATAGTAATAATTTATACTTCACAGAAAAAAAAAATTGCAGAAGTAGGTGTCTTCTGGAGAAGACTGCTTGGAAATTCTTGTGACTGTGTCAGTTGAAAAGACAGCTGGTCACTCATTTATGGCTACGTATGTAAGCTTACGGTATCTTAACAGTTTCCAAAAATTGTGTATTTTCAAAACTAATAATTGAAAATTTATTAATGCTATACCTGCTTCCATAAAAAAAATAATTTTCAGGGATAATTTATTTAGTATTTTATTATACATACTATCTACAGTGTGAACCAAATGTACAGACCAGCAAGCGGGATTACAAATAGCAGCCATGCGGTACCATATTATAAAGAGATACTTCGTATCAAGCAAGCAGTTTTCATTTTTGTGGGCTGTTATCTGAGAATATACATATGGAAGCTATGATCTGTGTATGAAGGACAGGCACAATATGGCTCAAGTCTTTACTTAACGACTTTTTAAAATTCAAGGCTGGTTTTTTAAAAGCTAGTCTCCAAGCTTTAACTCTATACAGAAAAATACTGAGCCAGTAACAGACTTCAGGTAATGCTATAGCAGACAAGGAAAATAGGATTGATTGCTAACTTAAACATTACTTGTAAGTCTGTTGTACACAGATCAGCTCTTATTTATTCTCATCTTGCTATTTAAAATTATAACCTAATGTCTAAGGCAAGGGTTAAGTGTTGTGATGACATTCACTACTGGAAAAAGACCTTTCATGTAAGTATGCAAGCATGCTTTATAGCATATGGTTCTTATGAAACCACACAGATATTCAGCTGGTGTTCGTCTACATTAAAATGAATACTTACCAGTGATGTGTGACAAGCTGATCTGTAAATAGTCCAATGCCAGGGAATCTATTACTGCTTGTACATTATGTGCATCATCCTCTTGGCTTCTAGGGGTAGCTACGAAATCTATTTAAAATAAATAATATATTTTGGGCTATCTAAATGGATAGCTTATTGCAGATGTTTTGACTAAACTAGTTGCAGTTTCACTTATGTCACTATTTTTTCCAATACCTTGTGTACTTGGTGAAAAAGCCAACTATCGTATGTCATATGAAATATTTTCGAAGACGCTAAGCACTAAGCATTTTATGAGAACACACTTCAGTATTAACAGTTTTTTAAGAGAAATGAGCCAATTCACAACCTTCAATAGTATTATGGCTATGTCTGGCTTTCAAGGCCTAATTTACTGTAGCTATACTACTGAACTCCCCTCATAGCAGTAAAACAATAAAAAAAAAAAACCCCTAAACAGGCCAATATTACTTAAATCTTCCTAAAGAATTACAATCTTACATGTTTATCTTTGGAAGGACACACTTAAAGTACCCTAAATCTGTGGTAAGCTGTAAATTGTAAAGAGAAGAAGAGAAAAAAGACAGCAGGTTTAGAAACTATTGTTCCCACCTGGTACTTTTTCTCCTAAGATTGACTCATAAAGATGAACAAACACATCAGCGCCACATTCAGAGAGATGCTTTACATGATGGTTTATGTGACAGCTCCTTAAAAGATCATTGGCAACACCAACCCAATCTATTAGGAAGTAAAATATATTAATGTTGGAACTGAAAGACGTGGTTAGTTACAGCGAAAAGTGGAACCCATTTAAGCATCTGACTCTAGGGTAAGTGGTCAATCCCAGTCACGCTCTCCCAATCGTCCAGAAATGTATGCTTTCTGCTCCACGCCCTGCCTACTTCAGATGGAAACACGCACAGAGCAAGGTATGGTACAGGCCAGTATCTTGTTCAAGTAGTCACAGCACACAGACTCGAGAGCTGAAGGATACTGAACTAACACAGGCCACACACCTACTTTTTTTCTTCCATGTAACAGAAAGCACATTTTCATCTGGATGCCTAATGAGGCATTCCAAACGTTGAAGGTTATAAAAAAATAACCACTGGTACATCCTTTATCAAGATTCAGAAACAATACATACTTTTTTGAAAGACATGAGCTTCTCTCTTTGAAACCCAGTTTCCCTAACAGTCTCAGACAATGACAAAACTGGTAATGTAGGTATTCCTCACAAAAACTAAACTAAAGGACTACTTTTATTAGTCTGCTGTTTAGGGAATACAAGAATATGGAGATGGTCTCACCACCTTTGTGCTAGACTGAGCACAATGACATGTGCATAAACAGCCCTATTTTCCCAAAAATCTGAGTTCAACGTGTGGAATTCAGAGTGTTTTGGTATACATCTTCCACAGGCTTCCTTGTCAGTAATTCACATATCAGCTTGGAAGAAAAAAAAAAAAAGCTTTCATTTCCATTTCTCTGATCTCTTAAGGTTGACTTTTCCTCCCTGCACGTTGCTTTTGTGAACAAAACAGTATTTTAACAAGTATTATCAAGGACTTTAAAGTAACGGAGAAGGGATATAATCTTTAGAAACAAAACAAGTATACAATTATTACAACAGAAACTAATTCACTCAGTTTTCACTCTTCTGTACAGAGAGTATTGCTTTTCCATCACTACTCTTCTGTTCCAGAAATCACTGCCCTAATATTTTAACAATTTCAGATGCCAAAGGTTAAAGCAGCACCTTGTATTTCAGACTGACATGTCTTAGAAAACGTCAGTTACTATTAATCTCCAGGTTTATCAATTTAAGAGTGTCACCGTGGGGTACCAAGACAAAAGAGAGGAAGGGGAGATTAACATAAAGAGTAGCTAATTCCCAGAGGAGCGGTGTCCGCGGCCCGGAGACGATGGCTCCCTTAGGGTGCCCGGCCACCCCTACCTCTCTCCTTAGCGCTGCCCATGGCGCGGCTGCTCCCGCCCCAACGGACACCGGAAACCACCTCACCCCCCGCCTCGCTGATTGGGCAGGCTACGCCGGAAGGGGCGAGGTTCCGCGCCTGCCCGCACCGCCTGGCGGGTGTTACCGTTGTGGGTCGTGGAAGAGCCGATCGTCCTGGAAACGCGGGGGGACAGCCTGTGCCTCAGAGCCACGCCGCAGCGCGGGTCACGTGGTCTCCCCTCCCCCCCTCTCCCCCCCTTTTCTGTTCTCCTCCCCCCTGGGGCAGCCAAAAATGTTGGTGCAACAAACTCCGCGTTGTGCGGCAGTGATGAAAAGAGTTTGTCCGGGGTGGTTCTGCCTCCATAAGCCTGAAAGGGTGGTGACTGTTGACGTTTTTACAAGCAAAATGTAGTGGGGAGGGAGCTGGCCTGGGTGGGGCGGGGAAGGTTCCAGCACTTGACCTTGCGGGCCCGGCCTTGAGGCAGTGTTTACGTAAATGGGGCTGTGGTAGGGAGCAGAGTGCGCGTGGATCTGCTTGGAAAAGGCGGGGTAGTATGGCGGCTTCTGGGCACGATAGGGGTGTTGGAAGCTTTAGTAAAACATTTAGAAGGTTTTGTCCAGTGAAACTTGCTGTACCATTGGCGGCTTGTGGTACAATTTTCTCCATTTTGGAGAAAATGGACGGTGAGAGCGTATGATGATCTTCCTTAGCAACAGTACTCCATGCCCCTTAGGAATTCTAGGCTTTCCATGTTGCATCAAGTCAAGCAGAACTAGAAATAATCGTGCAGCTTTCTCTTAAATTCCTGGAGCATGACAGAAGCAGCTGAGATCCCACTTAGCCTGTAAGAATGACTGGCAGCAAGTAAACATAAGTGAGAATGTTTGCTCTAACACTCTACAGATGTAACTTTTAGATACATAACCCAAACATAAGTACTGCTTTAATAAACACAAAAGAGCTTTTGTGCATATAAGCAAGTGCATATCAGTGCTATCGAAATTAATACTAGAACATGGATTTCAGTTTTAATAAGTACACAGCTCTGGAAAGCCCTGTTGATTTCCTTTGTGTGTGTTGGCTCAAAGAAAGAGAAAAACAGGAAAATAAGTTAAAGGGGTGGAACACAACAATGAGGAAGTTTTTCTCAAAGAGGCAATCAAAAGGAGGAGTTACTTGCAGACTAAATACATGAGGGCGAGACAGATGAGGTTTTGCGGTTGTTCCATCGTTTCAATTCCTTTAAACCTTAGCAAGGTTAAACAGCAGAGTAATGGGAACCACTAAGTTATATACAAACAAAAATCAAACTAAGCTGTGTTAAGCCAAATGTAATAGGCAAGAACGAGAAAAGATCACACAGTTTGCTATTTTCACAGCCTTTGCAAAAACCTTTCTCGTACTTACTAGAAGCAGTGAGCCTATAGGGTTCAGAGGTACAGAGCATTAAAAGGAGTATTTTGGGAGAAAAAACTTTAGCAAGCTATGTTAAATCAGTAACCCCTACTGAAAAAAAAAGGGGGGGGCAGAGGATCCCTTATTAGATATTTGCGGGGGGCAGTATTAAGGAACCTAGACAAACTGAAGTGCTACTGCAGCACAGATTAATAGTAAGTGACTGATCGAGGTGGTAGTCTGAATTGCTAAGAGGCAAACAGCAATAGTCAAAGATAAGCCTAACTTAGGCGTTACTTTCAAGGAAGATATCATGGGAATGTACTATTATTTGAAAAATTTGCTCCATTCTTGTCACGAATGAAATAAAAGGGGGGAGGGCAGGGGAAATCACTAGGAAATAATCTACAACAGATCAAAAACATCTTGATGCTTTCACTGTTTAAATCTGTGTGGGGCCCCTGTCTTGAATACTGAGTGTTTTTCTTGCCAATAAAGATACTTGTTTTTAAAAGATAAAGAATTAGATATGACTGCAGCTTTGGTCTACAAAGGAGGTGCCTTAGAAAAGGTTAATGTTCAAAAAAAAGGTGTGAGTAAATAGAGAATTTTTACTTACCATTTTGAAGAAATAATTTTGTTTCATGCACCTTGTTCTTAGCAGGCAGCATGTTGAAAACAAAAGGAAGTATTTTTCAGATAGCGAACAATTAACCTGAAACAAACTGTCATGGTATCTTAGAAGCTAATAGCATAAACAACAAAAATGAGAAGAGATAGCCATCAATGACAGTTAGGCTATGTTTGTCTCAGAAAAGCCTTAAAGCACGGACTGCGAGAAGGTGGAAGTATATAAATGGAGAGCATTGTTACCACACTTGCAATGTTGCTTTTGTTCACATTGGCCACTGTGTGAAGCAGGTGGTGTGGCAGTATGGCTGCTCACATTTACGCCTCAAGCTTCACCTTTTCCTATGTGTGCTTAAAGCCTCAGGTAGCAAACTAGTCACATTTTTCCTTAAGCTGGCAAAGCAGCACCAATAAGCAATTTGGTACCCGCTTCAGGTATTTATGTTTATTACACGTGCTTTCTGAACAGCCCTGTGCTTCAGTGCACCAGTACACTTCTTACTACCTTTTAATTGCTTTACTAGCCACGTTGTGTAATTGAAAAGGTAAGTCTGTTTCTCATCACACCTATTTAGTAGTTATAAAAATGCCCAAGGAACGGCTAACTGCCTAAAAGCACTGCTCAAAGTAGTATTTGATCATGCTACGACGATTGCTGTGTCCAGCCTGTGACCATCTGCACATTTTAACTCGTCTCAAAACTCCCAGGTGGGCTTGTGGCTGCATCTAGCATTCCTTCAATTGAACAACTGTTAAGTAAAACGTGTAAATTCCACTTTAGTTTTAGCTGCCGGAGAATTTGCAGGAGGTGTCCCACAGACAGTAAACGACACGCTAAGTGATAAAATTCCCGTTCCCCGCAGGCCGAAGCGGATTCGCGCCGCGGGAGAGGCCTCGGCTCGGGTCGAGCCGGAGCACATCACTCATCGGCGCATGCGTGACCGCTCGCGCCCTTCCTTGGGTGGGCGGTGGGCGCGCGGACCCCGGTGGGCGGGGCGCTGTAGACCGTGACGTCAGCAGAGGCCGCGCCCCGAGAAGGAGGGGAACTTCCGCCCGCCAGGACAGAAGCCGGTCAGTCGGCCGAGCGGCGGCCCCACCCAGGCGGGAGAGGGCGGGGACTCCAGCCAGCTCGGACCACTTACATAAGCGAAGGGGCGGGGGCTGCCTGCGTCAGCAGCCGGTCCCCGGCAGCCCCTGCGGCGCCCCTTATATAACCGGCATCCGGGCGTCTAGGCGCTCCGCACTCAGTGGTTCTCGGCGAAGGAGCTGGAGCGTGCTCAACCTTCCGCCACCTACTTAAAGTGACTGGGATCGTCTCGCCCACCGCCACCACCATCATGCCCGGGTATTCCAGCGACAGGGATAGAGGGTGAGTCCGGGGGCCCGGCAGGCGCTAGCCGCCGCCAGCATCCGGACTCTGTATACCGATTGTGGGGTTGTTGCTTCAGCCGCTTAAAATGGCGGCGAGTCGTGAGGGTTGGGCCCCGGAGCCCTTCTCAGCGCTTGCCGCCTGGAGGTCTCCGGAGCTTGGTGAGGCGAGGCCAGGGGGAGGGGAGTTGGTGTTAGAAGCGCTTGGCACCGGCGAGTGCGGCCATTGTGCGTGGGCGGCAGCACGATCCGTGATGGGGCTAGATTAATCTGTATCACCGCAGCCCCCGCGGGCCTACGACTGCTTACGAGGGGCGCGGTTTGTGTGCTGGTTTTTCTGTTGCGTGAGGGAGAAGGACTCGGTCCCCAACCCTACTTGAGCACGGGTGGTCCGCGCAGAGCTCGCTTCTCCCCCTCCTGCCCCGTCAGTAGGGGTGGGCTGGGGAGCGGCCGTGTGGCGGAGGTTTGTGGGTCAGTAGGTTGGCCGGGCGCTTCGTCGATGGCGAATCCTCTCGGGGAGCTCTCGGCTGGGCGGTTCCCTCTTCCTCCCTACCCCCTCGCAAGGGACGGCGGCTCTAGCAGTTGCTGGCAGAAGCCGGCCGGCTCCCGCTTTGTGTTGTGTAAGCGGATGTTAATGGCCGGCCCCGCCATGCGGTGACTGAGGGGAAATCAAAATGCCGGCTGCTGTCTTTGTTCCTCCTCCTTCCCCCGCCCAGCTCAGACTCTAAAATGGCAGCGGCTGGAAAATGTGGCGTAGACAGAAATGAGAGACAAAGGAAACAGCGCTGGCAGGAAGCAGCGGCCGCGTAGCCAGGTCCCCTCTGGGAGCGCTGTGTTGTGCTGGGAAGGATCGTTCCAGCGCCCGCCCGCACGGAATTGGGGAGCAGTCGGGCGCAGGAGGGAGCCGCGCGCTCCGATCCAGTTTAGCGGTGCTCAGTATAGGGCTGAGCGCCTCGGGGCCGCCAGGATAGGCATTCGAGATAAACCTTTTCTAAGGGACCTCACCTGAAGCGCTAACATAAAATGCGTGGCCTCATAAAACATCGTTATTGAGAGAAGTCTTATCTTTTGCCGTACGAGAAAAACGTTTATGGGAAAGTTACCCCGACGTTTTGAAACTCCTGCCCATGTCCTGCAGGCTGACACACAATGGAAGTGTCAATTAGGTGGGAAACGATTTTGATCACGGGGTAATACCGAAGGTGTTACTTTCTTTATGTAGTAACTTGCTATAGGCCTTTCAATTCCATTTGATGGAAACTGCGAAGGTATGTGTTTCCTCAGCTTCTGATTATGAGTTGTAGACTGTGGTATCTGCAACTTAGATATGTTATTGAAGTTTCAGTACCCTGTAGGTGGGGTTTATGAATCTGAATTTTAAGGTTACACGGTGGATTGCAAACATGGTTAAGCTGTGTAAGGGGACTAAAATGTTTCTTTTGGCTTCTATGTCACCGTCTTCAGGTTTGGAGCCCCCCGTTTTGGAGGAAGTAGAGGTGGACCTCTTTCTGGGAAGAAGTTTGGAAACCCTGGTGAAAAACTTACAAAAAAGAAATGGAATTTAGATGAGCTGCCCAAATTTGAGAAGAACTTTTATCAAGAACATCCTGATGTAGTTAGACGTACTGTGGTACGTACCCTGCCCAGCTCATGCAAAAGTAAACAAATAAGTGCAAATATGCTGATGGCCTTGGGGCCTGACAGGCATGGATGGGGTAGCTTAAAAGATAACATAGGTATTAAGGCTTATTTCCAATAATGAGTTTTCTAATCTTGCAGCAAGAAGTTGAACAGTACAGAGCAAGCAAAGAAGTCACAGTTAGGGGCCATAACTGTCCAAAACCAATTATAAACTTCTACGAAGCTAACTTTCCTGGTAAGTAACACTAGTGTACCATTAATTATTTCAGGCTTGATTATGACAAAGTGCATATTAATAAATGTCGAATTTTATTTTTTTTCCTTCAAGCAAATGTAATGGAAGTAATTCAGAGGCAGAACTTCACTGAACCAACTGCTATTCAAGCACAAGGTTGGCCTGTTGCATTGAGTGGATTGGATATGGTTGGAGTGGCACAGACTGGATCAGGGAAAACATTGTCTGTAAGTTTTGATTATAGCCTGGAATACTGTTGGATTTCAGAAGTGAAAGTATGGCCTGACTTGGTGCAGGCTGAGCACTGCTGGGAAGAGATAGTAATGAGACTTCTTTTTCTTCTAAACAGTATTTGTTGCCGGCTATTGTGCATATAAATCATCAGCCATTCCTGGAGCGAGGAGATGGACCTATTGTGAGTATCCTGAAATGAAGAGATCTTAAATTCCAGAGAATGTGACTGACTTTTTCTTTTACAGTCCAATTTTCCATGCTCATAAGAGCACATAGCTGTATTGTGTTTCTCTGTGAGTAAAGTGGTTCCATGTTCTGGTAGTTTCCCAAGAACATTCTGTTATCTGGATTGTCCTTAAGGTTGTACAGAACGGGACTGGATGTCCCACTTTACAAATAGCTATCTCCTAGAAGCTAGTGACTTTCAGGTATTGTAGCACACAGCATAGGTCAGTGTTTGGTGGGAACGGAGATACTAGGTAATTTAGTTTGCTGGTTTGGGCTACTTCAGTCATTCTGGCACTGAAGGAATAGGATAACCTTTCTATTTAAAACTAGTAAACTTCAAATGGGTATTGAACTAAAAGCTGGGCATCTTGTTTCTAGTGTCTTGTGCTGGCACCAACTCGTGAACTGGCTCAACAAGTGCAGCAGGTTGCTGCTGAATATAGCAGGGCATGCCGTTTGAAGTCTACATGTATTTATGGAGGTGCTCCAAAAGGACCA
The DNA here is from genome assembly GCA_013400055.1 of Nycticryphes semicollaris. Classification (NCBI taxonomy): domain Eukaryota; kingdom Metazoa; phylum Chordata; class Aves; order Charadriiformes; family Rostratulidae; genus Nycticryphes; species Nycticryphes semicollaris. Next base: position 858,570 of record VXBJ01003939.1, read on the forward strand.
CAAATTCGTGACTTGGAGAGAGGTACGGATAAGCCGTGATGCATCTGTGTGAGGCAATGGGGAAAATTCTTCAGCTGACTTTACTGCTTGATTTTTAGGTGTGGAAATCTGCATTGCTACACCTGGAAGACTTATAGATTTCTTGGAAGCTGGAAAGACCAATCTCAGGAGGTGTACTTACCTTGTCCTTGATGAAGCTGACAGGATGCTTGACATGGGTTTTGAACCTCAGATCAGAAAAATTGTGGATCAGATAAGAGTGAGTGTAACTGCCTGAGGCATTTATCACTATTACAGAGACAAATGCCATTCTGCTTATTAAAGGAAGGGCAGTGTAATAAACTCTTTCAGACTTGGCTGGGTGTGGTTTTTGTTTTTTTTTTTTGGCATTTGACTATATATTGATTTCTGTACTGATCTAGTCTCCTTCTACAGCCTGACAGGCAAACTCTGATGTGGAGTGCTACGTGGCCAAAGGAAGTAAGGCAGCTGGCTGAAGACTTCTTGAAAGAATACGTGCACATCAACATTGGTGCATTAGAACTAAGTGCAAACCACAACATTCTTCAGATTGTGGATGTGTGTCATGATGTAGAGAAAGACGACAAGTAAGTCAGTAGGGGCGAAGCTTTTCTTTTTTTTTTTTCCACTAATTTTGTTTGGCTGAAACTGTGAAATGAATTTGTCCTGACAGATAATTTTTTTTTTTTTTGCCACCAACTGGAAAAAGTTCAGGCAGGCTGATATATTTTTTAAAACTTGAACAGTACAAATTCGTTCTAGCTCTAATCATAATTCCTTTGTAATAGGCTTATTCGTTTGATGGAAGAAATAATGAGTGAGAAGGAAAATAAAACAATTGTTTTTGTGGAAACCAAAAGACGGTGTGATGATCTTACCAGGAAAATGAGAAGAGATGGGTGAGTCTACTGAGCTTGCTTTTGATTTGTTGTGAGTGACCACTTAACTGGTGCCAAAACTGTCAAATAGCAGGTGTTGGCTAAAATGTTAAAACTAACTGTAAGCTACTTGCACGTTGCCCGTAGCCCTGTCTACGATTAAAGAAACTACTCAAGGAGTGTTCTGAGCCTAATCAAGGTCTGTATTTTTAGGTGGCCAGCAATGGGTATTCATGGTGATAAAAGTCAGCAGGAGAGGGACTGGGTTCTAAATGGTGAGTATTTCAGCCATTTCTGCAAGTTGTACGATCTGTGTTAATTAATGAAGAAACTAATGAGTTGCTTGTGTTACAGAATTCAAACATGGAAAAGCACCAATCCTGATCGCTACAGATGTTGCATCCAGAGGTCTAGGTTAGTACAACTCGTAATGGCAGATGCCCAAAGCTTTTTAAAGAAAGTCTATTACTTTCTTTAACCTCTGCGTTTTTCTAAGTTTTCTTCACATAAAGGTGCAGTCTTTGTGGCAAGGCCTAGGCATGACAATCGGAGGACTCGAGGGGGATGGAGAACTAGTGGAAGTGATCGGCTGGCTGCTTCCAGTCAAATAGAGAGGTGAAAGCTGAGAGCATTGTGTGCCAGTAATCTTCAAAAGGCAAAGATCATCCTTTAAACTACTACCCCATAAACTGTTCTCTCACGAAATGAGCAGTTTCGTTTACAGTTCACTTTGCCCTGGTATTTCTCTCCTCTCCATGCTTTGCATGATTTGCCATGGTGCAGTACTGTTAGTTTTGTGCATACTGTCTGCTGTGATCTGTGGGTCCTTGAATTTCAGTGAGTTTGCTGAAATGTCGAAGAAAATAATTTCAAACTGCAATGAAATTTTTTTTCAACCATGAAATGGAGAGAGCAGCTTTAAAATGTACTAAGCCTTGTACAAATTGGTGAGTACTGGCACATGAAATCTGAGAAAAAGGCCACCTCTCACTTTAGCAAGTGGGGCAGGAAAGCAATGGCTTTTCAAATGCCTTTGAAAGTCGAAGTTCCTCCACCTATACATAGTCGTCATGTCGAGACCTGCCAGAGAGAGACACATTCTCAAGTGAACCCTGGCTTCTTGGAAGCGCTTGCCTAGACGAGACACAGTGCATAAAAACAACTTTGTGACTTTGGGGGGACAGGTATGTTTTTCTTGCAGCTGCGGTTCAAAGGTCTTGGCAAGACGAGCAGTGTGGCCCCTTTTTTTTTTGAGCTTCTAATGAGTGTGTATGTGAAGGACCTTGTATGTTTTTACTCTAAGGTCCTCAAATGAGCACATGAAGAGGCTGCTGTGAGCTTTAGTGGCCCTACTGCAAGAAGCATTCAGATGTCACTTGATGATTTGTAAAGGGGACTCTTGAGTTGGGAATGACAAGCAAATGCATACTCCTTTATGGTAAGGTTTTGGATCACAGGGTGGGTGATGAGACGGGAACAGACGGAGTGTGCATAACTTTCTTCCACAGTACTCGTGCAGAAATGGATAATTCTAACACTGTTCTTTGCAGCCATTATTTCTTTTAAATTACTATTGTCTAATGTTTATCTTCGATTTGGCTGTTGTGGTGTGCAAAACTGTGTACCTTGCTTTTTGCCACACTGCAACACTTTACAGATGTGGAAGATGTGAAATTTGTCATCAATTATGACTACCCTAACTCCTCAGAGGACTATATCCACCGAATTGGACGAACTGCCCGCAGTACCAAAACAGGCACAGCATACACATTCTTTACTCCTAACAATATTAAGCAAGTGAATGACCTCATCTCTGTGCTTCGGGAGGCTAATCAGGCTATCAACCCCAAATTGCTTCAGTTGATTGAAGACAGAGGTTCAGGTACGTACTGTTCTTGACTGTAGTGCCTAGCTTTTCTCTGGGAATAAAATTGGAAACTCGTATTCCACTGCCAAGCTCTCCAAAATGAATGTGGAAGGTGTTTTACCTACCAGTTACGGTGACCTGAAAAGGTATTTATTAACACCAATAAACAACATAAAGCAACACCTCTTCCCCCTGAATGCTCCACACCCATGAGTGGTGCATCTATGGCTAGTGCTGGCCGAAGATGATGTGTTTCTGAGTATTTGCTCTGAAATAAAACAATGCAGAGCTCAGTTTTGTGGCCTTCGCTCACATTGCTAGGGAAGATGGATGTAAGTATCCTGTTCCCAAGGCAAAATTGACTTTTTGCCTTGAGGTAACCACTTGGGTTAAAGGGAGGAGTGGTATGACTCCTCATAGGTTAGACAGTTTTATCTACTAAAATAATCCTCATCTAACTAGAGGCCAGTTAGCAACTGGAAAGCTTCTGGAGTAGATGGGCTTTGCTGGGGCAGAAAGGGAAAGATGTTTCTCTTACTAGCTGAACTCCTTTGGAGATGTGTAAAATGCAGCCTTTGACATGCATAACTATGTCTTTTCTCTTCTTAATAGGTCGTTCCCGAGGCGATCGACGTGACAGATACTCTGCGGGCAAAAGGGGTGGATTTAGTAGTTTTAGAGAGAGGGAGAACTTTGAGAGAACCTATGGTGCACTAGGAAAGAGAGACTTTGGAGCAAAAACTCAAAATGGGGCTTACAGTGCCCAAAGTTTCAGTAATGGAACACCCTTTGGAAATGGCTTTGCAGCTGCAGGCATGCAGGCTGGCTTCAGGGCTGGTAACCCTGCTGCGGGAGCTTATCAAAACGGCTATGAGCAGCAGTATGGCAGTAATATTGCAAATATGCACAATGGCATGAACCAGCAGCAGTATGCGTATCCTGCCACTGGCGCTGCTCCTATGATAGGTTACCCAATGCCAACAAGTTATTCTCAATAACTTAGTGTATTTAAGTGTCTCAGTTTTTCATAATTGCTCTTTATATTGTGTGTTATCAAAACAGGATAGTTATTTAAGAAATGGGAAATGCAGAAATGACTGCAGTGCAGCAGTAATTATGGTGCACTTTTTCGCTATTTAAGTTGAATATTTCTCTACATTCCTGAAACAATTTTTAGTTTTTTTGTACTAGAAAATGCAGACAGTGTTTTCAAAGTAAATGTACAGTGATTTGAAATACAGTACCAGAAGGCAGTGCATGGCCTTCCAATAAAGATATTTGAAGACCGAATTTTCTTTCAGATGGCGATTTTCTCAACATGTGCACAACTTTACAGTAATGGAATGTCAAATGTTTTTATATTAAATTCTAGAAAGGTTTCTCAACTGTGTCTGATTAAACATTTAAGCTTATACGAAAAAACTCAGCCTTGCCTTGATTGGGGCTAGATTGCTTAGCATGGCAGGCTCTGCTTCAATGGGGAAGAAAACTTAGGCTGGTTTCTACATAACTGTGGGAAGCAGTGTTTTTATTGTTTTGCTAGAATAGGGACAGGTTTTGGAAGAGATCTGCTGGAGTAACGGTGCGGCTAAAGAAAAGGAAAGTCTTGCTAACCTAAACTCTGCAGCGGTGTTGATAATGAGCTGCTGCAAAAATAGGAAGCTTTTGCAGCACCGTAACTATTGCCTTCACATAAGCGTCCGTGCAGACCAGGCTTGAGTGTAATGTATCTACAGCTGTCAGGCCTTGTGAGTTAGCATGCAGGCATACTATGAGCTTCAGAGAAATGGGAAGATCTTAGTATTAAAACTTCAAATTATAAGTAAACTGGTATTGAGCAGTGATTTTTTTTTTTTTTTTTTAATGGAAGGNGTTGCTGCCAGTCTTTATTGTAGTCCCTGTGACATCCTTCAGTGGGATATTGCGGTTCTCTGTGGGCAGGCAGGTTTTCTGCCGCTTCAGAGGCAAGGCTTGCCATGTCTCTCACTTCCCAGGGAAGGGAAGCCAATGCAACAAGGTTAGGTGGCCTCAGAAACTGGGCAGGAGAAAGAAAAGAAACCAGATATAGTAGCCCAGGGTCTCTTAGGCTTAAGCCACTGAGTGTTAGTTGTAGATAAGGCCCTTCAAAGACTGTGTTGTATTTCTTTAAAAACAAGCTGGCTGGAGCCAGCAGTATGAATTCACGAAGGAAAGCTGTTTCCCAAGGCCAATATTGCCTGTCCAGATGATCCCATAATTCGCTGAGGTCCAGCATTTCATTTGGCCTCCCCAGCAGACCTGACCTTGCAGGAATATTTTCTTGGCATGAACTGCAGAGAAACTATGCGGAGAAGGTATTAAATACTCTGAAAGGAGACGAGAGCAGAAGGGTTTTCTGTTTCTTGCTCTCAGTGATAAAGAGATGACAAACTGCCAGAATTTCCTAAAACCATGTTTGTTAATGATCTAGAAATGCAAAGCCCGGCTACAGCTACGTGCTGCTCTTTTGAAGGAGGTTCTGGTGGCTTCTGCAAAAGAAAGCATAGAAACCTCCTGCTAATAATATGCTAAATAATTAAAAGAAATGTTTTTTTATTCCTCCGTATTATGGATGAGAGTGGAAGACAACAAGGGGATTAATGAAGGAAGGAAGATAAAGTGGAGAAACTCTTATTTCCAGAAAAAGAAATGAGTTTAGTACAAGGAGTTTTGTTTTGTTTTGTTTTTTTTTAATTGGTAAGGTACAACTTGAAAACACAAAGCATGTCTCAAATTTCCCCTGGTCTTCCCAAATGACCATTGTTAAGGGAAGTGTTCTTAAACTTACTTCCCGGGTCTTACTCTGTGTAAACTGGGCTTTCCTCTTAACATTGCCACATAAAATGATGGGGGGGGGGGG
>VXBJ01003939.1:864358-878601 GCA_013400055.1 Nycticryphes semicollaris
CTAAGGCAGGACTATTTTGTCGTGTTGGCACTTGACATACGTTAATTTGTCCTAGCAGCGATTTGTGGAATGGTTCCTCTGTTAAGCTCTACCCCTGGCACCGGTGCAAACCCGTGACTAAGCACGTATGGAAATTTCCACTGCTCGCCTCAGGCCTTGGGCCTCTATCCACCGCGCTGCAACAGTTACTTGTAACTCGGCTTTATCCTGTTTCAAACCGCTCTAAGTAAGGTGTAGGCTTTCCCCATGAAATCCTGCGTAGCGGTCATGTCTTTCCGTGACGGAGAACGGTACGGAAGTCACACGCAAGTCACACACACAGAGCCTCCGGAGTCGCCCCTGCGCCAGGGAGCTCGGGCTGCCGTCTTCCGGGGGGGGGGGGGGGGGGGNGCATCAACAGAAGTTCCGGCTGCCGAGGTTGGGTTGGAGTGCACGAGATGCTGGCGGTGGACGACCGCTGTCGGGCGCAGGCCAACTGCGCCTGGGAGGAGAAAGAAGCGCGGCCAGCAGGAAGCGCCTCTGTCGCGGAATGCTGGGGCGCACGCGCTGTGGCTGTGTCCCCGCTTGCTCCGAAGGGGGCTTTGCGCGCGCGCAGTGTGTGCTCCAACCATCTCCCCTTCTCCCTCCGCCATGAGGGAAGGGGCAGGCGGAGAAGATGGCGGTAGGCTGCCGCCAAGGGAGCAGGTGGTGCGGTCGCGCTCCCTGGGGGCGCCCCGTGCAGCGGCGGTGGCCTGCCGCCGCTCGGGTGGCGGAGGCGGTGGAGGCAGGGTCCCCGTCGCGGCCCTACGCGGTGGCAGCGGCCGGCGGCAGGGAGGCGACGGGCGGGGAGGAGCTGCTGGAGGTGTGCTGGCGGCGGCACTTCCTGCGGGGCGGTGCGGAGCCGGGGCCGGGGCCGGCGTTGGCATGGCGAGACTATCTCAACGGCTGCCACCCAGGCCTCGGGCCGCTGGGCACCGCGCTACGGGGCAACTTGGTGGCCCAGTGGTGGGACTCGGCGCTGGTGCTACGGGAGCAGGTGTTGGCGGTGGATGCCCCGTTCCACGGCCCGCCCGCCGGCGGCAAATCGCCGGTCGCGCAGGGGCTTCGGCTGCTGCACTCAGAGACGCTGCGCGAAGCCCTCTGGAACGGGGGCTGTAGCCAGGAGCCCAGCGGTCCCTGTCTAGAAGAAGTACTGGGGAGCGCCGGGGTGCTTCGTGAGAGCTTGCTTCCCGGTACGTCCCTCGGCCTAGCCCCATCCTCTCGGGGTGAGGCGGGTCTCCGGAGAGTTCTGGGTGCCCGCTCGCGTTTTTCTTGCTGGAAGCAAAGCAGCTGCGTTGAAGGGAATTTTCCAGTTGGCGTTAGAGCGCTGGGAAGGTTTCATCAACGTGCTGAGAGTTCGTGTCCTTTTAAATGACCTGAGCAGCTTGTGCCGAAGTGCGCATCGGATGCTTTCCCGTTTAATTAGGGGAAAGGCGTGTTAAAATCGCAGTTGCTAAAGTACCTGGAGGAATTGGGGTACAGGCTGCTGTGCTAGTCTTTGAAAAACGGTAACGCTACTGGGACTGCACGTATCAACGTATGTATTGTATGTGCTACTTTCATTCTCAGTAGAGTTTAAAAAACAATTTATTTCCTGTGGCTACTACAATTAGCGATTTGTCTTTTGACAGGTGCTCTGGCACAGTATGTTAGCTGCTTAGAACTGGTGAACAAAAGACTGCCTTGTGGCCTAGCTCAAGTTGGAGTATGCTTTCACTTTATTCCAGAAACCGAACAACAGAGCAAAACCCCTATAAGGTAGAGTAACAGAGGGATTAATCCTTTCCATACTTAAAGCAGCTGTTTGCACTTGTTTGGCTTTTGAGTTATTTTTGAATACTATCTCTTGCTTTTTTCCTGTTATTTTTGAAGGAGTTAACTTGCTGACCTTGCTATTGTTTAAAGAATAGGCGAAAGGACCACGTCTTTGCTTGCATGGTTTAGCTCTCCCAGAACTTCAGGACAGTGGCTCGATTACTGGTTACGCCAGAGGCTCCAGTGGTGGAGGAAGGTATGGGAAATATCAGCTGCTCCTTCAGATCTCAAAGAGAGGGGGTAATAGACACCCCGATCACTTTTATGGTCCACCCTGATCACTTTTACGGTCTTATATTGCTAGCTAGTTCTGGTAACTGAAATGCAAGTATTTATTGTAAGAAACTGAAAAACTACTTAAGTTCATGACAGACCTGTTGAGTAGTTTATAACATCACTTGCAGAAAGGCAAATGGTTTGTGTTTGTAAGTGATTTGAGATAAAAATGCTGCAAAACAAAGAGATTTGGGCTGAAATTTATAAAAATCGTTCGCTGAAAATCACAGACTTCAACTTGCGTTACAGACTTGGTTTTTTGTAGTTAGTACAGCACACACAGTTGTGATCACCTCTTACATCTTTAATTTTCAGTTTGCAGTAGGCCCGTCCAACTTCAGCAGCAGCGACTTTCAGGATGAAGAAGGAAGAAGAGGATTTAATTTACATTACAGCTTTCCTTGGGGGACAGAAACAATAGAAACATTGAAAAACCTTGGTGATACTGAGCTGTTACAGATGAATCCAGGAGATAGTGCAAAATTACTTGTAAGCTCTACTGTATTACAAAGTTTTTTACTAAGAATTACACTTGAGAAATGGTTCCTTTGCTGATCCAGTTGCTTAGCCTGTGAACTGTCAATCTGTTGTTTTTTTGTAAGTACACTATAATTGATACTCTACAGTCAGACCTTCATTTTAAAAAGCAGTTAAATTAATATTTTGGGGTGGGGTGGTTTTTTTTTTTTTTTTTTTTTTTTTGAAGTTAGAATTGACAGACAGCTGTTGTCAGTTGCATATCCTTTACTTGAATTCATGGGTAGATGTCAGGACAAACTCGGTCTGTGTTCTGCAGTGTTATGTTTGCGTCAAAAAGAACCTATAACTATTTTTTCTTTCTGTAGCTTGTCCGGTTCCATGTATGTGGATGAATGGGTGATAAACACTGCAAGTGGTATTACAGAAGTAATGTAGCCTATGCAACTGTGGGTTGCAACGTGGTTTCTCAGAATGTGGGGGCAGATCCTTGCGGTCACTGGAAAGTAATCAACAGACCTCCAAAAGAAAATGCAGTTTTGAGTGTATTTGCATATATTTGAATTCATGGTCAGAGAGGCAGGACCAAAAATAATCTCATCCTGCTCAGATATGTTTTCCCCAGTTGTACGATATTATCTAGTTCTTGTTAAGCTTTTAAGATTGCTGGAATTTTTTTTAAATATATGTCTGATTGTATTTTAAACGTGATAAGGGTGCTTGAGGTCAATGTGTCAATATACATATAGAGTAAAATACCCTTTGAGACAATACCCCTTTGCGGTTGGTTTTTTTTTGCTCTTCAGGGCCGAGATGGAAGGAAGAATGTTATTCCTCATGTTCTGTCTGTGAGTGGAAATCTGGACCGAGGAGCATTAGCGTACCTCTTTGATTCTCTACAGCTAGCTGAGAATCCATTAACAAAAAAGAAAAATTCACAGAGAAAGGTAACTTTTTGTAGAAAGTGTGAGGAAGAATAGATGATGGAAATGTGGAAAATTCAAGCATGGAAATATCTCCCTTTTCCACATCTCCATCCTTGGTTCCCTTCCCCACGACCTGCAGACAGAATGCTTTTCACTGGTAGCAATAGGGTGGTCCTATGGCACTGCCACTGTGGTCCTTTTCACCCACATAAGCAATTTTTCTCTCATTCTGAGTCCACCTGTCCTATTTTATCTTCTCTCTGATGAGAAGGTAGGCTCTTGCCTTGCAAGCGATGAAGGAATTAAGTTGGAATGTAGCCGCTGTTCACAAGTTTTGTCTCTTCCAGCAGCATTTGAAGGTTGCTGAGATGGGTAGTAAAAGTGTGTCGCAGGTGGTAGTGGGGTATTTCCCCAAGGACCATCATTATTCCACTTTTCCCTGGTTTTCTGAAGTTAGTGCTAACTTTGAGACAGCACTTGTTAATCGAGTACCTGTTTGGTCTTTAAGAACAGGCAGTAGATTGGTAACTGTCTGCAGGGCTGTCTCTGATCACTCTGACTCCAGGAAAGATGACGGAGCTCTGCTATCAGAACTTGGGCTCTTTTCTTGGACTCAGCCAAAACGCGCTGATTTCTGCCATGCTAACCTAGCTGGCATGTGTGTTACTTACATTTAGCCTGCCTCTAATTCAGGATATGATGCTATGAGATTTTTTTTGCATATTTAGAACCTTATTTTCAGTGAAGAAACCTAATACTTCCTAGTTCTGTTTAGAATGCCACAATAAATACATTTAGTAAACTGTTACTTTTTTGTACAATTTCTAGGTACTGAAGCTTCATCCCTGTTTAGCACCCCTTAAAGTGGCCTTGGATGTAGGAAAAGGTCCAACAACAGAGCTGAGACAGGTACGTTGTGAGAAAATATTTTAATTTTGAGCACTGACTTTTTGTGAAATCTTTTGTTACAATTCAGATATTGTTTGTGTCGGGGAAAATCATGCTGCTACTTTGATTCTCAGATATTCATGGTTGTACAGATTTCACTGTGATTCTGCTGTGCAATTCACATGTCGCAGCCAAAGGAGCACGCTGCAGACAGTGGGTAATAAGTGCCATCTTTGTAATAGCCCGCTGTCTTTAGTACTGTTATTACAGCTGTTATGCGTTCCATGCAAAAATAAACCAAATAAAATAAAAAATTTCCTCTCACCGTCTTAATCTTTCACGATTATTTTAAGACATGGGTCACATCCTCAGAGGGATTTTTAAAAAAAGTTTGTATTTAAGTCAGCCCTCACACAAGGGAGGAAAATTGCACTGGCATGGTTTTAAATACAAATGGAGATTTAATTGTCAGGCTGCTTCCTACTTTAAGATGCTTTCAGCCAGAACATTTACACCCGCTAGGAATGCTAATATCACGCAGACTAGAGTTTTAATGGTTTCTTTGTAAAGGATTTAAATCCCTGGAAGTCTATCTCTTAACTTTTTGTTTTTAAATAAACACAGGTTTGTCAAGGATTGTTCAATGAACTGTCAGAAAACGGAATTTCTGTATGGCCGGGTTATCTCGAAACTGTGCAGGTATCTCTGGAACAGCTTTACACAAAGTAAGGAGAAACAGTCTTTTGTAAATTAAGCTATGAAGGTGAAGGATGACTTTCTGTGGACTAGCGAAAATGTGCCTGTTTTCAGTAAGAAATCATCGAGTGCAGTAACCGCATGACTGAAGGCGTGTATCCTGAACTGTAAACTCGCATTCAGTTAATTTTATTACAAAGAGCAATGTCAGATGGTTCATGTTTAAAGTTAACTGAAGGATAAGCCTTTCACGTATTACTGTTGTTTCTCTGGAACTATGAAGTGCCTTTTAGAGACTCTCCTATTCAAAATAAATCTCTCGAGATGACTCATAATCTTGCAGAACTGCTTCCGACCCGCAGTCCCCATGTTCATGTCAGGGCTGGTTCTGTGTTTTATTCTTAAGTACTATTTCAAATAGCACACCATGTTTAGTCTTGAACTTAAAAGTTCTTCCAAGTCTGGAACCATTACCAGTAGTGCACCTGATGGACCTACTTGTGTGGATAACAACTGCTGTTCCTTTTGAGGGCTTCATATACGATTTGCTGATCGGGACTGAATTTTGAGCTTATTTCTGCTCATGTCTTGAGCATATTGCTGAGTACTTTTTTCCCCGGAGAGGAACTGTTCATGTGCAGTAGTCTTCAAAGTAAGTCTGGCTATTAAATAACAGAAAAAGATGTATTCTGCTTCCATAAAAAATACTCCTGTAATATGGCACTAGATAACATTTTTATGCCCTAAAGTAACTAAATAATTAAAAGAAATGTAATCAGGAAAGCAATGAACGGTAACAAAAAAACTGGTGTTTTCGCACTGAATGTAGTGCTGTATATCAGAATAAATATTTACAGCTTATGGTCATTTGTATTTAACTTGTCTCAATTTTTTGTACACCAAAAGCAGTAACAGGCATGCTCTTTTCCTTGAAGGTACGATGAGATGAGTGTTCTCTTCACGATCTTGATAACTGATGCCACCCTAGAGAACGGAGTGGTCCAGCTGAGAAGCAGAGACACCACCATGAAGGAAATGATGCACATTTCTAGGCTGAGGGACTTTTTAACTAAGTATGTAACAGCAGCCAAAAATGTGTAAACTTACTGTCATTGAATAAAAGGAATTTCATAAACATCTGTGCCCAAACTGACTTCATGGACTCAGTGGTTGTTCTGCAAATAGTTCCGCTACCACTTTGCGGTGCATCTGTTTCCTGTCAAATCTAGATCTTCCAGGTTCCCTTGTAAAGAGGGAAGAGACAATTTGTCCCCCGTTATCAGGGCTAACCATATTCTCTTTCATGTCTTCAGTTTTACTCTTAATGCAATTTGCTACATCCTAACCTAAAAATTAATCTTCCATATATCTATTGCTGACATAATTATAGTCTCTGCTGGAAAATTGTATTTTAAATAAAAGACCTTGAAATCCTAAACATTTTAATACCATCAGTAAGTATTCTTCTACTATGTGTAGGAATGTATTTTAATCACATGGTCTCAGTTTTTCAACATTTAAGCTATTTCATCTTGGACCCGATAAACATAAGAATCAGAAATACATTAGCAAAATGAACAGGAAAAATAAGAAATAAATTTTAAGCATTTTTTAACAAGTTTTTTTTGTGGACAAAAAATATCTGTACATAGAAAATGGTGGAAAAAGACTAATATGTGATCATATTTATCCTATACTGAAATGTAGTCAAAATCAGATGTGAGAGTTTGCATAGATGCAAAAATCAGTAATTCTGATTTGTAGATTTACTGTGCGGTACAGCTTGTTAAGTCACTGCATGAAATTGCTTTGAAGTGTACACAACAAAGCACGTGGCTACTGATAGTCATGAATGTAATGAAACACAGGAACACACTAAATAATATTGATTTCCTGCGTAGTGTTATTATGCTAGATACAATGCAAGGTGAGCATAGTGTGGCCATGTGACTTCCTGAACTCATGGAACTCCACGTAAGCTGGCTATGGATTGATGTTAAAACAACAGAGAAACGTCTAAGAAAACAGCCTATATTGGGGTACAGGATTTGTTTTGGAGTTAACTGTCCCAAAAGGTAAATTCAGCTTCCTATTCCTATTCTGAGAGTTGAAGTAATGTTGAACTGAAAAATTGCCATCCTTGCTGCGAGGTACAGAGGCCAGATACGGGTCCTCTAGTGTGTGCCTAAGAGGACAACACAGTTGGGATGTATGTATGGGGGTTTTTTATTAATATGTGACTAAAGCCTTTTGCTTAACTTTTGTTTGCGTACAGTCCTTTTTCAGGGGAATTGTTAAACGTATGGGAACTTGGGGCTGGGTGGAAGCTTTATGTCCTTTATTCCTCAGATGCATATCATGCCAGATTATGTATTGTGTCCGGCAGGATTTTACCTGACAGCGATTGCGTTGTTTTGTTTCATTTTGGTTTTTTTATGGTGCTATTTGGGCAATAAGCAGCTGTTAGTCTAACGGGATTGCTATTTGGGTCTTTGTTAACTGCACTTTTTATCTGTTGTGCTTTTTCTTGTAAATTGAAGTCTTTAGAGATTATGACTTGGGGCTTTTGCTTGCTATCAGAGAACAAGCTATATTATCTGTCTAAAAAATAATGAAGCCAGGAAACTAATATCTAAAACATCATCTCTTTCTGTGTAGATTTGGTGGTACTTATCACATCTGACAAATGAAAGATTCTTTAAAAATACATGAATAGGTTAATCACGAAAGAGATCTTACCTTGTGCTCAAAGTCTCTGACGAGGACCTCTGCATAGACTGTAGCACGTCTCCTTCTCTGCTAAAAGCCAGAATAACATGTCATAGTTTCTCTTTTTGGTACAGATAAACAACAGAAAAAATATCATACCATCAGCAACTTCATCACTAATAACATTTCATGCAGGTTTCGTTATGAAGCTGTTGAATTTTTGTGTCATAAGATGGTTATAAGCTTTTCCCATGAAAAAAAGTCTTAATCTAAAGTTCTCTGTAGCAAGCAAGCAGTTTCATCTAAGTGCTACAATCTAAACCGTGCCTGCCCCCCTGTAAAATTTCCCCAAACCATATCTCTGCACATCAGACGTTCCAGGATTCTAACCTGAGGTTTTCACCTTGTTCATCTTCTCTTATAATGGAAAAGTTGACATATTCTTCTTCTGTTTTATCAGGCTCTGGATTAAAGATGGTGAACAACAATTAATTACAGGAGACTGAGCAGATTTTTTTTTTTTTTTGATCTTGAAATCAAGCAGCAAGATTCCGTATTGAGTGTAAGTCTACCACGCTTTAGTGTTCCTGGGCCTTACTGGAGCTATTGTCACTGTCCTTGCTGGGTATGTGGATAGAAACTTGATACCTGGCATAAACAGCTGTAGTAAGCTAATGTAGCAGAGCAGCAACAGTCCTACTTGTCTCCTGCAGAAGCAGGAAGGTGGATTTGTTTGGAGAGAACGATCCCCTTTCTGATATTTAGACACAGGAAACATAAGGTCTTTGCTGATAGTTTGTTTTGGAGTTTCTTTTTCTCTTGAAAATACTGATATTCACATATAAGGCAAATGTAGAAAACCACAAATTAATGGCATTGTGGCTTTCATGTAATGTCTTCATTATTGTGTATTTTCTGCAACTAAAGTGGTTCAATGTCTTAGCATAGGTCAGTTGATTCGTTGTCTAGCATTATTTCATAATTTCAGTTTGACCTGACTTTGAGTCCTGTTGAGAAACGTGGAACAATGAACTATTGTGTATTGAACAAATTTGAACAGAATGCAGAAGCTATATAAGTTTTATTTTGCTACAACTTGCATATGGCCTGCTTTTGTCTCTTGGTAAATGGGAATTGCATCTCTGATCTACTTACTGCCTTTAATTTTCTTTTCCTCTGAAATAGCTATTTCAGTCCTTACCATGAGTTCCCAAATGCAATTTTTCATTTTACTTCTGCTTACAGTAGATTTTTCTGTAGATTTTCAGTTCATTTACCTAGTTGCAGTTTTGGTTGCGTGGGTGACAGGTAGTGCCAAATATGGATCCCGAGGAACTTCAAATAATGCCTCTGCCAGGCACGGTCAGTGGAAGTATTGCTGCTTACTGAGTGGTAATAGTTGTCCACCTTCCACTGCTTTTGCAGTACCTGAAGAAATCTGCCCATCCTTGCTACAAATATTGTAATAGCATTCTTCAACCAAACTTTCACAATTAAGTTTTGTGACTGCATGGGGAGTAATGTGAACTTACCAATCTCTGTGTATATGATGTGATTTTCAGAATCCTCTGTGCTCACTGGTGAGGTAGTAGATTTAATTCTTTCTGCAAATTGTGAAAGAAAACCCCACCCCTGCAAAGAGATAATTTTGTTCTTAGCAGCTCCATGACATTTTTTTTTTAATACTTGTAGACCTCAGATAATGGTATGTGCATGACAGAAATTTCTTTTCAACCAAGGGCATTGTTAATAGGAATTTCCTGTCTTTACTAAAGTCAATGTCGTCCAATTCCTTTCAATGTTTGTGTGTATTAGATTAGAGGTTGCTTTGCTTCCCCCATCCCAGACCCACCATCAGAAACACAGCTCAGAGGTTTTGCCTTGTCAATATATTGTTAAGTTGCCTACACTGGTTAAGAGGAGACTTGATGGCATCTTAAAATACTAAGAATATAATTCTACTTGTAACACGATGTTCACACACTAAAATGTATCGATGACATAAATGGGGAAAATGAAACAGACATTCAAATGACTTACTTGCTTTAGATGAGGGAATTATGAAAAAAGGAGTTGCCAGAGCAAATCCTATTACAAATAGTATCAAGATCAGCCCAAGAGAAATTGTCAGGCGTGGAGAATGGTTTCTTTCTTCTGCCCAAAAGAAAAAAAAAAATTTAGAAGTTTATGCAATTAAACGTTGTTTCATATTGTAAGTATTTACTGTAAATTAAAATCAAGACTTTGCATTTCTTTCAGCTTTTGGATTAACTGTGGTTAATGTAAATATTCATGAATCCCAAGTGCACACTGTCACAGCAGAAGGAAGCGAGCTTGCTGGTGCGAGTAGACTCTTACAGGATCAGTGAGAAAAACGATACTAGACTTCCCACCGGGTGGACAAGGGGTCTGTTGTCAAAGTGAGTCATCCTTTTTGGTCACTTCAACTTTTCCTACTATCTAGACGACATGGTAACTTTAAAAACTAAGTTATTTGTTTTGAGGTTTTTTTTTTGTTTGTTTGTTTGTTTTGTTGTTGTTGTTGTTCTTTGCAAAGAATTGTACTTTGAACATTACTTTGCAGGAACAAAATTTCTGGCTAAAAAGTTTGCGTTGTGACAGCATTCTGAATTTTGTGTGGCCCCTGTTTACTGACAGTGGTAAACTTTCACACATGCACACCTGCTAATGTAAAGTTGAAACCGTTGCTGTATTTTGTATAATTTTGAAATCTATTTTCAGCTCTGCATTTATAGGTTCCAAAGTCACTAGAGGAACTGAAATATAGAAAAATCACAGCTGCTTCCCTCTTGTGCATCTTCATCGGGGGAGAGATATTTTGTTTTCCTTTAAAGAAGATGTATGTGATAGGAAGAGAGCTGTTCTGAGAGGCAAGACAGGGTCACATTCTGGCCTTTCTTTGCTTGAGAGGTGGATGAGTTCAGCACTGGTTTGGAAATCGGCTCTGTAAAAAGAAAACTGAAAGGACTGCATCACCGACTACAGGGGCACGCTCCGAAACAAGATTTGAAGTTAAGCGTCAACATTGGTAAATGAGATGGGCATCAAAGAATGGAGGGCTCAGTGAGCCAGTTCAGAGTAGCACTTCCGATTCCTAAGGAAATAAGAGGGTTTTGCTGTAAAGCTCAGCTCCGCCGTCATGGCAGGTGCACACAGTAGTCCAAAACCATACGTGCCGCAAACAAAACTCTGACTCCTGCTGCTGCAGATATATCGCATGGCTATGTGCCCCTAAAATAAAGTGAGCTGAGAAGGCATTCATCCAGACATACCTATAAAGGTGAAGTTGAGACTGTTGCTATATGTTCCACCACTGGACACTTCATTCTCAGCTTTGCATTTGTATTCACCTACATCGCTGGCAGAGTTGATAGTCAAGTTAAACAAACCGGGGGTCAAGTCTGGCCTGTTTAAAGTGGATACCTTCTGATTGTGTTTAAACAATGTATATTTGACAGGTGGTAATCCAGAGTTAAAGTGGCAGGAGAGGCTCACATTCTGGTTCATCACTGCGTTCAAAGTCCTCTGAACAGACACCAGCCTGGGATTGGACAGCATTTCTGGAAAGAAGAAACCTCTGAGTAAGTTCACGGCACCTATTACTACCTGTCACTGCATCTATCAAGAAACTCGGATTGTTCTCAACACAGGTTGAGGACCAGGCTATCCTTTTTTCTGCTGAAACGGGGGGTTGTAATTTTTTCTGCCTTCAGTAGCAGGCAACACAACTTTATCTTTTTTCAAAATTAGTATGTAGCTTCAAACACTTGATGAAAAATGCACGTCTTCATGCCAAAGGGAACATTTCTACACAAAGCTAACTGATCTATCCAGATGAACTAACAAAAAACTTTTGAGCTCCAGCAACAATGAAAATAATAGAAATATAAAAGATAAACATAAATATTATGGGACATGAATTGTAGGAGAAAAGTACCCTTATATGCTAGTTGAGAGGTAACAAGTGTATTGGAAAGTATTGGAAAGTAAAGGCAGTATTTTATTTGTGGTCACATGTACAAACACAGATTTGGACTTTTAAATAGTAGCAGGAGTCTTGATGGTCTGTTAAATTAGCTTACTTTTATGAGATTATACAAATAAATTTGTGATGAAATTTGTAATGTATTTGCATAGAAAATCCTAATAAAGCTGTCATGACACTTAGGGGAAAAAGAATATTTTTTAACAACCTAAAGCAATTTTGAGTTTACGTACAGGTCAGCAAAGAGACAGTTGGCTTGGTACGGAAACTTATAAACCGCCTTTTGCCACTGCACTGACAGGGCAAAAGAGATAATGCTACATGAAGGTTCTGAATGTTTTTAAATCCCCCCTGCCCCACGATTTTTTTTTTTCTTTTGTAACAGTCAATTTCAACACATAAGCCAAAAAAAAGAGAACCTACCTTTG
Organism: Nycticryphes semicollaris; assembly: GCA_013400055.1. Lineage (NCBI taxonomy): Eukaryota > Metazoa > Chordata > Aves > Charadriiformes > Rostratulidae > Nycticryphes > Nycticryphes semicollaris. The sequence continues at coordinate 876,598 of VXBJ01003939.1, forward strand.
CCATTTGCCATAGTGTTTTTAATCTGCTGAGACATTCGAACTAAGAGAAGAAGAGAAAGCTTTCAGACAAGAAGCAACGGTTCTCATTTAGTAAGATTTGTAACATGGAAGAAGTATGTCTTTGGCTTACAGTAGCAAAATAGCCGAATTGTGAGAAAAAAAAAATTCTTGATACTGAGCAGGAGAGCTGGGTGGCGTTACAGTAATGAGATCTATGAGAAGTGGCTCTAGGGGTTGAGGAAGTCCTAAATATGGTAACGGTGCTGATCCTCACTGATGTTTGCGTAAAGGCTTTTGTAATATTCCACTTACATTTAACCTGTGGCAGACAGTGCAATGGGCAGAAGAAAAAGCTGCAGAGTGAGGAACAGCAGTTTGGGATACAATCAAACGTTACACAGAGTTTGAATTTAAAAAAAATGGCCCCCCTCAAAAATCTATAGAATGTATAAGATGCTAGTAAGTGTTTATAGCTAGCCAACTTGTTAGGGAACTAATTTGGTTAAACTTCAATTATTAAGCTGTGAGGAAGGGAGATGTACTAGATGGTACAAATCTCATTGGCAACTTGAGTTCAACACCACTGCAGAAACGAATTCAATGACTAATTTTGTCATCTAATCTGTAATACAAGGCGATATTGTGATCATTACAGCATGTAGGTGTCCTCTATATGTCATGCCCTGGGTGGAGTAAACGTGATCTTTAACCATGCACAGGCGATGCCTCCTGAAGAACTCTAGGCCCAGTTGAATGTGAAGTAATTGCATATACAGAAAACGCCTTACATGTTGTAGCAGTCCTTGCCTTATTACGTAGTTGTCTCCAGTTTCTGAAGGTAACAAGATGAGGCCCTGCAGTCTCTCTTCTTCTCTGGCATAATGCAAAATTCCTCCAGAGACCTGATCTGTGTCTTCACAGAATTTTGTGTGCAACTTCCTTCCTCCTTGTGTTGTTTTTTTTTTGATTCAATTTCTTTCAGGATAACTTCTACCCTCCTCTTGCCAACATTTTGTATGTGGAAATGCTGACAACTAACCACAAGACTGGAATTTTTTTTTGGCAGGTGGCAGGAAGCATGTGTGAAAATGCAGCTGTCGGGAGAAGAACTGAGAGTGCTTGTGCATTTCCTGTTCATTTCCTGTTGTGGGAGCCTTATTTTTTTTTCTTTTTTTTTTTTTTTTTTTCAGGAAAAAAAACAGAAAAAAGCCCTTGAGACGCTCATGGCTGTGCGATGGAGGCAGAAAGGTGTCCTGTCAGGAGAAGGGGGTGGCCGGCATGGGGCAGCAGACAGAGGGCTGTGGTGAGGAGGGCCTGCAGCCGCCTTGCACACAGTTTCGGTAGTTGTCAGCAGCTGGATGGTGGCTGTGGGTGGTTAGGGGCCCTGGGCCTTCCCCTGAGGCACAGGCAGGGCAGCCTGGCCGGCTGTGTGAGGGCTGTGGGCAGCTGGCTCCCTCACACAGAGGTGACATTGCCTGTGGAGGGATCATGGAGCCAGCCAGCCGCCTCCCATGCCTGCTCTGCAAAGCAACTGAGGGACACGGAACTGAGCGATTTACTGAGTGCTTTTGTGTAGGTGTGTAACGGCGAATAGTTATGGTGAGCTGTGAAATATACAAACAAGAAATTTAGCCATCACCAGGATCTGTCATGTACAATAACTTTAGGTGGTGTGTGTTCAGGGAGCTTGGTTGGTCCCCTCAGGATGTGGGGCCTGGGTACCAAGAGAAGGCATGTACTGCTATTGGCATTGGCTCTGATTGGGAAGGGAGGAGGGCTCTTCCAGAACTCTACATGCCTTTCTCGTCTGGTTTGGACTCCGCCAAGTAGCCCTGCTCTCGCTGTCACCTCGGGTGGAGATCCTGCATTTCAGTGCATCTATGTTTGTTTGTTGGTTTTTGTTTAGTTGGTTGGTTTTTCCCCTGAAATCTGGGTTGAGGGACTGTCATAGAAGGGGAGATGTTTTCTTCAACACATCCTGTTCTGCGGAAGGGTGGCTAAGTG
>VXBJ01003941.1:0-13692 GCA_013400055.1 Nycticryphes semicollaris
TCAGCCTCTTTTTCTCTAGGCAGATGTAAAAAGGTCTCCTGGTTACTAGTGTCCTTACTTCAAGTCACTGTAGCTTGTCAGCCTACTCCCAAACTTGCATTTGTCCAGCAATCCTAACATCCTTGCAAATTACCAGTGAATTCACTTTATAGTCAAGTTTTCTTTTGAACTGTTGTGAGTCATGGAATCATAAAACGGTTAGAGTTGGAAGGGACCTTGAAGATCATCTGGTTCCAACCCCCTGCCACGGACAGGGACACCTCCCACCAGAGCAGGCTGCTCAAAGCCCCATCCAGCCTGGCATTGAACACTTCCAAGGATGGGGCTTTGACACAAAGCTGGTACCTGATTTACCCAACACAATGACAAAAAAAAAAAAAAAAAAAAACCAAACCCAAAACAACAACAACAAAAATCAAGAAGAAAGCCTAGGAAGAGCTATGGCTGCACCCATGCCTCAGTCACGAGACCAGCTTGTCAGAACCCTCCCTTCTGCCACACCAAAAGCCAAGAAGCTGCAGAACTTCTCTGGAAGCCCTAAATTCATTTGGGAATAATAATAATAAAAAAAACCCAACAAAAAATCCACCCACAATATTTGGTTGTTGCAAGGGTGGAAACAACCATCAGGTTATCAGATGGAAAGCTAAATATTTGGCTTGCGCAGAGCTCCCCCAGCACTAAGTCAACACAACCTTTCAACTCGGGCACACACCCAGTACCTGGCCCAGAGCTCAGCCTAGGCCCCAGGCTGGGAGGCAAAACCGGTTAGGAGGGAGGTCCCCCAAGCCAGCACATTTTCCAAGTCCTCATGCCATACAGAGCAACGGATTGAGACTCAGCAGGGAGACAGAAACCCCCCCTGAAACGCAGCCCGGGGTCCAGTATAAAGGATGAAAGCTGTGTGGTGAATCACCGCCCCCAGGTGATGCATCAGCAAGACTGGTTTTTGCCCAGTGACTAAGAACCAAGGACATCCTCTGTAATAACAAAACCAACCCAGCAACACCAAATTAGTGTAGGCTTTTCTGATACAGCACAACCCTGGCTGAAGCGGCTCCATCTATCAATCCACTACACACACACGTGCCAAACCCAAAAGGCGAAAGCAGCAAGAAAAAGGCAAGAATTCATGAACGGCAGAAATAGCGTATGACTCATCTCAGGCATCTTCAGCAAGGAAGGCTAGAGCTAAGCAGACAGATAAGTAGGGAAAGTAAAAGTTCCAGCTAAAGACAAGGTGAAGGCAGCACTTGCCATTTGTAGCTGCCACAGTTCTTTAAATACCCACAGACAAAAATGGGAGCAGCAAAGAAAAGTTTTCCAGGAAAAGCCTCTCCCAGTTAAAGCACAGTAAGCTTGGTTCAGCTCATTTTGCTTTTTAAGGATAGGACATAAATTTAAGTTCCTAATATTTTACACTAAGCAAATTGCCCAAGAGATTAAAAAAGCAATTTTTAAAAATGGAGAGGGATTTCCAACCCAAACCCTACACATTCCTTAAAAATCCCCTCTAAGAGCTTACTTTAGGAGGTGCAAGGAAGAGATTTCCAGAGGTATGCAGGTGATGTGGTCCTCTTCAGACCACAGATGAGTTCAAGTCTTTGTGAATGGGAAGAACAAAGACACACACACACACACTAAGCACTCTTAATGAACCCCCTGCGAGTACAAGAACAAAGCCACGATTCCTGGAGTAATAAAATAACACCTCATAACCATGTAATTACCTTGTGCAACTAACTGCTGCAGGAGGTCGAAGCAAACAGCTTAGTAAGACTTTAATGAATGCCTATAATATAATAATTTTATGAATGAAGATAAGTAAAATTATGTTCCAAAAAAAGTGGAAAAAACCCAACAACAAACCCACAACACAAGGATCCTCGGGGCTCAGCAGCTACAAGTGGCTGATAACACCAAGACAACAGCATCTATCACATAGTTAGCAAGACATTAACATTTTCTTTGGCTTCTTCTGATGCAAAGAGCAAGACTCACAGCCAACTCTGGATTTGGGAATAAAGAAGGCATTGCCTTGTTCTGGTGTGGGAAGAAGACTTCTTGCAAACTTGCAAAGTTGAGCTTTTCCAGCAGCAGAGGGAAATGCAGGCCTGACCAGCTGGGTCATGGTCTATTTTGATCCTACAGTTCCCATGCTTCTAAATCGTGTGGGGAAAGGAACAGAGAGAAAGTCCAGTCTCCTCCAGAGCAAGAGGCTCAAACTGAAGAGCTGGAGGGAATTACTGAGCTGGACATAGGGTTCTCAAAGACAACCCGTGCTGTCGTCTGAAAGCTCAGGAGAGTTTCATCTTCAGATCCCAGACACGAGAAGTTTTAAGCTCCACGTGTCTGTTACTGACAGAAACAAAAGTTCAGTTTAGAAGGGGACACGGGTTGAGAAGTAATGCTAAATTACAAGGACAACGCATGAGCAGACTCAACACGGGCAAAGCTATTAAAGCTGGCCGTTAATACCATTTATCAACACGCACTCCCTAAGTACATCTTGCACCAAAGCTCTTCAGTAAACACTGCGCTCAGGCACGGCACTGCTAAAACACAGCCACTGATCGCCCTCTGTTACACCATGCGACACACAGCAACTGGGAAAGGAGGGGAATTTTGGCTACGGCCCCTGAGATTTTCTTTACCAGCTTATCAGGGCAAATGCACAGCAAAACAGATCACGGGGAAGGGGGTGGGGGGCTGTAAATAAAAGAAAAGATGCTCTTGTCTTAAAAGCCCATCTTAAAATTTGCAGCCAAGCAAGCCACCAACACCTGCGTTCTCCTCCCAACCCTGAACATATACACATGGTCTAATGGCCCGAGTACAGGACAGCAGGCCAAGAGCTCCTTTGCTTTTTAATCTCTTCTCTTCAACTGACTTCCAGGGAAGTTATTTTACTGCATTAGATCTCCATTTCCTTATCCCAAGCAGGATAAACTGTCCAGCAAGTACTTCTCCCAAGGGTCTCTGTGCATAGTAGTGAATATTTTTTACAGTATTATTTTAGTGCTTTAGACAAGCTTTTTTAAAAACAAACAGAGGCAGCTTTCCTGCTGTTTTTGCTCCTCTGCCAATCCCTATGTTTAATTTAACGGAGATCAGCCATGATGACAAATCATAGGGAGTCACTAGGGTTTTTCTATTTTGTCCTCACATAGCTAAAAATAAGGCAGGCATCTGCCATCTGTAGCAATGAGTTTGAAGGCATGGAGTAGAACACAAGGAAGAAACACTTCCTTGAGCCTTATCGCAAGTCATCGCAATGGGATTCATGTCAGAAAGTTATCAGCGCGACAACGATTTACGTATGCCTGACACTGTACAAAAGCAAAATTATTGCAGGGAATTCTAAATAAATTAATTCTAAATAAATAAATAAAGTTGCATGAATCACAAGTTCGCATTAAAATATAAAACATATGAGAATACATTGAGTCCCTTATACTTGCCTCTTAAAGAACAGGTATAGGTAATAGGCAAGTTCCCTGCAAAACGGCTAGGGTCTCTAATTCAATTTCTATTACTTTGGTAAATGGCACTCAGGCCTTCATGCAATCATTTACAGAGCAACTAATCTAACAGATCGGGAAAATGCAACAGAATACATTAATCCCTGGTATAATTAATTACACCAAGACTAATTTAGCTCTCTGAATCTGCATATATGCTCCCTTTCCTAAGCATTTTTGGGCCACAGATGCCTAACAAGAAGTCTGCTTTAAACCGACCACTTCAAGCCCACCAGCATAGGTGGTGGATGCTGCCACACCACGGTAGCCAGCATGGCTTTTCTGACTAGCTTGCGTAATACTCACTTCCCACCAGAAGTCTTGTTTTCCGCTTGCAACACGTTCAGCCCAAAAAGTCAAAAAAAGGTTGGAAATGACTCTCTAACGACTACACCCCATGAAGAATGGCAGGAAATCTTTCAGGCGAGTTTCTGATAGCTCACGAGCAACTTGCCCGAGTCGTACAGCTGTACTGGAGATTTACCTCTGATTTTAAAAATCCACCTGCTAGGAGCTGTGCCACTTACCTAACTGCGGTAGGGTTACAAATAAACAGACTAAAAGTTTCCATCAGTACAAGAGACCTGCTGTGTTTAGGTGAACAAAACAGAGGAGAGCGCCAATTTGATGGCACCGCCCATTAGCATGACAGGCCCAACTCTGCAGCCAGAGAGCAGAGTAAGGAGAAGGCAGAGGGAAGGGATCACCGAAAGAAGAGGAAGGTCGATTGTCATAATTTCATGTCTTCCTTACGGTTTCTCGTGCATAAACTAGCACTGCAGCACCGTCAACAAGCTGTATTGGTTCTCCAATTGAATGGTGGTACAAGGAGAACAAAAATTGTGCCTCAAAAAGGAAAATACGTATAACAGACTACCATACTGCACAGTTAAGTATGACAGATCAAGTATTTAAATAGATTCTGCAAGCCAAATTCAACCCTCGTCTGTATTTCTCAATCCATAAACATGCCAGGATACAAAATTTTACAATGGGCAAACAAAAGAATGGTCAGAAATCGGTAATATTTTTAAGACCAAAAGTTCTAATAGTAAAGGTATTCATCAAATCTCTGATTTTCACCAGCGCTTTTTAAAAACCGAGTATCCCTCTGTATTGACAAAATATCTCTTCTGTAAATCCAGAGTACAAATCTGACCCTTCCAACTCAAGAGTTTCACATCCATAAACTAAACTCTAAACCACATGCTTGCAACTACCCAAAGAAAACCTTTTCCAGGATTTCACAGGGAAAACACTGAGACTGAGGAGGAGGACAGTCTCAAAATCAGCACTATCTTGTTGCTTTGCACCATATCCATCTTTAGGAGCTGCAACTCTATAGGATCACACTGAGTGGCCCAACTGGTTTCTGAACTGAACACTTGTGGAAATTGGAAGCCACCGTTACAAACATTTCTAGCATGTATGCTCTCGCTGTATTCTCAAACATCCAGATCTGATGCCTGTAGAAGAAAAGAAAAACGTTAGTCTTACGATATCCAGGCTTGAGTTGCCCAAGTCAATTTGTGATAGAGATGCTTTCAGAGAAAGATTCGCGCTCAGTGCTGCTCAATTCCAAAAACAGCAGAAAGGTGTGGGTTTTTCTCCCTCAAGTGCTACATACATAATTCAATTCTCTCTCTAAAGTTTTAGACTAAAAAAGCGTAGCCAAAGAGTGATTAGGCCTGTCTGCTTCTGAGTAATACGTAACAGTAGAAGTATATTAGCAATGTTACATCAGCACAAATATTGCTAATATAGGCAGGCACTAAGTCAAGAATAGCTTTATTTCCTTAGCTACTGCAGGATGCCATTAAGTGTCTCTATAAAAAGAGTAATTAAGCAAGGTGCTAACCATTGCAAGAAGTTTTCAAAAGAATTTACCATCTTACAAGTAGAATAGAAACATACTCTGCAGAAGTAGGAAGCAAAACGTTTTATCCCCATTTTAGAGTCAGGAAGACTGTGAAAATTGAAAGTTTATTAAAAAATAAAAATAAAAGACCTGCTTTTTCTAAATTATCAATTATTTTGAATGCTCCAGTTGAGGGAATATAGATACCTCCATCAATAGGAGTGTGGATACCCAAACCTTCTGAAAAACTTGGTCTCAAATGCCTGCAAGTCGCTACGTTTGCAAAGAGGCAGCCAGAATGAGCCGTACAGGAGGCACGCAGACCCCTGTGGTCTTGAGGTTAGGAGCACACAGTTAACTGGGAAAGTGGTATTACCCGAGCTCCTCAGTCCTTCCAAACAAACCAGACCTGGACAGCATTTCCACCCTACGTGCTGCTTTGCACTGCAAAACCCCAGTCGAAGATGCTCGAGAACAGAAACAAGGAGTAGCTGCACCTACACCTGAAGAACTTCCCAGTCTGATAAGGGACAAAAAAGAGCGGGTGAAGTTTCAGCACAACTCCCAGAGAGGTCAATGCTGCCTGGCTCCAGTGGGCCCAGGTTTTACCAGTAGAGCATCATCCGATCACGATAGCACGCGCTTTGGCTGGAGGAGCTGGCACTCCAAAGGAAAGGCTGGAAGGAGAAACAAGTACCAGAAACAAAGCCACTCCAGCACCAGGACTGCCAGGAGGTGAGTAAAACAGCAGACTGGGGGTTAAAGGGCTGCTTTAAAGGTCCTGCTCTGCTCTTGACATTCTGGAGCTGAGCCATTCCAGTCCCATCCCCATACTACCATACCCAGATAATTTCTTCTGATCACCATGAATTAACAGACCTGAGCTGGTGACAGAGGGGATGCCCTGTCTCCAAAAACTTCATGACTCACCGCTTTGGAATACAGACATTTCATTCCTTTACTTGCAATGGTAACAGATGCCAGTGATACGGGGGGCCCGTTATTCCCGACGAAAAAACACGCACGAGAGGGATCGTACGCTGCAGACAAAGCTGCCTCTGTTTCAGCTACGCGTTAAAAACGATGCTGGAGTGGCGAAGGAGCTACCTCGTCTAACAAGGAAAACCACTGGCCTAACTGCTGTGCTACGTAACGGAGGACGGCTGATACACTGTCTTCTCAGTGGTATGAAAAGAAAACAGCCACAGGGATGTGCACCCATATCCATCCTGGGAACGGTACCTTCTGGCGGGTTAGACTTGCCTAGGCACACACAGGACTGCCTCGGCTCCCCACCTTCCACAGGACGGTGCCCTCTCCTACCTCCTTTGTGGGGCCGTTTACCTTCTAAAAGCCCAAAGCAAACCTCCTCACCAGCCCAGACCAACCTCCTCGCCTCTCGCCCTCCACCCCTCCTACCGCGGGAGCACCCGCATCTCACCGACCTGCTCGGACCTCCTGCTTCCACCCGGACCCCTGCAGAAATGTCTCAAACGAGAAGCCCCGCATCAGGTGCTATAACTTACCAGCAGGACGGGACAAGGCCAACAGAACCTTCCCACCACGCACACCCACCCACCCACGAAGTTTCAGGGCGGGGGGCGGCCCCACACAGACCGGGCAACATGTGAGGGGACTCTGCTAGAGACGGCGCAGCCGCCCGGTCCCGCACCGCCGGAGGCAGGTTCCCGCCCGGCCCGGCCTTTCCTGGAGCTGAGTTGCCCCTCGGGAACGGTGGGGCCGGTACTCACACATCCAAAGGCGGGCGGCGGCGCGGCTCGGACATCAGCCGGCAGCGGGGGCCCCTTCCGACGGCAGTGGCCCGGCGGCCAGCCCGGACCCACGGCAGTCCCCCGGCGGGGGACGAGGCTGCAACGGCGGCGGTGGTAGTGTGCCCCGCGGAGCTCCCCTCCTCCCGCCGGGCAGACCCACCTCGCCGCTGCTCGCAGCGGGGTAGGAGCAGGAGCAGGGGCGGGCGGCCGCCCTGCGGGGAAGGGAAAGACAGGGAAGAAGCGGGCAGACCGGACCCCGGACCCGGCGCGGCCCTGCACACAGCCGGCTGCCCGCGCCGCCGCCGCAGCTGCCCGGGAGACGTGGCAGTGAGGGCTGATGCTCTCATCACAGGGCGACAGGCGGCGGCGGCAGCAGCCACCGCGGCGGCCGCCGGCCGTGGCCGGCCCAGTGAGGGCAGGGCGCCGCGGGGGCGGGACGGCGGTGCCGCGCCGCCATCTTGGTGGCGGCAACAGGGACCGCCGTGAGAACGGCGTTAGTGGCCATGCCGCTGCCGGTTTGTCCTGGTTTTTGCTGGTTTTTGCTCAAACCCGCGCATCACCCGCTACCCACGCTGGGTAGCCTCAAGTAGGAGCCTCCAGGGAAGATGTTCCGGTTTTTTTGGCTTAAAACTGAAAAAGGGAAGATATTAGGAAGAAATTCTTTATTGTGGGGGCGGTGAGGCACTGGGACAGGTTTCCCAGAGAAGTTGTAGATGCCCCATCTCTGGAGGTGTTCAAGGCCAGGGTGGATGGGGCTTTGAGCAACCTGGTCTAGTGGGAGGTGTCCCTGCCCATGGAAGGGGGGCTGGAACTCGATGATGTTTAGGGTTCCTTCCAACTGAAACCACTCTACGACTCTATGATCTCTTGCTCTCTTCCGCTCCACCAACATTTTTGTAATAAAGACAGCAAGTTCCACGTTTTGCATCATGAGATGCCCCACCCCGTCCACCCCCCAATTTATAACCCTATATAATGATTGTAATTTACTAATTGCTTCATTACAGCCAGCAAATTAATTTATCCCATGACTGAGTATCAATAGGTGGCAAGTCTTGCTGCCTCTGACCGTGTTAGCGGGCACGCAGAGGTACTCAGGGCAGCCTCAGGTAGTGGAAAGACCCAGTGAAGATGGAGCAGTGGGAAGGGACATCGGGTAGTGTCTGCAGTAGCCACCATGTGGCAGCAAATCATCAAAGGCTGGCGGGTGGGTGACATGAAAGGAACCCAAGGTTTTGTGGAGCAGAGCTCAGCAAATGACTTCTGGACCAGCTTGCAGGTGCCAGCCCAAAGCTGAGCTGAAAAAGTATCTCTCTGAATGATCAGCTTTCACAACCACAAGAGCAAAACTCTCCCAGGGAGTGAGAGGAAATGTTGGAGGAAAGAAATAATTTTGTGTGTAAGCAATAGACAATTCTGTGTGGGGATGCCTCGCTTAAAAGTTATCCTGAGAATCTGGTAACTCAGGCCAGGCAAGTTTATGATAAATGGCATCGAACTGGCCTGACCAGCCTTACCCTTTATTCTGTTTTACTTTTAAAATGATGGTCTGGAAATACCTCCAATAATATCTCGTTGGCTTATTGCCGTGGTTGGGCTTCTTTCTGATACAGAATTCTGCCTCCTTATTGCCTGCTAGCAGGTCAGGGTCTGTCCCTCAGGCATTCACTTTCCTTCCTCCGGCTCCAGCCGAATCTTCAGGTAATTTTCATGTCTATGAACTGGACCACAGCTGCTCTACTCTGACCAGATCACGTATGCCTGCCTCATTGCCCTGGCACCTCAGCTTTGTTCATCCTTCTCCCTATAGCCACCAAAATGACCAATGACATCCCAGCTGCACCAGCAGACTGTGGCCACAGTCCTGTGTCCACACCTCTGTAATACACTCCTTGTACTAGGAAGTCTGCCAAAGCATTCTATTGTTCTGTATTAGCTGGAAAAAAAAAAAAAAACAACAAAAAACACACAAGAAAACCCAAAAGAAAACCCAAAGAAAACCCCACAACCAAGCAACAAAAAAAAAAAAAAAATAAAAAAAAAAGAAAGTGAAATCTTTCAAAAAAGAAATTGTTCTTAACCTTAGTCCAGGTGTCTCTAAGGCCTGAGGCTCCTGCGCCATGAGAAAGCTGTTCTTTGTGCAAACTGTGCCCAGGAGATCTTAGCTGATGGAGCTGTGCAGTTGGGCAGAGTAAGGTAGGAGAACGAGGTCTGTGCAAATTCAGCAGCGGGGGGGAATTCCTTCTCATCCACAAATCTCAGTGCTAGTTTAATTCTGGATACCTGCAGAAGAATCTCACAGATGCTCTGCCTTCTGAGTCAAAGAAGTAACTTTGCATTATCTGCAAAAGTGAGGTGAATAACCAACAGCACTGACCGGATGTTTTAAGGTTTATACCCCCTCCTCCTTAGCATGCTACTTACTAATTGCATGAGACTCAGATGCCTCATCTTTTCCTTTTTCGTTCTCAGGTTGAAACAGTATGAGCCTGGGACAATTGTGGAGTGACAATTTATTCCCCCCTATCCTTGATAACACTAGTTCAGGCATACTTTGCATTTATCAGCCAGGGTTCTTGTGCTGAATGCATGGAGTTTTTATCCCTGAATTCATCAGAGAGACATGTGGATGTTTGGGTCCTTGCTTTCCTCATATTTGCGAGGAAACTGTGATCCAGACTGAGCTAAGGAAACTGGTACTGAGGAACAAGGAGCAGCTCCAGCAGAATGTAGAAGATGAGGCCATCATTGTTAAATTCTGTGAAATTCCCCTGGTGTTTTAACTGATCCTTGCACTGGACTTTATCAGGTGAAACACTGGATTACATCAGTGAGAAGCACAAGGAAGTACAGAGGACCACGTTCAAGAAGTCCCTTCCTCTGATCAAACATGAAACTGCTGCAGGGACTATATAAATGATAAACACTCATGCTGAGACATTGTACCACCATTTTCCCCGCCTCCCAGTACACCAGCAAACACTAATGGTGTAAAACTTCTTTCACTCTCAGCCAGCAGCACACTTGATTCTGCCTATCTGTACCTCTGTTTTCTTCTAACTCTCATTTCACAGAATCATAGAATCATTCAGGTTGGAAGAGACCCTTGGGATCATCAAGTCCAACCATCTGCCCTACCCTACAAAGTCCTCCCCTACACCATATCTCCCAACACCACATCTAAACAACTCTTAAACACATTCAGGGACAATGACTCAACCACCTCCCTGGGCAGCCAAGGTCTGACCACCCTTTCTGTGAAAAAATCTTTCCTAATGTTCAACCTAAACCTACTCTGTTGCAGCTTGAAGCCATTTCCTCTCGTGCTATCACTAATTACCTGTGAGAAGAGACCAGCACCAGCCTCTCTACAATGTCCTTTCAAGTAGTTGCAGAGAGTGATGAGAGAGCGATTTCCCTTCTGGTATTTCAGGTTAATGCCCTTTTAATCTGCTTCTTGCTTCTACCATGTTTTGCATCTGTTTTCTGCTGTCCCTTAAAAGACCTAAACTCTCTTTCTTTGTCACTTGCTCTTCCTCCTGTTTCAAATCCCTTTCTGGTCTTACTGATTTAACTCCTTCCTTTTTTCATTCCCTCTATCCTTTTATAGAAGGACTATTGCCCCAAAATCTGTGGGACGTGAACAGGTGTGACCCTGAACAGTCCTGTGAATTTACCCTGGGATACAGCTATTACTTGACTCCGTCAAAGCCTTGCTGCCACAGAGCAAAGACATAGCATCCATCATGTACACACGTATCCAGACGACATTGGGTACCACTAACAGTGTAGCTGTAGTGACATGAAATGCAGCATGAACCAATTGCTTGAACCTCCACCAGTGGCTGGGATGAGTTTTGAAGTCCACTCTAAACTCCTTGCTACCGACACAGGGCTCTAAGCAATCTCATCTAGTTGAAGATGTCCCTGCTTACTGCAGGGCAGTTGGACTAGATGACCTTTAAAGGTCCCTTCCAACCCAACACATTCTATGATTCTATGACACCACACTGTTAGCGGCACCCGGCCAACACCAAAGTGAGCTCTGCTTTGCTGACTTGTACAACTGCGCCATTAAGTCATCACCACCTGGGCATATTTCCATGGAAGTTACTAGGTGCTACAGAAGGTTTACTTGATACGTGCTGGGGTTGGGGTCCAAGATTGAAAGTGGGGTGTAGCTGAATAAAACACAGCCTTTTGCCTCATTGCCTCTTCACAGGCAGGAAAACAATTTTCCGTTTGTCACCTTAACATAATAATGTTACTCAACATGCCATATACTGTGTGTCCTTCTCCAAAATGGAGATGTAGCAATCCATTGAAATACCTATTACTAAGTTTACTGATAGTCATTAGACGGTGTTATTTCCACAGCTAATGACCTGTGATCTTTTTGCAAAATTTCAAAAATATCATTTCACACTTTGAAAACCTGAGTCACTGTGACATTTGGGAAAAAAATATGAGATACCAGGATCACAGAACTCTGGATTTAACACAACTATCTTAATACAATTACAGCAAATACTACTGTCACAGGGATCATGAGTCATTGCTGTCTACATGCTTAAGGTAAAAATCCTCTTGTGCCTGCATGAACAAAAGCTGGATTTTGTGCGCAAACCACTGCCTGTGAAGTCAAATCTTCCTTCCAAAGGTTCCCTGGGTCACATCTGCATGCAAGAAAGGGTCACTGCTGTTGCTCACCTCTCGAGGCCACATTGCATCAGGCAAAGAACTTTAATCCAAAACATTTATCAGGTAAAAGGCCTGTGTTTATACAGTGAGATTGAAGAACAGAGACGAAAAGAAAGGTGGCTTTCACACTTGCTGCAGGGAAGTGTGTCTGATACGGACTTTGTATCTATGTTCAAAAAAATGGTGCTTCCATATGTCTACAAGTTGTGTTACGAACAATTTTACTTCAGATCACTGATGTCTGTGTGAATAGGAAACTAACCCACCAGGCTTTAAAATCTACTCCTTCTCAGCAGAACACTAACAGAAACAGACCCAAACGATACGTGTTCTGATCCCATTTTGCTCAGAAATTCCAATATTTCTATGATTCTGTATTGAGATAAACTACATCCAGGATTGCTTCATTAGTAATGTTTTAGTAGCACTGAAGCTGCTGGCAGGAGTTGATTTCTGATGGAAACCCATTTATGCTGTGCTAAGGAAATGGATGAGGTATCAGGTTTTTCTGTCTGATATCATTGCTTCTTCCCAGGCAGGAAAATAATTGTCCATTCATCAGCTCAACATAATAATGTTACTCAACAACTGTGTGTCCTTCTCCAAACTGGAGATGTAGCAATCCACTGAAATTCCTATTACTAAGTTTACCGATAACTATTTACTGGATGGCATTATTTCCACAACTAATGACCTTTGATCTTTTTCAAAGGTTTCAAAAATACAATTTTATACTTTGAAAACCTTACGTCGTTGGGACATTTGGGAAAAAATAGCTTATACTACGTTTGCATGTAGCCCAGTGATGCACGGCTGATATTCTGGGTAGCTTAAGTTCAATTCTTGTCATGTTCTACAAGTGAGACCAAAATCAACAGCTAAAGATCTCACCTTGAACAACCTGAATTTCTGAGGTAAGGGACAATGTAAGGTTTTGCTTAATAAGAGATTAAAGACAGACCACTGAAGAAGACCCTGGGCTCAGGACCTTTCTCTATACAGACTGTTCCCATGAAATCATGGAATGGTCCAGGATGGAAGGGACCTCTAGGGTCATCTAGTCTGACCTCCCCACAGTCAGCAGGGACACCTCCAACTAGACCAGGTTGCCCAAGGCCTTGTCGAGCCTCACCTTGAGTATCTCCAGGGAAGGGGCCTCAACCACCTCCCTTGGCAACCTGTTCCAGTGTTCCACCACCCTCACAGTAAAGAACCTATCCCTAATATCCAATCTACATCTGCTCTTCTCCAGCTTGAAGCCATTATCCCTCATCCTGTCACTGCAGGCCTTTGTGAACAGACCCACCCCAGCCTCCCTGTAGTTCCCCTTCAGGTACTGGAAGGCTGCTATTAGGTCTCCCTGAATACTTCTCCAGGCTGAACAACCCCCGCTCCCTCAGCCTGTTCTTGTAGCAAAGGTGCTCCAAGCCCCTGATCATTTTTGTGGCCCTCCTCTGGACCCACTCCATCAGGTCCATGTCCTTCCTATACTGAGGGCTCCAGACCTGCACACAGTACTCCAAGTGAGGTCTTATCACAGCAGAGTAAATCCACCTCTGGATCTGCTAGCCACACACCTTTTGATGAGCCCAGGATGTGACTGGCCTTCTGGGCTGCAAGTGCACTCCGCCTGCTCATGTCTAGCTTCTCATCCATCAGGACCACCAAGTCCCTTTTCTCAGTGCTGCTTTCTAATACCTCATCTCCTAGTCTGTATTGATAGTGAGAACCCTGCCATTGCTCTTGTTGAACCTCATGAGGTTCACCTGGGCTCACCTCTCCAGCCTGTTCAGGTCCCTCTGGTGTATTGACAAAACCACACAGCTTGGTGTCATCTGCA
>VXBJ01003941.1:29574-144471 GCA_013400055.1 Nycticryphes semicollaris
CTTTTTTTTTTTCCCCCCTCTCTGTGGTTGAAGTGGGTGTGGAGATCCTTCACTTCTAGCAGTAAGGTCACTGAAAACTCTTCTGTTGCTTCCTTCAGAGAGCAGCACTGTGTGGTGCATGTGAGTGGAGAGAGCAGGCCAGGCACTCTGTGTGGCGCCTGCCAGGAGGGACAGCAGCTGGTCATTCCCAAGTGAAAACCAAGAAGGTCAGGCAGCACATCAAGTAGTTTATCTTGTTGGGCCTAGGTCTGGTTCCCACATACGTCCCCATGAGTCGGAAAATTTTCCAGAAGGCACCTGGGCTAGTGGGAACGTATAGTTAGTGGATTCCTTTTGCCTGCAGTATCTCTCCAGGATTTCATATATATTTTGAAAGCTGGCATAAAATAACCATTCATGTTTTTGTATTTCTTCTCTTTGATCCAGCCTGTTGTGTGTGTATTGTCATTAATCACTCCCTTTGCAGCATTTAGCCTCAGCCTTGTTCTTCTCACAGGTGGCAATTTTCTTGTGTGTTTTCTATATCAAAGCTCTCTTTTATTAAAATTTCATTCTTTCTCTGCTATGAGATGATAATAACAGACAGCAGTATTAGCACGGTAACTTTATAGTATGATGGCAGTGAAAGGCTGTATGAAAATGGAGCTCTTGAAAGGGGGCAGGAAACAGAACAAAGGATTGGATCCTCACAGACCTAACACTGAAAAACTGAACCTTTCCCTTGAAAAGCAGGAAAATTTGCCTCCTGCAGAAGCACGTGAGAGTGGAACACTGGGCGAAGTCCCACAAGGTGGTTCTGGCAGGCAGCAGGTGTAGAGGAATGTTTTCTGATGCCTGTTAAGTATTGTGGGGTTCACACAGTGTTTGCAGAGCAACGTAGCCCTGCTCTCAGTAATACTCTCTTTCAGAAGAAAATGGTTTCATTCTGGAGAGATTCATGTGGTTTTTGTTTTGGTGGAGGGAGCTGAGTTTACTTATAGCCAGCAGAATCCCTTGCCTTGCAGCTGTTGTTAATTTTGGTAGGAACAGAAGTGGTAAAGCCTCTGTCTTGCCAGGCACTGTAAGCAGACATAACACAGCATAATGGTTGCCCTTTCTGATGTTAAAGAAAAACAAACAAAAACCCAAACAACTGGGAGTGAAGAACAAAGCAGGAGAGTGATTTGCCTAAAACCATGCAGCTGGGTTTGTGGCTGAGCTGGGACTGAAGTTCAATGTCTTAGTTTCGGACCAGTAGTTCATATTTGCTGTTTCTTTCTTTTTTTTTTGTCATAAGGTTTGTTTTCTTTTTTCAGGAAGTCCATGAAGGTACAGCAGTGGAGGGATGTAGAAACTATCTCCTTCCTTTTTTTCCTTTGTCCAGGTTAAGTCGTATTTTCTGACATTTGAAGAGCAAAACAGCACCATGGCTCCATGAATTGTGAAACTGCAGGAAGTGTGGCAGCCCTCCCTGCCTCCAACTTTCCTTCCTTATTGTGACATTCTTCTCGGATTGGTTTCATCCCCACTGGATGGGCAGTGGCCTGCCTCGTCATCAAGCCAGAGGAAGCTGTTTGCAGATCAGGGAGAGCCATGGCCTTGAACTTGTATGTCTTCCACCTCTTCTCTAAGTTCAAATTGTTGGTGTTTGTCAGTTTGTGTTTGATGGTGCTAGGGGCCACATTCTGTTACTTCGTGGACTCCAGAGAGCAAATTTATAAAGCGAACCGCCTGGTAGAGAATTTCAGAAAGGTAATTAGCCTGCATGACAGTCAAAAGGAAGAGAAGATCGAATCAAACGAGAAAGTTCCCACGGTGAAGTCTTTTCAGAGTCACTGCCCGGCTATGTCTCCGTACCTGCGTAAGTGATGGTGCTTTCCTCTCCTTTCTAACATCTGCTTTGGTACTGCTGACTTGGTTTTCTTCCTAGACACTTCTCCTGTGAAACGTACGATGCAACCAGTTGCAGAAGCGACCTGTGGCACAGAGTGCCCGTGCTGGGTCTGGCTGGGATAGTGGTCTGCGTGGTGCTGTGCTTTGCATTTGCCCCTGAAACAGCTTTAGTAACATGCCAGTGAGACTTGGCTACTGCTCAACAGCGTTGGCACCCTGTTGAGACTTTGTCTCTCTCTTCCCTGGCCACCCCAGAATCCCACCCCCCTGTCCCCCAAATCAGGTAGGCTGAGGGGTGGGCAAGAGGTTGGGAGTGGACACATCCAGGACAGCTGACCCCAACTGACTGAAGGGATGTTTCATACCATTCGACCATACTATTTGTCATGCTCAGCAATAAAAGCTCAGGGAAAGAAGGGTTGGTGTTCGTGGTTACAGTGTTTGTCTTCCCAACAATAGCTATATGTTACTGAGGCCCTGCCTTCCAGGACGTGGCTGGACTCTGCCTGCCAATGGGAAGTAATGAACGAATTTCTCTTTTTGCCTTACTTTTTTGTTGTTTAAATATCTTTATCTCAACCACAAGTCTTTTTTTTAGCCTGGCTCCATTTTTTTGCCTTTTCATTATTAGATGTACTTTTGTCTCTCTGTCTTGACAACTGAAGAACTTCCCAGCTGCATTGGGGTTGGTACTACTTATGGTGAAGGTTTAAATAGGTGCCTGTTTCCTTGATTTGGCCATTTTTATTAGCCTACTTTGTGTGAGTATTGCTAGCAGGGCCAGGCTCCTGCTTTGCAGTACCATGTCATTCTTGTCTTCGTCTCCTTTTTTTTTTTTTTTTTAGTGAACCTGAGAGGGGATTCATTTGGGAAGCTGGGTTCTTTCCCTCTTCTGCAGTGTAGCCCAAAAAGCTGCTGTTTAGCTGTGCATCCCCACCCCTGCCCCCAAGACCCTTAAGTAAACGCACTGCAGCTGTAGCCATCACAGTTGCCTGCATTGTTCTCTATTCATGGGTGTGCCAAGTCCAAGTCTGGAGGGGCTGGAATGATAGCTCAGTGCAGGAGAAGTGATGACAATTTCATTTGGCCACATAAAGCCTTGGTTTAGTTTATCTTACGAATTTGTAGCCTTAAGCCTTTGTTCGGGCTTTCATCTTGACTGTAGCCAGTCCTATGTCTCTTTCCATTTCCTTCTCCTCTGCTTTGCTCTGGCAGCTGCTTCTGGCCAGTCCTTCTGCAGTAGGGTGAAATTTATCTTGATTTTTTTAAATATATTTTTTATTATCACTACTCTATAATTGGTTTAACCAACTGAACGCTCAATACTCTCTCCTTCCACTGCCTGCGTGATGCCCCTGTAGCACTGCCCTTCTCTTGGAGAGACAGGGAAACCAACTGGGCTTGAACCTGTGCTTTTTATGCTGGTTACAGTGTCTCAGTAGGTGACTTGGCTAGCTGCAACCAGAAACATCTCAGGAAAGCTTCTTGTGCTTCTTCTACAGGAGGTGCCAGCAATCTTACTTTCAAAGCATCTCTCACGTTAGAAGAAGTGCAAAAGAAGAACCCTCAGGTAGCCAAGGGCCGGTATCACCCTGCGGAGTGCTCAGCATTGCAGCGTGTGGCCATCCTTATCCCATACCGCAATCGAGAGAAGCATCTGCTGTACCTCCTGGAGCACCTTCACCCCTTCCTACAGAGGCAGCAGCTGGACTATGGCATCTATGTTATTCACCAGGTGAGGCAACCGTGCAGAGATGTGTTTGGGAGGGATGGCAACAGTGCTCAGCAGTCTGAGGAGAGGCACGCTGCTGCCTCTGCTGTCTGACGTTAGTTCTCCAAGCCCACTTCAAAAACATCTATATGTGGGTTGCAAGGGTTCGTGCAACCATTGCTACCAGCACTACAGGATCCTAGCTGCTGTTGGCAAAGCTGGGAAGTATTAACAAAGCGTCTTTAACTGGTGTCCATTTCTTAGTCTAAGTAACTTCCTATTTCCGAGTTGGTATTCAAAGTAAGCACCTTTTGCATTACGAATGCGACTTGCTTCTCTTGCAGTATACACAAAGGTAACTAGGCTGATGTGTTTTCTGTCTTTACATTTGGAGTTGTTTGGATTGACAGCTTCAGTTTGCATCTAGCTCTCCTCTCCCATCTGCTTGCTGGCTGTGAGGCTTAGTAAGCGGTTTGTATCCTTCTGGTTGTACTTCTGCTCTCTCAAACTAAACATACCAGCCGCTGCTTGTAGATGCTTTACTTGCCCAGCAAGGGCCGTGGGAAGAAGTAGTCAAAGCAGAGCATTTGGTTGCTGAAAGATTTGTTAATTTTTTATTTGCATTCATTCTATGTCTGCTGAGTCAGTGCCACATGAGCTAAAAGCACTATAGATTCCGCTTTTGTAATATGATGTCTTTTTCTTGATCTTTTACTGCACTTGCTTTCTTATACTATCATTTGCTTAGATGTTCTGCTCTGACTGTAAACAGATTTTTCAGATAGTGGGAGGAAAAGGTGATAAATTAATATAGTTTCTTTTCTTTTCTATTGAAAGAGGCTAGAGGCAATTAACCAGTATGAAGCAGTGCTTTCTGGGTGAAAGCTTACACTTCTGGTCAATGGCATAGCCGAACAAAAGTCAGGGTGAGATCTATATACTTTCAGTTGGAATAGTCTCTTCTTTCATTTAGAGTCATCCAGTGGCCTGTAGAGTGGAAAAATCTGGATGCTTTTTCTGCATTAGTTAGTATGTACTGTAATTGGACACTGGCTCACTCCAGCTAGTGAGCAGTGGTTGGCAATAAATCATTGGGAGAATGGGCATACGTTCTTTTATTTTATTGGAATACGAGAATGGCTGTTGTCATGTTAGCAAAAAAGTAATATGGAAGTATGAAAGTTGTGTCTTGTGAGCAGCAATGTCAAGTCTGGACTTCCTCTATCAAAGTTTTTACTGGGGAGACTGGAAACTTTTGCTTAGCCTTTCTCTGTAGATAGGCATACACAAAGACTGGAAAGTGGATCTAACAAAACTATTATGGCAAATCCATTTTCACTCCCCATTTGTGATGTCATTAGTTGTTTTAAGTATCTTTTGAGGAAAGAAGTAGTTAAAAACAGGATTTAACTATTAAAATACACAGTTTACTTTGGAGGAAGATGAAGAAGTGGGCCTTTAATTTTTTTTTTTCTCTGAGCCACCGAAGGGCATACTCCACATCTCTACTTGTAACATCTTGAAAATAGTGTTTCTCTACACATATGTGTGCAAACATGAGGGCAGTGCTGAAAAATTGTCAGTTTGTAATTGAACCCTAGAGGGTAATTCCTTTTTTATCGTAAGTTTGTCATGCAGTCAGTGTTCTTATGCCATACAAAGGAGGATAATTCTCCCCTCAATAAAAGATTAAACTGAATCATAAATTGTCTAGATTGGAAGCAACCTTTGAGATCATCTAGTCCAATGATCAAACTAACTGATAAAACTACAACTCATCACTAAACCGTGTCCCAGAGCACCATGTGTCAACCTGTCTTTTGAATACCTCTAGTGATGGTGATTCAACCACTTACCTGGGCAGCCCATTCAAATGCTTGATAACCATTTCTGTGTAAAATATTTTCCTAATATCCAACCTGAACCTCCACTGGAGCAACTTGAGGCCATTTCATCTTGTCCTATCACCTGTGACTTGGGAGAAGAGACCAACCCCCGCCTCTCTANCACTCTTCCCCAAGCCTGCAGCACTGCACAGGGGTTGTTGTGACCCAAGTGCAGGAGCTGGCACTTGGCCTTATTGAATCTCATCCCTTTGGCCTTGGCCCATCGATTCAACCTGTTCAGATCCCTCTGCAAAGCCTTTCTACCCTCAAGCAGGTCCACGCTCTCACCTCATTAGGTGTCATCTGCGAACTTACTGAGGGTGCACTCAATCCCCTCATCCAGATCATTGATAAAGATGTTTAAGAGAACCAGCCCCAATAACAAGCCATGGGGGACACCACTCATGACTGGCCGCCAACTGGATTTAACTCCATTCACCACCACTTTCTGGGCCTGTCTCTCCAGCCAGTTTTTAACCCAGGGGAGAGTATTCCCATCCAAGCCAAGGGCAGCCAGTTTCTCCAGAAGGACACTGTGGGAGACTGTATCAAAGGCCTTGCGAAAGTCCAGGAAAACAACACCCACAGCCTTTCCCTCATCCACCAAGCAGGTCAATTTGTTGTAGAAGGAGAATCGGGTTTTCTAAACTTTGCTATTTGTTCAGGATGTGGTCTAACATTGAAAACTGCCCCATCCTTGGGGCTGCCTTTCCCCAGGAAGTGCGCTCTGGTGCCTGATGGTACTGATGGGGGAGACAGAACTGCAGCAGATGGTAGATGATGCTGCTGAACTCGGCTGGGTTTGATACCCAGTACAGGTCTCTGTACATTCTTTACCAGTCATCTGAATTGTTCTGTTCACTCGATAACCTATGTTTTCCTCATCAGGAGATTATTATCTGATGGATATTTTCGTATACGAGACACTTAAAAAAACCTCCACAAACAGCCCCCAAAAAGCCACTCAGAAATTCTTCATCATAGATTTTGAATGCATTGTATCTTAATTTTTCATGGAAAATTCCTTCACTGACTGAGAATGGAAGCAATTAATTATCCATCTCTTACTTTCTCAGACGAGGCACTGGGCTGTATTTCCCTAACTGCAGGTGTGGAGCCATAAATCCCATAAATCTTGGTGCAGATGGCCGTTGCCATTTCAACAAATTGCTGTATCAGAGCAGAGCGTTACTTTTTAGAACAATAAAACATACTTTGTATACAATTGCTTTTCTCTACTGGTAACCTTCTCTCAGGCCAGCTTCTTCCTCATCCTCTATTGAGTCTCTTTCAGTCCAGTCGGCTTCTAGCAAATGACCCCTTTCTCTTGAAAATTGCTTTTCTTATTCTTTCAAGTACATCAAGTTCCTAGCTCTAGAAAATCACTCTCCTGTCAGTTTTTGGGAGCAGGGGGCTCGGCCCTTTGACTTCCAGGTTGAAACGTGAGGCAACTCGTCACCTTGTCCTCAGGAGCAGAAAGCCTGCCATAGGCTGGCAGCCCAGTTAAAAATAAATGGCAGGATAAGCACACCTGTTGCTCCAGAATGAACAGAGTCATGGTAAGCTTACAAAACTACCAGGTGTGTGTATATATACATGTATAATTCAAAGGTGGAAACATTACATTTTTGAAAAGCAAAGATGCACTAATTTCCAGCAAAAGCAAGAAAAAAAAAACCAACCTAGTAAAAGTCAAGTCAAGCTCGGTGCTACGGGGAGTCCCTGTGCAGCATAATAATTAGCTTATAGATAGGAGTTAAAAATGGAGAGATCTGCTTTTTTATTTCCCACTCTGCCACCTACTGTGTGACCTAAGGTAAAACAGTGAACTCTAAGCATTGCTGTCCTCTAAACTGACTGGACAAGCATAAATCATCTGTGGCAGGGGCTCTGACATCTATAAACCAATTAGTACAGGAGTAATGGGGTTTGGGTAGATTTGTTTTTGTTGTTGGTGGTGGTTTGGTTTGGATTTTCTGCTTGTTTGTTTCTTTTTAAAACTTCCATAAGCCTTACTGATGCATCTATACTGGAGCTCCAGTTTCTACACTGTTAACTGATACCTCTTTTGTTATGTAGCCTGATGGGCACTCCAGGACAGGAGCAGAAATAGCACTAAAATTGCATTATGCAGTGTGTGTACTTGTGGTGCCCAGACAACAGTAGGTTCTCCTGGCCCTGGCCGTGTTTGCTCATGACGAGGAGAGAATGAAGAAACACTGCATCGTTGGCAGCTCTGATGCTGTATCTAATGCTATGGGGGTGGCTCCTTAGATATACTTTCTGCTGTAAAGGCTGTGATGCGTGAATGCGGCTGCGGGATTAGAACAAATGCCTGAGAACAGTTCTGGTTCAAAAGGTTTGACACCTCCTTCAGAAGCTTTTTTTTTTTCCCATTCTTTTCCACAGGCTGGCATCACCAAATTTAATCGAGCTAAACTGCTGAATGTAGGCTACCTGGAGGCCCTAAAAGAAGCAAACTGGGACTGCTTCGTTTTCCACGATGTGGATCTGGTGCCAGAAAATGACTTTAACAGTTACATGTGTGACACAGAACCAAAGCACCTTGTAGTTGGCAGAAACAGTACGGGATACAGGTAGGAGACCAGCAATATGGAAAGAATACCAACTGGGCAAATGCTGCATTACTGATAATGTTCCTCTCCTGATGGAGCTGTATGCTGGTAATCCACGCTTCCTTCCGACACCAGATTTCTGGTGGTAACACGCTGTCTCTCTGGAGCGCCTTCGAACTATACAGATACTTCTGAAGTCATCTCCATGGTCACCTGTGCGAATCATCGTTATCGTTCTGACTTTCTGGGGTGAGGAAAAAGGGTGTTTGGAGAGGAAAGCAATGTGACAGGGGTTGTGCAAAGACCTTCTGTCAAAGCCAGAAACACATTTGGAGTCTCCTGGTCCTGTGATTTGACAGTTTGGTCTTACCATTGTGCTAATTAAACTTCCCACTTAGCTTTTGCTGTGGAAGAGGTAACTTCTGATACTGAGAGCTTAAATGTGAGAATTTAGCAAGAGGTAGGGTTGCCCTTTAGTTATTTGGCTGTGCAGCACCTAAGACAGGATCATTCTGACTTTTAAGTAGGTTCCCTAAGTGACAGTGTGATTTAAATCCAAAGGGAAAACTCATGTTCTGGCCACCTCAGAGAAAAAAGGCTCCAGAGCTTGATGAATTTAATGGCTGAAGTAGTTTCATTGAATGTGCTTTCTTTCAAGAGTCACCTCCTCTGTCACTCTAAATATTAATTAGAAGTGGGCTTTTCAAAAGCTGATTTCAGAGTACTTTGAAGTAAAGGTCTGCTTCACTTCTGGGTTTGCTTTGTTAAATATACGAGAAAGTGGTGGGATGTCCAAATCCTTAGAGTAATACTCACTTTCCAGTTACTCAGTGAAAGCAGGAACAAGCACAAACAAACGAGGCTCGTGACAAGCTTTTGGAGCGCTGTGCCTTGCGTGCTGAGGGCTGCACCAATGCGACAGAAACACTGCTTTGGTTAATTGAGAGGCAAGTAGAACGAAGTACTAAGCAGATAGTGAGATGGACTGAAAACTGGTGGAACTGCTGGGCTCAGAGGGATCATTGGGCTGAAGTCCCAAGCACCTTTGCTTGTCTGGCATGTAAAATGCCGTAACGGTTACTGTTTAGCCCAGGCAGTTTGTTCTACTGTTCAGATTCACATACATCTAGAAATGAAAATGCAATCTGCAGCCAGGCACACGTCACCTCTGAAGCTGTGGGTGGCAATGTAGTAGGGGCTGTGCTGTAAGGCTTACCTGAAGGGCCAAGAAAGAGGACAGTATCATAAAATGGGATTAGCAAAATGATAAAAGACGATACATACGCATGGTATGTAAATAACTTTTTAAAGTTGATGCAGTTTCCAGGAAAAGGAAGGTAGAAGTTAAAAATTAATCTCCCTCAGAGCTGAGCTCTATTTCACCAGGTTACTAAGTAACTTGCACTGTACCTTACCTTGGGATTGATTCTGCAGTATCCCATAGCATGTGCCCTCTTCCTATGATCTTATTTCATTTCAAGTTTTTCAGATTCAGCTCTAAGATAGTCGATGGCTGTGATTATTGTGAAGCTTCCACTGTATTAGTGCATAGCTTTGTTCCTTTTCTACTCCTCAGAGTACTTGAGGTGAAGTGCCTTTTTAGCCAGCAAGGGGGAGTCATGTAAAGAGAGAGAAACTATTGAAGATGGTTACGTTCTCTCAGTTGGACAGTTCTGGCCTAAAGCAAATCACCATCATTTTGTGAAAAGAGGAAGAAGACCTACCACGTGGATTTGTACACCTTTAACTCTGTGAAAGACAGGTCTAGATCCAGAGTTTCAGGGTGATTTTTCCATTGTTGGTAGAATTTGACTTTTAATTCTTCATTCTCTCTTCTCGTGTATTTCTAGGTTACGATACAAAGGATATTTTGGAGGTGTAACTGCTCTAACAAGAGAACAGTTTTCCAAAGTGAATGGATTCTCTAACAGCTACTGGGGTTGGGGTGGAGAAGATGATGACCTTCGAATCAGGTAATAAATAAATAAAAGGCTAGAGGGAAAATGGTTATGAGAGAGGGAGGCACTGATTTTGTGTCCAGTTCTGGGCTCCTCAGTTCCAGAGGGACAGGGAACTGCTGGAGAGAGTCCAGGGCAGAGCCATAAAGATGATGAAGGGAGTGGAGCATCTCCCATATGAGGAAAGGCTGAGGGAGCTGGGTCTCTTTAGGTTGGAGGAGACTGAGGGGTGACCTCATTAATGTTTATAAATACATAAAGGGTGAGTGTCAGGAGGATGGAGCCAGGCTCTTCTCAGTGACAGAAAATGATAGGACAAGGGGCAATGGGTACAAGTTGGAACACAAGAGGTTCCACTTAAATATAAACTTTTTAACAGTGAGGGTGACAGAACACTGGAACAGGCTGCCCAGAGAGGTTGTGGAGTCTCCTTTTCTGGAGATATTCAAAACCTGCCTGGACGTGTTCCTGTGTGACCTGATCTAGGTGTTCCTGCTCTGGCAGGGGGATTGGACTAGATGATCTTTCAAGGTCCCTTCCAATCCCTGATATTCTGTGATTCTGTGGTTTTATAAAGATAAAAATTGAAAAAAAATTGTTGTGACTTCACACCTAGTCTCCAAAGGTGGAACACTACTGGAGCCTTCAATTCAAAACAGTATCACAGTGGGGATGTGGAGTGTGAGACGCACTTCTGTCAATGATTTCCCTGTGTGCCTGAGGCCTGATCCTCCTCCTGACAGCATTGTTTTGGTGGGACTGGGTTTTTTGCATTCATTGACTACCCTGATTTACTCCATTCAGGCCTTAACTTGTATGTGGGTGGTGTTGGTTATACTTTAGATAGTGAATAACCTGAATTTTAGAAAGACTTGCATGTATATGCCTATGTCCTTTGCTCTTGTTAAAGCGACTTTTTGCAGATGTGCTTGTCAAAGTAGGAGAAACTTGTTAGTTTGAGAGGTTTAGTGGGACAAAGAAGTTAACAAGACTTTTACGTTGATCTTTTGTCCTTTGCCTAGGAGGAAACCTCTAATCCTGCATTGCTGTTAGTGAAGGAAGGGAAAAAAACTACCCAGAATGAACCCCACAAGCTCTGCCTGCAGAGCCTGTCGATTTGTAACTTGCGTGTAATCTCTCATTCTTCAGTGTTTATCCTTTTCAATTGCTTACATATGCAAACAAACTTAAATTAATTACACTAGTGAATAATTACATACACAAAGTGTGTTAAATTTAGGAACTTCCAAATGAAAGTTTTTCTCTGTGTCAGTGCAGCAGATCAGTCAGCTGTGTCTCAAGAAATCTAAAAGATGTACCGGTGACATGGATTTCTGTCCCTTATTAATAACAATTTCTTTTTTTTTTCCCCCTTTCTTTTCCCTTTTCTCACACCAACTGTCACTTCTTGGGAGGTGGCTCTTATAGTGGCAGGGGGATGGTTTGTTCCCCAGCTTCCTGAGAAGTATCACAGTTAATGAGTGACCAAAGGTGACAGATGTGTTCTTTCAAATGCTCTTGTGGGCAGCGGATCAGCAGGATTTGCTGAGGGTGCCCACGAGGTTTGCAAAGGGCTGGAACCAAAAGCGATGTTTGCTTGTGCTTGGCATCTCCTAACTTTGCAGCTGTTGGGATCTTGGTGTGGAAACTAAATCGTATGACCCAGAGTGAACACTGCAACTGGACTCGGCTCATGTCTTTCCTCTTGGGCAGATCTTGGACTGGGCTGGATACAGGGTTTGTAGTGGGCAGGTAATGGGAAGCTTGCTGCCTCTGTGGGGGTTGTACGAAGATCCTTACAGCCTTCCTCTGCTGAGACAGCAGATGGCAGCATCCCCTTCAATATCTAAGAACTTGGGGCCAGAGTGCTCTAGGTCCTACTGTTTTGCCTCGTGCTAAATGTGATGGTCTCTTTTGGGCCCCTTCCTAAGATGTGCGTCACAAAGAGATTTTCAGATCATTCGTTTCATAAATTACTGCTACAAGCACTCATTGTAGGGGCTTGGGTTTTTTTCAGTCCTTGGTTTCCTATTGCTCTTTCAGCTGCTGATGTGACTAGCAAAGACCTGGAATATTCCTTAATTATGTTGTAATTAAGTTAACCCTTTCTGCTGACAGAGCAAAATTGTTGTGCTCCACAGATATGCTTAAGGCCAAAAGCTTCAACCAAGTGCCTGATGTCAGACACTTAAATCCATGTGTGGGGTTCAGTGTTTCTGGCATTGTTCTAAGAAATTTTTCTTCATGTCAACAAACTATGTCTGCCAACTATTAAAAAAGAAAATGAGCTTTTTTTTTTAAGTGGAGAACTATCAGGTGTAGGTGCTTTATTGCAGAAATTGAGATGAACTTGTTGCAAAATGTGTGGAACCTTGCTACAGCCCTTCTAGGTTTGAGGGCAGGACAAAAAAGAGCTAATTTAAATGTACTGTGTTGTACAACGTATGCTTAGAGCTCTACATAATCTCTACTGTAGTAACTACCTGCTTCTGTTCATAAGAAAGAGGTATCTGTCACCCTAATGGACCTGTTTTCCAGAAACACAACTCTGAGCCCCATTTCTCTGGCAAATGGGTAGTGGAAAGGATGAAGATGCGTTTCCTACAGTTCTCTGCACTTGCTTTGGTTGCAACTACAAGAGAGGAAATCTCCAAATGTTGAGTATTTTCCCTTAAGAGTTTTTTATAGGTGCACTATTGTTTCTTCCAGGGTAGAGACGCATAAGATGAAAGTGGTGAGGCCATCTGCTGAGGTTGGCAGGTACACAATGATCTTCCATAAACGAGACCGTGGTAATGAGGTGAATCAAGAGAGGTGAGTCATGAACAGTGTTCCACCTTGCGTTGTGTTGGTATGTCGCTAGGAGCCAAGCACCTGGGGGCCAAGTTCTCTGCTCAAGGCCGAAGAGGCATTCTGTGGTACCCAGAGGCTAGGGGGGACACCACTGTTCACAGCTAGCAGCTGTTCTGTACATGATATCTGCCCAGAATCAACAGGGTGATGTTCCTTTGAAACTTCTAGAGTTATAGTTACGTAGATATAATTTGAGCATACAATTTCAGAGATTAAACGAAAGGATGTTTTTTCTTCATGTCTGATTGTCCATGCTGAGGACAGGAAAAAGCGGGATTTTACTTCCCGTAGACACAGAACACCTGTAGCTTTGCCTCTAAGTTTACTAGCAGTGGTAAAGAGCTCAAAATTCCTTTCCTACGCATGTCAATAAAGATTGTCTCCTCTTTGTCCTCAGGATGAAGCTTCTACGTCAGGCATCTAAAAAGTGGAACACAGATGGGCTGAACTCTTGTTCATATAAACTGCTCTCAGTGGAACACAACCCTTTATACATCAATATCACGGTAGATTTCAGCATGCAGCCAAAGATCTCATAAGGGTGAGCACCACACAGGTTATAAGGAAATGGTAACACGTCATGATCATGGTTGCTGGTGACAACTCCTGGCACTCTGCTTGAAAGAGTACTTCAGTAGCACAGAAGAAAGTTTTTCTTGAAAGCATCTAATTGATTGGCTGACAATTTCCTTTTGTGAGGACTGGAGATAGAGACTGACCCAAGGGACAGGTCCTCATGTTCTTCTATGCACTTTCTACAGGGACACTTGCAAAAGTGTCCTTGTTTGGGCTGGTCCAGTGGGAGGACTTAAACAAGTCTCCTGAAAAAAGTTTTCTTCTTGCAGCTATTCCTAAACTTCCGATCTGTTGTAGGGGGGAGGCAGCCTAGCACTACCAACACTACCATGACTTCAAAAGGAACAGACCAGTCTTTTCTCATTAAAAGCACAAGAATTCTCCACCAATTTGCCGAGAAAAGCTAACTTTTTTCCACCCTGAGAAAAAACTGCTTATGTGTGAAGGAAGGACAATAATAGTAAGAGGTGAGGAGATGTTAAGAATGTCTCAATAAATACACTCCAGTGAATTCAAAAGGCTCCTCTTGTCCTTCGTGAGCTCAACTCACCCTGCTGTGGGACTTCTGAAGTGTCCTGGGGCAAAATGAAAGTCTCAGTTCTGCAGTATGCTGCAGGTGTTGGGTGTTATTCTGGAGAGATTTAGAAGGAAATGCAGTGGCCAATTATGTCAGACGGAAAGAAATTACCTTTTGGCCACATTGTTATCGGAGTGCACATTTGTGATTATTATTTGTGATTCTCAGTTTAGAAGAAGGTAAAAGTCTGTGGTTAATGAACTGCTCTGGTGTGCTGAAGGATTTCTGCTGAAATTCCTTACTGCATTATACCTTACTGTCCTTACACCTGCTTGTTGGACATGCATCCCATTCCAGGGAGATGTGCAGCCAGGCATATTAGTGTAGTGTTTTCTTTTGGGAAATTCTTAGCTACGTTTAAAGCTTCATCCTTCTCTGCATTTTTAGGTGTTAGTGGGATGCAACTTTTCAGTGAGCAGGGAATTTTAGTATCTACAAGTAAGAAGCAAAGTACCCTGTGGCATCCTTGCAAGATAATTGAACTCTATAGAGAAATAAAGATTACAGAAAGGGAAGGCCTTGAGCAGATGGCATCAGTCTCACAGTCGGGTATGTACAAATACATTCCTGCCAGGGTCATGGCTCTACTGTTGACAATTTTGGCTTAGTTTTTCCTCTAGCGTTTCATTTCTCAGAAGTATTTTATGTTGAAGACAGATCAACCTTGAAAGATAATTAATGTGTGAGCAACAGCTGAAACACTAGATTAATTTCCCTACATTGAGCAGGAGGTTAGACTAGGTGACAGATTCAGGTCCCATTCAGCCTGAATTGCTTACAGCTACAAAAAACCCCATTCAGACACTAACATACCAGGCCAGAAAAAACCAAGGGCTTAAGCTCTGGTTTCAAGGCAACTTTCTCCTTTATTGTGCTCCGTAAATATTCTAGAAAATCTTAACCCAAACACAAAATTCAATTTATTTTACTCAAATTCATAAAAGATATTTACAGAACTGTAACTGGCTTCAACTCTTCCTCAAAAGATGGCACTTCAGAGAGCCTGTCTGACAGAATGGCTTGCATCCCAATTAACACTTAAGTACAAAGCAGGACAGAGCTATCCAGCTATGGAACAAAAGTTCCAGAAAACTTGGGGAGACCTTACTGTCAAGGAGACCTTGATCCTCAAGACCCGAGGGGGTGGGTCTGGCTCAGTTGCTAGTTTTATAGTGCTTTGACGATTTTGTTCATTAGCTATCGTACTCTGTTCCTGAAGCCTTTTCTTTGAAGTATTCCACAAAGAAAAGCCAAATGCATGAAAGACAGAAAGGATTAGTCTCAGGTGGTGCAGACACCACACCGTGTGCACCAGGAGGTAGAGGCTGAATGCCCATAAGCATGCTGCTGTGCTGAGCCCAAACTCTGCTTTTGGTTTCATACTCTTAAGAAAATGGGGGAACGTACCCAATGTCCACAGTGATGTTTGTATAAAGGGGATGCTTTGTCCTGGAAAGGAGCTTGAACTCTAATGAATTCATTCCATCATCTTTCCATGTTTTTCTGGTGTTGTGTCGAGGAGCAGGCCTGAAGAAGGAAGAATATCTGTGGTTAGATAGAAGCACAAAGGTGATGTTTGCAAACTGAAACTCCAGAAGCAGACTTCTAGAGGGACAAGAGCTTAGCAGATGAAAGCTACTAGCAGAAAAGCCCCAATAAAATTCTTTTCATGTAATAAAGACTAGAGAGAGAAGACATTTTATAGGACTAAACAGATTAGAATAAGTAAGTTCACCTCCTGTTCTAAACAAGGAGGACAGTTTGGACTGGAATCTCATCAGACAGGGAGACCAGTAAGGTGAATCACAGAATGAATCTGGTGGCAACTACAGTCTGCAAAGAACCAAGAAACTCACAGCAGCTTAGAGAGAACTGGGAGTGCAACACAGAGGTTTGCAGCAATGGAGTACATAGGCTGCTGCAGGGAGGTTTTAAGACAAGGTTGTTATGGAAACGTGAGTGTTGAGATGACAGATGGAAGGCTGCACTGGTGGTACAAGAAGCCTCCGCCACACTTGACCCAACACCCTCCTCCAGCTCTTTTATATAAATCTAGGTCTTTGCTAAGGCCTCTTATAGCACCTTCCTCACGTCTTCAAACTAGAATGCTGCTTTCCACTATTTTAATGGCACACTGTAAATCCACACAGACTGAAAAGCAAGTTTTTATTATAGGGAAATTGTTATGAAATGCCTCTTCAAACTGAGCTCTCCCTATTTACAGAACAGGCACTATTTTTTAAAAGTTTAATTCCCTGAGTAATTTTGATGCTTAAAGTCTGGTTTGTGTTAGCTTCCTCTCGAGCCTAACAATAGGAAAAAAGTAGGAAACTAGGAGAAACCCTTTCAATGCAGCGACAGGAGCAAAATGCTTTAGTTAAAACTGACTGGGAATCTTCTTCCTTAAAGCAGAAAAACAAGCAGTGGCGTTAGGTGTAATTATTGCCTGTTCTGAGGAAGATGACTGTAACAGTCAGCCTGCCACAAACCAAAATGTAGCCTCCCTCTGGAACAGTTACCTTCTCCAGGGTTCCGGTGTCTCTGTTTCTTCGTTGTAGTTCATCACTTTGTAACGTCCAAGGTGAGGTGGTGTCCGGACTATTTTCATTCCTGCTAACTGAATCCTTTAAAACAACAAACAAAAAGTTTTGCCTAAAGAGGCTATTTCTAGACTAGTTATAGGGAAGTTCAAAGTCAGAGACGATTTTCAGTGTTAATGCAATCAAAACAAAATGGAGAAGCTGAAGGGAGCGAGTTTAACACCACCGCGTCACATTATCTTCTCTACCAGGTTCTAACCAGGCTTGGGCTAGAAAAGCTCCCAGTTGCAGTGCACTTTGATGGGGATTATAGCAAGCAGGGAATGAACAACACCATACAGAGCCTTCAAGAGCCATTCCCATTCATCTGACAATTGAGCATTATTTTCACTTCCTCATAGGAGCAGAGCTTTCACTGCTTAGAGGTCCATCACCTAAAGTTAAAAAAACCCCAAGCTTGCAGTGTTGTAGTTTCTGAAAGCTGAAAGCCAGTCCTGAGCTGCAGATCCAAATTAAGCCTCTCTCTGTTCTTTGAGAAGTGCCATTCATTCAGATGGCTTGATTAGAGGACTGGCTTCACAAAAGATTAGTGATAAATACAGGCACCAGACAAACAAAATGTCAGCTGCTCAGCTGCAGGCCAGCTAGGAGAAGAAAAAAAAGTGAACCAGAGGCTCAGAATTCCAGAACAGAGCTCCTAAAACCAGCATTTGGGGTGACTTTGAAGTAATGCATTGCTGATGGCACCTGTGTTAGTTTAACAATTAAAAAAAAATGCTTGTAATTGGGCTAGCAAACCTGTGTTATCATAGGGCAGCTCTTATGCAAAGAACATTCCTGTGAGTGTAAGAATGGACGTTAGCTCAATTGAGATTGTCTAACAATGGCGTGGTTGAAACATCTGATCACCTTCCCTTGAGATTTGGTACAGCAGCAAGCTCTACCGAAGCTGGAATGCTATAAAGGTGACAGAGACTACAGAACTGAAAATATTTGTTAGTTTAGAGCCATCAAATGATTACAGCTCTTCATTGACAACATGGCATACTATTATTGCAGTCTGACTCTCAGACAAGTTCTCTTGTTTTCTGAACATAAGCTTATTACACTTTGAGTCAAAAAGATGAGAAAAGCAAGAACACTAAATTTCATTTGTTGTTACACTTTCTGCATTGTAAGATTAAACTAAAACCATAATATCAAACAGTTAATCCATCCGTTTAGTGTTATGAGAACCCAACAGACTTCCCCATGGTTGATAATGTTAACATAAAACTGGTTCAAATCAGAGTAGTATTTTCTTCTAATAAAAGGTAGATCCTGGTGTTTGCTAGGACTGATATTACAGACTACTGCAGTCTGCCAACTCTAAGTAGCAGCCAGCGTGTTTTTTCACTAATTCTGCTCTAATAAGCAGTACCCCCTTTACATGAGACTTTTTTTTTTTTAACATTTTGACATCCAATTTCAAGTATTAATTAATTTTGTTGCTACACCATTAAGAAGTGCTTGAGCACCTCCTAAAAGCCAAGTCCCGGCCATTGAAAACCAGCCAGCTCATTCATAACTTCTGCAAGTTGAGGCTTCTGTGTGTGACTAAATCACTACCAGGCACTGGCCGTGGCTTCCATGTTCCTATAGGCCAGAACATTCTAATCATTAGTGTAAGTTTTCAGAGAAAATAACACATGATTTACTTCCCTTTAAGAAAGGGCTATTTTGGGATCTACATAACCTACTTGTTTTAAGAGATTTCTGTAAGGAAGCGTGCTCTTATGCATAACTGGCGTGACTCTCCAGCGCTGGGACCGAAAACCTCATGAGATGCCTAAGCTGTACTAAGAACAGCTGAATAGACTCGGCATTGTAGTGTTTGATTTAAAGATCTATTTTCCTGGCATTCCATTCCTTTAGTAAATGCAGACTCTCTAAACAACCATACACCCTTTCAGCTAGCTTTTTCTGAAAGGAAAATGAGGAATTCTACGTTAGAAAAGCTGACTTTCAATTCCCAGAATACTGCTTTGTAAAAACACCTACAGTCCTCGAACAGAACATTCTACCAAAACCGTGTAACTTGTCACACACTGTGCAAGACCAAAAAAAAGCACACAAGGCCTCGATTGTCAGTTTAGTTTTATAAACTCTCCATGAGCTTGCATCCGTGCAGGATGCTGAAGGTGCACAGTGCAACTACAAAGAAGAATTAAAAAAAAAGCTACAGCCATGATTTTGTACTTGAAGAATTTGCATTAGGCAGAGTACCTGGAACTGAACTCATTGTGTTTGCTTCTATAGCATGCTGCTGCCATGGCAACTAAAGTACAAGAAAAAAACATCAGCTCTTGCTGTCACTGACTCATGGTAGCACAGAGGTTTCTCCGTCTCCCAGCACTGAAGACATAAATCAGAATTCCTTGTGTTCCTTAATTCCAAGTATTGGTGATTAGATAATACTCAGAGTGACCTAGATGCCCAACCTAACTTAAATTCCCAGCTGTCTGAGAATTAATAAGTATCTTCTTGGTTTCCTTCTTCGTCAAGCTTGCGGGTTCCTTCCTTCCCTTGGGGTGGTTCATGTCAATGGAGTCACTTGTCAACTACTGGTGGTTATAACCCCTTGGATGCACTCCAGAGCGACTGAAGGCACAAGGATGTAAAGTAACATTCTGCCCTCCAGTGAGAGTCTGAGGAAAGCTTTGTCCTCCCGGCGCACAATAATTAGATTCATAGATGCTGAGCATTTGCTGACATGAACCATTCCCAGTGACAACAGCATTTGGGATTATAATGTTACTGCAAGCATGTTAAAGAACAACATTTCAGTTCCTTTTGTAGGGTAACGCTACGTGTTTCATTAACCAGCCTGGTTCTATTTTAAGCACATTCTGTGCATTAGTACCTTGTAGCAATGTCATCATTTTCACCACCGCTGCCCCAGTATGTATTTGGAAACCCATTCATCTTCATGTAATGTTCTGGAGTCAGAGCAGATACACCCCCAAAAAAGGACTTATATGGCAGACTGAAAGAATAAAAAAAAGCAAAAAAACCAAAAGCATCAGTATTGAAGGACGATACCGGTCTCCACAAACTAACGTGATCCGAGTCACACATGTATTAATCACGTACCTTACAGACACTGCCGTGACAATGTCAACCCCCAAAATAGTAAAACCAGTGTAATTCCTACCATGTTCCATTCCTCCCCTCCGCCCCCAGTAGATCAAAGTAAAGCTGGTTTTGAAATTTACATCTTGGGTTAGTTCAAAATACCTGCATCCTATCACACATCTTCGACATGATCCCAGTAATTCCCACCCTATCCTTTTATTCTGAAAGGCAAGGCATACAGACATCTGCCAGCCATTTGCTAAGCTAAACTAACAGTGGAATAAGGAACTGCAGGCAAGGAACTGTTCAAGAGTGAGTGCTTGGGTCAAAAAATCTCCCTGTCACTACTGTAACACTAATAAACAGAAAACATTTTAAAGGCTGTCTCTTTCACTGTCCCCATTCATACTTTCTTTGCAGAAAGTGAACCAATTCAGATACCTCCATCCAAAGGGCACAAAGGCACTTACGTGTACTGAAACTTATCCATGGCACTAGCCATATGCTTGGGATAGGACTCATCGCAAACATAGAGATTATAATCATTCTCAGGTACTAGGTCTACGTCATGCAGGAGAAGGCAGTCCCAGTCTTCATCCTTCAGGGCTTCCCGGACACCAACATTAAGCAGCTTTGCTCGGTTAAATGTACCATTCCCCACCTGGAAAAGAAAATGGACATTCCTTCATCAAAACAACAAAAAGGATAACTCAATTAAAATTTATGTTTACTAAAAAAGCCTCATTCGATTGAATGACAACTGGAATGAATCAATGCTGGCTGCAAATCTCATGCCCCAGACTCTGAAAATTTCACCCATTCTCTTCACAATATTCTCAGCAATTGTAAGCTTTGCTGTGTCACGGGCTATATACTTTGAGCTCCTGAAGAAGGCTGACTTTTTAGGAGACCAGTCAGTCAATTGTCAGGTATATATCTACACATCAACACTTTTGCCCTGACTACTGCTTATAAAAGTGTAGAAATTAGGAAAAAAATCTGGATCAAACAAAAAAGCTTCTTTTGCATCTCAATCAGAATCACAGAATGATACGGGGTTGGAAGGGACCTCTGGAGATCATCTAGTCTAACCCTCCCTGCCAGAGCAGGTTGCACAAGGACCTGTCCAGGCGGGTTTTGAATGACAGAGGCTTCACCACCTTTCTGGGCAGCCTGTTCCAGTGCTCTACCACCCTCAAAGTAAAGAAGTTCCTCCTCGTCTTTAGATGGAACTTCCTATGGTCAAGTTTGTGCCCGTTAACCTCTTGTCCTGTCAATGGGCACCACTGAAAAATGACTGGCCCTACCCTCTTGACATCAACCCTTCAAGTATTTATTTATAGGCATTGATCAGCTCTCCCCTCAGTCTTCTCTTCTTCAGACTAAAAAGACCCAAGTCCCTCAGCCTTTCCTTCCAAGAGACATGGTCCAGGACCCTAATCGCCTTTGTAGCCCTTTGCTGTACTCTCTCCAACAGTTCCCTTTCCTTCTTGAACCAGGAGCTCAGAACTGGACACAGTACTCTAGATGGGGCCTCACCAGGGCGGAGCAGAGAGGGAGCATAAGCTCCCTCAACCTGCTGGCCACACTCTTGCTGATGCACCCCAGGATGCCATTTGCCTTCTTGGCCACACAGGCACATCGCTGGCTCATGGTCATCCCGTTGTCTACCAGGACTCCCAAGTCTTTTTCCACAGAGCTGCTTTTCATTTGCAACTATCAGTTGAATTAACTATCAGTAAATCACAATCAGCTATCAGTTTTAGTTACTGAATGCAAAACTTCCTCTCACCACTAATGTCTTGCAATACCAGTCCAGGCCAGTTAAAAATGGTTATTTGACTTGTATAGGTTGCCCCACAGCAGGGTCAAGCCAGATGTTTTTATTTGATGCAGACTGAAAACATCCAGCTGCACTTTAGCATTTAGTCTCAACAGTTTTGCTCAGCTGCAGACAAACCATGTTCTCAAACAGCTGAAAAGACAAGTTACTACTTAATGACTACTTCATCGCCCTAGAATACTACTAGTACTAGTACTACTAAAAGTATCACAGATCAATAGTAGAATGATGATCTTGACAAGCACTATGATATTTCAGTCATTAGCAACCACGAACATGAGACGGCATATAACCGACCAGCTCTAAACCCATGCATGAAACGGTACTTCCACATCACAAGATTCACATTTCTTGTTCAGAACCTAACCCGTAACCGAGAAGCTCAGCTTCTGGTTTAGATTTACCTGCTGAATCAAGTAGATGCTGTAACTGAGCTGCTGGCGCTGCAAGAAAGGGTGGATATAGTACAGAAGATGGTGAAGGTACTTCTTCTGGTTCCTGTACGCTACAAGGATGGCTGATTTGTAGCGGGCCAAGCAGTGAGGTGGCCTGTAGTGGCCACCAGACTGAACAAAAGGATTTTTTTTGATGATCATTCTTTCACTAGGGAGCAACTCAAAGGTGATGGTTAATGGACCAACTGTAAGGAAAGACAGAAAAAAAGAAAAAAAAAAGATCAGTGATGTTTCTCAACCTTCATTCAGGCCTATCAGATCAGGTACACATTTACTACTTGAGACATCAGCCCTACCACACCACAATGTCACGCAAATGTGCCCACAATGACTTCCACTACTGCCTGCTGGTCATCTCCCCAGCTACGGGTGGCAGGCTCAGCACCAGGCTGGCCTGCCACCTGCAGGAGGCATCCCAAGTCATGGCACAGTCAAGGCTTCTGCACAGCTTGATTTTTCCTGGTATTGGCTCCCTACTACACACACCTTCTGTGTTGTGTTGCTTACATGGGATCCTTGAATAAATATATTCACTGCAATAATAGCACTGAAAAATGAATCAAGATGAGCAGACGTACGGGTAGCTTTTGCTACCCATATGGAAAAAGTTTCTAAGACTCTTTCAGAGGAGATTCAAGGACAAAGATACTCAGCAGATTGGAGGAGAAATAGTTTAAGGCCTGGATAAATAGAAGCGCTTTAGGAAATGTTAGCTTTATCTTAAAAAAAAGTTTTGAGTTCAACATGATGTTATAATCACATGCCACAATGACTACATTTGCTATATTATTTAATTATATACAGTGATACGTAGGCAGTACTTAAAAATTTTGGGATAAGCAGGCGACAGTACTGAGAAGGAAGAAGAGAGATGTTACATTTTCAGGAATGGGCACAAGGTAGCAAAAGAAACTACATATGATAGTTCCTCAGCACGTCAATTTTAAATGCAAAATGTACTGGATATATTTAACAGCTTTTACCTAATTAAAAAAAAAAACAAACTGCATTTTTATCTGAATTCTTCCATTCTTCAGATGGAAAAAGCTTGACAAGAAAAAAGAATCAGTATTAAGTGCAAATCACCATTTTGACATGAGTCTTGCATTGTAATAATATGAGCAAACAAATTCTACAATTATTTAAATGTCTGTCCTTCTGGGTAGTGAGAAAAGTTCCAGAACTAGCTGAAGAGTCGTATGTTTACAGGAATCAGTCTAACTTAGTAGTTTCCAAGCACTGTCAATTTCTAAGAAAATAAAGTACACAGGCAGAACAAGATTAAAATCTACTACTTAAATAAACTAGGAAGAAACCTTTTTTTTAGATCACAATTAAAAGGTCATGATTTCAAATGACAATCTGAAGTAGGACAAACAATTCTCTGCAGGCCATTCTACCCAAAGACAAAATATTTTTTGCACCAGAAGCCTGTGAGGCAAGTTGTAAGGGATTTAGTTTGATGGGGTTTTTTTGTTGTTTGTGTGGTGGTGTGGGTGTTTTTTTTGTTGTGAAATAGTCTATAAATAATATTTTCTTTTCCTTCCAAGCTAACAGTTAATCCTAAGGCTGTTCTGAAGCAAGTTTTCAGAATCTTATAAGCCAAACTCTCTTTCAAAGCACTGTAATAAATTATTCTCTCAGAAGACTTAATGAAGCCTGAGAGAGAAGGAGCAAGTATTTAGGCCTGGTGTTTAGCACCTTTCATTTGAGCAGGGAAAGGTACGGGTGTCTCTTAAATCTAAGTAAGTATTTAAGCAGGTGAGTCCAGAAGGTATTTCTTCCAGCCCATCCTACAGTCAAGTCTCTGCTACAATTCTAATTTGGGCCTAATTTGGCGTAAGATGCAAACTGTTCACTCAGAACCGGGAAACATTTTGCTAGAATGAGGAAGTTGATAAACCTCACTTTTCTGATGGGCAAACCTATACTTAACAAGTGTCTCCTTTTCCTCCTCAAGGAACACACATAATGGCATTTCCTGAAGGCTGGTCTGAACAGCCACAAATCCTAGCCACGGTGAATCCCACTTCATGGGTTTTGTTGGTTGGTTGGTTTTTGTTTGTTTTTGAAAGGAAAACTTGAGTTTTGCTTGTCAGCATGATTGTGTGAGACCTGACTCTCAAGTATCACTTTTTAGTCATTACACAAGTACCTAAAATGCAGGGGGAATTTGATTTTGGCTGCATCACCCTCAGTAGAAAACTGGAGCACGTTGCCATACCTTCAAACCTGAAACAGAAGAGCAGTTCCTCAAGTATCATGCTGTGGGTCCACGAGTCTAGGTCCCGTTCACTGTTAAGATTTTATTATGTTATTACCTACTTCTACACAGTTTCCTGTTCTGCCTTAAGGACCACCGCATTTCAGTCCAACTTTATTTTTAACCTATAATTTATGCTGCAGGGAACTCTCTGATTATCAGATCTCTTAACTAAAGCACCATTAACCACTATTTGGTAACATCTGGAACGTGCTAAAGAAATGTTATATTCAGACTGGATTTCAACTACAAATCAACGCTTTAAGGAAAAATTAAGAAAGAGAATTAATCTCTTTTTCTCTCACACAGGCAGGGTTTTGTTTTCTTTAATATAATCAGGGCTTTTTGTATTGCAGAGTAAGATTCTGCAGCAATAATCCTTAAATTAAAGAACAAAAATCAAATCTAAATTTGAACATAAGGGTTTAAGTAAGAGAGTGTGCAATAGCTTCACTCCTTCCATAACCAAGCATATGATTCATGGGTGGTGTCTGCATTTTTCAAGTTTTTCAAGACGTCCTCATCTCCCAAGCCTGGCTCCATACCTCAAACAACTCGACTCAGAAACTCAATCTAGTATACACAAAGAAAACACAGGAAAAAAAAAAGAAGTCAAACTGTGACTTATATCCCCAAAACCTCTGTCTGCCCTACATTCCTTGGCTACAAGCTAAATTCTGGCTCTCGGGTCTCCTTCCTGCCCAACTAACAAAAGGCTAATGCACTGTAATCCAATTAAATCCCAAATGTGAACGGAGCAGCCGCAGACTGGACCAGACAAGGAAAAATAGAACTGCTAAAGCATAGGTTTGGGAAAGGAGAAGAAACCTATCTTAAGACATGCTAGAAAGCACAGGATCCCAATTCAGACAAGGTACAGAACCAACACCAGAAGTGTCCAAGAAATTTCTCCGTCGCCTAGTTCCTAATCTCCTTCTGTGCCTGTGCCATCACACAGAAGGTGTTCAATTAATCTGAAACTTTAGTGTGTAGAGTTAAAACTCTCAGTTCCCTATGTTGTTAGCTGGTGCTAGTGACAGCATATTCCCTGCTTGCTTTACTTTCTAAGAACACACTTGACTATCAGGGGGATCTATTGATTCCAACCAGATCTATCCCATCTTAAGAAAGAAACTACATGACTTCTAAACTCCTTACCACACATTTAGAGTTAGCAGCTATAATTACTGAACTCAACCAGAATAAACTGAACTTACACAAGCTAAACAAGCAAGAACAGTAGCAGGGATGAATACCTCACTGAAAGTAGCACCGCTCACTACACCCATAGAGTCGTATTTGTGTAATTCTATCACTGTTTGACAGAAAGAAAATAGGAACAGACCAATAGCCTTAACTTAAGCACCAGTTCCTAATGACAGAAAGCAAGGCAGCCTCAGCTGCAGCTGAAAATAAATCTCAGCATTACCACCTTGTTACTTCGTTTTAAATCCAAGAGAAGAAACTCTAGCAGGAGAGCATCCATTAGGAAATACAGCAGTAGCTACTCATTACCATGACAGATGGTCATACTCATGAAAAGGTTATGACAGATGGGACTGAAAGGGAGTAACTATAAGAAGGGCTTGGAAAAAAATTCTACCATAGCACAAGCGTATTTAAAACAGCAGTTACAGACAGAACTTTCAACTATTAAAGTCCTCACCAACTCATTCAGCACATACCATACATGAAACAAGGTAGCTCTTTAAAAAAAACCAAACAACCACACAACCAAAACCTGAGTCTTCTAGCATCAAGCTTCTTCCTGGGAAAAGATGAACCGAAACAAACACCATTATCTTGCATGCAATGCGAGAAAGTCAGATTTTGATTTTAAATGCTACTTATTAAGCCTCAATAAACACAACTCTAGCATATAAACACTTTGCTTTTTCCAAAAAACAAAGGAGGATGAAAAAGACAACTGGTTATTTGTGTAGAAACTTCAACCTTTAAGGGAACTTGAGTAATTTATTCACAATATTAATGAAGACACTGAATATCAACTACAATGCTTTTCAAGTTGTCAGTCACAAAAGGTTCAATGGACATCACTAAGCATTAAAAAAGTAGCATTGTCAGCAAGAGCCTGTATCTTCCATGGCAAAGATGTTCAGTAATTTTACCCTAATTCTTACTCCACAGCCCTGGAAAAACCAAGATGCTGTAGATTCACAAGGTAGGAAAAAGACAGATGAGCTGCAAGCTCATCTTCCACTCAAACAGTTATCAAAATGACCTACTGTAAGTAGAAGTGGAATGAGCACAGCACTTCATAAAAGCCCTGATGCAGAAACCATTTAAGCCATTTGGCATCCTTCCAGTTACTTTAACACGCTTTGGAGTGGACACAGTGACTTATTACCAGCTCCAAACTGGAGACTGGAGTCCTCAAGAATTGATCTGAAATCTCATTTAATGGAGTTTATGAAATTATTATTAACAGGCATCATTCTCTCTGATATAAAGGTTCCAAGAGAGATCAGTCCCATGAGAGAAGATGGTAACAATCAATCCAGACATTTATAAAGTATTTCTGTATCTGTTCATATATACCTGTGACATACGAAACAGAGGGCAAATACCTTGCAGAGTAATATGCATTTGGGGCAGAGGAGGGAGGAAGAACACCCAGAAGAGGTGGTTTTGCTTGGGTTTTTTTTGTCCCAGTCAATTTTACTGACTGTTTCTGTCTACAACTAACATTCTGTTTTCACTTTAGCTTTCAAATACCACATGCAAGGCAAATACCCTCTGTTCTTAGCTCTCTGGGGAATGGGCAGAAGATGTCTTAAAAAGATCTCATAGCTCTAAGAGCATTGATTGATTACTTTACTGTAATTTACTGTTTGCCTCTTCCATATACATCACTACTCTTATCTGATGGCTTGCAAGCAAGGTGCACAGAGCTGTATCTAGTTTTGTTTGGTTTTCTTTTTTTTTCTTTTGAGATCAAAGTTTACTCATTTGACTTTTCAGGATAGCAGATTCTTGTCAGTAGTGGAGACAAGCAGGATGCAGGCACACTTCTCCTGTGCCTTTTCAAATAAAACAATTAGGTTGGAAACACAGGTCAAAAGCATGCAGCTACCAAACCACCATCATTGGTGCATTTTATACAGGACTGCCAAGAACAAAACAAAAAGTTTTACCAAGTGGTTATTAACATCACACGCTGTTTTTACTCTTGCTCTACAATCTCTACATAGCTAAATCCTTAATATTGGAAGCTTTTAGATCAGAAAAATACTTTTCCTTGTATAACCGATACAAGTGAATTAAATGACCCCAGAAAAATTGATCAGTTCAAGTATTACGTTACTATACCACTTTTTAAAGCGAAAAAGATTGAAAAATATGTAACATATTTACTAAGTGCTTAGCGTTATCACATACCAAAGCAGTTATTTCAAATACCAGCAGTTAATACCTACCAAATATCGGTGACTGGACTGAGCAGTACGGCATAGCCTCTTCATTAGGAGCTCGAGTAAACAAGCTGAGGTTTGTATAGACATCTTGAGTTTTTGAGTAATCCAGAATGGGACGTGAGTCTAAAAACTCACGAAACACATTTGAAGGTCCACTTCGGTAGAGTATCAAGATAAGTATTGCTTGGAAGACAAACACAAACAGCAGGAAACAAGGATTTTCGACACGAGAGAGGGACATAGCTTTTAGCCCATGCTCTGGAATCAGACGGGTGAGGAGTTTTCACCGCTTTCCACGAGCTGCCGGGATACCTTCCGGGCTACATCGCTGTGCAGGGGAGACGACCTTCTCCTCCACCTCCTCCTCTTCCTCCTCCTTCCCTTCAAACTTTCCGAGGCGGCAGCCCGCTCTTCTAACGCGGCTCCAACGGGACGCTTTTGAGCCACACCGCCCCTTCCCGCTTCCAGCCGGCCTGAAGGACAGAAAACACTCGTTTCAAGCCCACCGAGGGCAGAAGAGCCAGAGGGGTCTGCAGCATCCGAGCCCGGCAGCCAGCACCACGGAGGGAGTGATGGGGGGGCGGGGGCGCCGCCCTCACTCACCCGTACGCCGGCCCCCGCGGGACAGACTGCTTGAGGCGAAGGCAACGGCGGG
This sequence comes from Nycticryphes semicollaris, assembly GCA_013400055.1. Classification (NCBI taxonomy): domain Eukaryota; kingdom Metazoa; phylum Chordata; class Aves; order Charadriiformes; family Rostratulidae; genus Nycticryphes; species Nycticryphes semicollaris. The sequence continues at coordinate 57,888 of VXBJ01003941.1, forward strand.
GCCGGGCGACTCCAGGTGAGGACCGAGCAGCGGGACGGGTAGCAGCCTCCCACAGCGCCGCCCAGAAGACCGACCGTCCCCCGCTCCGCTCCGCCCCGGCCCGGCCCGGGCTGAGGGAGGGAGGTAGCGCCCTCACGGCGCGGCCGTTACCGCCCAACCGTCACACAACCTCTCCCCCAGACTCTGACGAGACTACAGCTCCCAGCACGCAAAGCGGGGCAGGGTGGGGCCCGCCCGGGCTGCGCCGTCGCGCGGCATGCTGGGAGATGTAGTCTTGGGGCGCCCTCAGCAGACGCCTCTGTTGCGGACCGCAGCCGGCATGGCCTCCGAGTAACGGCGCTGCGGGGCGGCAGGGAGAGGAGCCGCGGGTTCTGGCCTTCTGTCAGCCGGCGGGCGCTGTCCCGGCTCTGATTTGGTTATTGAACTGAGCAGAGAGAGGTAAACTACTCTGTGCCAGCGCCTGAAGGGACCATGGCAGCGCAGCCTCTGCAGCAAAGGACCGCTGGTCATCGCCTCACTGCCCATAAACGTTTTGGCTCTTACACCGGTCTCTTCTGATTTTTTAATGAGATGGGGCTTACGAGGTTTGTGCTGTCAGTCCACCTGCCTGTTCTCGTAACCGATTCTTAATTCTTGCCCATTTTCACTTAAATTTGGCAAAGGAAAAGACGTCTCGCAGCCATTAAATTCCTGCAGGGCTTCAAGGAAAAGTCGGCGGCTGGGTCCGCATGGAGGAAAAGGAGATTCGTGCGAGGGAGAGAGGGCGGGTGTCTTTACTTATTTCAGCCTCCTGTCCTGCTCCAAGGAGCAGCCACTTGGCTGAGCTGTCCGCTGGCACGCCTGGCCCCAGACCAGGTGAAACGTGGGCTGTTGTTTGTCCTCCAACTGAGGTGGCCTGGGAACAAGTTGGGGGGAGATTATGGTAGGGTTTATATGGAGAGCTGGGAGTATTCTTCCTCCAATGCTGGACTAAGATGTAGGGGACATGTCTACAGAAAACTTGACCTCAGAACAACCCGTTGTTCAATTTGAGCGGGTTGCTGAAGGTCTGGATGTAGACTGTCATCACTTCACATTTACTTTTAAATTAATTGGTTTTAAAAATTAAAAAAAAAAAAAATTAACATTAGTTTTTTGTTTTTGCAAAGCCTTGCTCTATTGAAATCCGCCCAGTGCTGCTGCTGCAAAGATGGCTTTTCTTGTACACTGCTGTGAGTCTCTACAGTTTACATTCTTCCTGTGCTGTTCCCTTCATGACCATGGCAAACCCACCCTGCTTGCTTCCCCCTCCGCCCCATAGAACAAAGCAATGTTAACTATACTGCCAAAAGTTGTGGCGAGTACAATGCCATGCACAGGAAAGAGCTAATCTCTGTGTCAACCATGGAGCCCAGGAACCAAGGTTTTTGTGATATGACCAGGGGTTGCAGACAGCAGTTGTTTTAGGACCTGGTACTGTTTTATGCTTTATGCTTTGCTTGCAGTCCTCCCTTGGGTCACAGGAGGAAATCGCGATGTAGGAACAACTTGCACTAGGTGGGTCTTGCCTTCGTCTGTTTCGGAGTCAAGGAGAAGCTGGGCCTGCTGGAATTGTGCTGCACTGGTGGCTCTGCTGACTTCCTCACAGTCAGGGCTTAGATGTAAAAATCATCACCTTGTGTCTGCTCCTGGGTGCAAGCAGCATGTTGGCTGGGAAGACAACTGCCTACCCCAAGCTGTATTTTCACCTGTGCCTATATATGCTCTCAAAAATGGAAAATCGAACTTATAACTAGGCAGATTGACTGTTTGTAGAGGAGCCAAACAGCACGTATTTCTGAGCTGAATCTCCAGGAAATTGTCCCTTACAAAACCAAATACAGTTCCTCTTCTTTCCCTTCAGACATCATCCCTGGAACAAGTGGTTCAGAAACCACGACAAGGCTTTTTTGTTACAAGGGAACGAGGAAGTATGGACTGGAGAGCAGACTACATATGAGAACTTCATGGTGCCAGCAGGTCTGAGCCTTTTCAAGGTCACAGTGCTCCTGTTTTGAACAGAGTGGTGGAAATCTGGGGTGTGTTTTGAATTAAAAATGAATCAGATTGCTTAACTGCAAAAAAAAATAATTTAACTGCCTCCACAGAAGTGTGGAAGGGAGATGGTGGGCATTTTAGCAACCCCTGTGCACAGGTTTATTGAGGTCAGTGATGGAGGAAAACAATGTGAGACTGGATCTGTAAGAAGCAGGCACAGGGCTCTCTTCAGTCAAAGCTCTGCCTTTCTCATTTTCACATGTCTGCCTGAGAAACTACATTGAAAGCATACAAAAAAACAAAAAAAAAAGACAAACCCTATCTTCAACAGAGCTTGAAATTAAGTTTGTGCGAGAGCCTCTGGATTGTCCCAGGGGAGGAGGGCTTCCCCTCCCTCCAAGTGTAATTTCACCTCCAGTCAGCCCTGAACGTGATGAGAGACTGAGAGAAGCACCTCGCACATTTTAATAAGATTCATTCTTGCTTGCTCTTTCCCCTTCTCCATCCCACCTTGTCTCCTGGGACCTGCACCAGATCCCTGTTGAAAATGTGGCATAGTGACTGGGAAGCTTGGCCTTGCAACTGCAAGGAGGGGAGGAACAATACGCTGGTGATACCAAGCAAGGGGCTCAGGTAATGTTGGTCAATATCTCTCATCCACTGCCCTCCTGATGCCCAGGCTTTCTGTCAATGGAAAAGGAAGGTAGCATTAATCCTTGTAGAGACTTTCATGCACACAGACCAGAAGAGCTGTCCCTCTTTTTTTTTTTTGCAGGGTGGTGTTTCCTAGGGTGGATGTTTCAGGTACCTTTGGCCATGGCAGTTCTTTCTTCAGCCTTTCACGTGCTGTTTGCTGGCACACAGCACATTGCACTTTAAGCAACACCTTTTTGAATGTGATTTTTTTATTACACAAGTATGTATTTGGCTTACACTCTAGTACACTAAATTTTTAGCAATTTATCTTTCTCAGAAGAGCCTTAAAAGTGCTTCCATGTTTCTGGGAGGAGGGTCCCTTTTTCTTTTAAAAAAACAAACCCAAAGTTACAGATAGCTGATGGGATGTACCTTGTCCAAATGACAGAGTAAATCAGTGGAAGTATTAGAAACAGGATCTGGGTCTACTAGTGTCTCCTAGGCTTGTGGATTAGCCAACATTGGGGTCCTGTCAAATATGGCCACACATTCTTCTCTGTCCCGGAGAGAAAAGAAAAATACAAGAGATTAGAGCTGTTTCCCTGCCTGATCCCACTGGATTGGCATTAGTGCCCCAATGCATTTTTATGGTTTTATGCATTTTTGTCCCAGTGGGTTGTAGCTTACAGGGACTGGCAGAAGCAGGGACTGAAACAGCATACAGTTGGTTAGGAAGACTAAGCCTTGTACTGCCTTAGCCTGCGCTTCCTTACCCTGTTGGTGCTGCTCCTGGGTGTCTCCCCCTCACCCCAGGAGATGCAGTGGTGCTGTATTGCAGAGGGCCACAAGCTACTGCCCTTGCTTGCTTCCGATTGCTTCCTGTCCTGATCAACTGGCCCTCCTCCAGGAGGAAGTTGAGAAATGTCTCTTGAGAGGTTTCATGGCACCCAGAACCCCTTGGGAGACCCTTTTCACAGGGCAGAGAGGCAAAATGGAAATATTACCATGGATCATTTTTTGCTGAGACGTGGTATGTGATCTGTACCCACATTCCTGCAGGAGATCCCTTGTGTCTTACCATACTGCTGCCAGGAGAGCTTGTCGTGGTTCTTCCCAGAGAGGAGGACAGTGTGCAGGAGCTGGCTGACCCAGCAGAGCTGGAGTGGATACCACGCACCCTGCAGAATAGACCTCCTAACACCACCCGGTGAAACACCACAGAAATCGGGCAGCCTGCTCGCTGCCAGCAGCAGCCTTGTTTAGGCCTCCTTCTGCCTCTTTCCTTCACCTCCACGATGCAGACACCAGTCTTGGGGACCTGAAATGTTTTTCCTTTCTCTTGTGGAGTTTGGGTCAGATGAAGACTGAAAGGAGTAGCCTTGAAATGAAAACAGCTAAAACTGATACGTTCTGAATTACACAGTCTGCTGTGTTTTTCTGGAAAAGAAGTAGGCACTTAACGCTGTGAGACAAGACAATGGTGCAATATAGTACTATTCACATAATATTTAATAACGCTCTAGTACCATTCAATATAAATAAATAACCATTAAAAATTACTTTCTGGACATTCTTTTTCCTTTGTCAATAATATTTTCTGCCACAGCAAATGTTAGTAATATTAATTGGTTGGTGAATTGGATGAATTCTCAGAGAACATGAATATCAGATACTAATATGCTAGTAAAAAAACAGGTGCTGGGATGCCCTCTCTAATTCTTTCAACACTTCAGGCTTGATCTGCAGCCTCCCTCCTTATTGCATGCACTGCATTCACTTTTCCTGAAGCCTGTAAAGCTGACCGCTGCTCCGCTCCTGGGCTTTCCCACCCAGCTCTGCTAACAAACAGCCACCTTAACTTGTGGTGTCTGTTACTCACCTACCCTTAGCTGATAGGCCTTGGCCGGCAGCAGTCCTTGAGCTGCTCTACAGGGAAAAAAGAGTGCTTGTGCTGAGCAGGTTCAAATGTCTGGTAGCCTGGAATATCAGCTGTGTACATCCACGCTGCCCATGCAAGGTCTCGATCCTGCACAATTTTGTGACTGATTGTTGATTTCTGAATTCACAGAAACTCTCCTCTACCGGGCCAAGCTGGGGCAAGAATGGAGATGGAATGGGCTGGTCGTGAGAGCAGGCTCTGACTGGCACTGAACTGACAGTGTAGCACGTATCACTGGAATCCAGATCCCCAGTGGGAAAACCAGGAACAATAATTTTGCTTTCTTATAGACATACAGAGAGAACAACTCTCTAAAAACACGTGTGGGAGGGTAACCTTTGCAGTGGGGATGGACTCTTGCTACAAACACCCACTGGTCAGTGCCAAAGCCCTATGTAGGACCTGTGTGAGATTAAAAGTCAGGGAATTAATTACTGTATCCCCTCCTGTTCATACGGGCAGAAATCCTGCCCATCTCAGAGGAGAAAATGGAGGATCATAAATCACCTCCTTTATTCCATCACCACTCTTGCTCATTCATCAAAAACGCAAAAAAAGGGGACTTAATCTTGGTTTAATGGTGGGTGGAAGCATTGAGCCCACCTGCCTAGTGGCAGGGATGGTTCAGCAAAGCCCACTGGAGTGCAAGGCCTGTTTCCTCCCGCAGAGGATGGGACACAAAGTTCTGACAAATGGAGAATGAAAAGTATTTTGTAGACACTGGGCTTCCTTCATGCTATCCAGAGTCAGTAGGCCAGACCCTTGCTCTCTAAAGACCATTCTAAAGGCCAGAGAAGACACCATTTTCACAGACCATTCAGTATTTCTTCATGCTGAGGTGGCTGGTAGGGTGGCCTTGGAGCACTGAGTGTATTCATCCAGAAAGATCCTGGCTTGAGCCTCACTAAATGCAGCCTCTGTTTCTCTATTTGCTGCCTATTATTTGATTTCTCCTGCCTTCCTCTCTGATAGGAGGCATCTCACTCCCTTTACCCCCTCCTGTGCTTTAGCCCCTTCCCATTGCAGGATGTGCAGCTGCTTGTTCCCCATGTGAGGGAACATGGACTGATTCCCTCTCTTAGGTACCCTTTAAAGAGCCCCCTTCATGGAGGCTTCCTGAGATCCCATGGGGACTATCTGCTGAGTGAAGCACTCCTTTGTACATGTTTTTACCTTGCTATGATTGCAAGGGAGCCAGAACCTTAGTGCCACCCACATCTCTTGCATAAAGAAACTGTAATTCCCTTCGCTGAACTCCACTCCTTGCTGTGCTTCTGATTATTTTGCCAGCTTAAGACACCATTGTAAAGAAACCCCCAGGGAGCACTGAACATACGACATTCATCAGTGAATGCCAAGCTGTACTGTTCTTCTGCAAGAGTCTAGGGTGAGGGGGGGAATATTCTTTCTTCATGAACATGTCAGATTATCTAAGCTAAAAAACCAAAACTAAACAAGGAATAGGCAGAGAAGTACTGTAGTATAAATAAATCAACAAATAAATAAGTCTCCTGCCAGTTCAGAATATCTTGGGTGGGGATGATTCAATTTCTCATAACTTTTCCCCAGCTGTGACATCCTCGATGTGTTTTGAATGCCTAAAGCCTTGTTTCTCATGGCCTGAGTGAAGATGGTTTTCAAGATGTGCTCAGAGGGGTTTCTGGGTCATTCAAGGAATCTTCCTGGAAAAGTCACAGCGACACCACCCACCACACACACACGGTACCAACACTTGTGCTTTTAATCCAGTGCATCCTTCCTTCAGTCCTCATTTGTCACCTCCTCCTTTGTGGGCTGCCTTCCACCTGGCTGTCTTCCTGTTTTATTGAGGGAAAGGGAAACCCTTCCACATGGTACCCTCCTCTCTCCCTCTTCACAGGGCCACATGCCTTTCAAAGTTCAGCTGGAAAACCTTGTCACGCTTACTATTTCAGTTTTCATCTACATGCTCAAGATACGTTTCCTGATGATGTCTCCCCACATTCCTCAGTGTTCTCACAGGAGACGAGTGCAGGCTTAGGGTCGCTCTTCTCTGAGCACTTCTCACCCACCTCCACCCCAGGAAGGTGTCTTCCTTTCTGGAGGTCTAGGAAACAAGTCTGTGAACATGACTTGAGGCTACTGAAGCACGTGATGGTGCTGCAGCATGGCTCCAGGCTGGGAACAACACTGAAGTTCACCCATATTTGCCCCTGCTTTCTGGTCTCAGCAGCGAGACATGGAGACATGGCCTTTGAGGTACAGTACCTGCTGGGTCTCCCTGAGTGGGAGAGGAACTTTATCCAGAGGGGTGTGGAGCTGAGATCTGGGACAGCATTTCCCAAAACAACTTTAAGTGAAGGCAGTTCAATTTCGCCGCTAAGGCGTAGGCACCAGATCCCATCTGAACTCCCAAACCACAATGAAATGCTTCAGCACAGCCCCCTCTCCAACACTGAAGGCTGATCCGTGTATGTGTCTGAGTGCATCCTTCAGAGGGATAGCCTCTCTCAGGCTAGCTTTGTTTTAAAGCTGTTTTGAGAGCATACCAACCTCAGGCCGACAGGTCCGCGTTTGTGCTTTTTTGACAGCTCCTGTCCTTGAACCACTGCAGCTCACAGCTGCTGTACTGATGCTCACATTTCATGATATGCCAGGGGAGACCTTCATAGGCACCCGCACTCATCCTGTATTTCAGCCTCTCTGCTGGCACAACTGAGAATGGAGATTGCATCTAATAAATTTTAACAAACAGTTAAAAACACAGAGCCCGCAGGGGAAGGGAAGCAATCCTCTCCCAGCTGGGGAATGGGAGCCAGCGCATCAAGTCAAAGGTGACAGAGCTGTAGGATGGCAGGGTGCCACATCAGCTCTGTCCCTGCTCGTTACCACTTTTCGAGCAGTGGGAGATGATTGCCGTGGCGACGTTTGGGGGTGCTCATCATCCTCCAGCAGCAGGGCAGAGAGCTGGGCAGAAGAGGCAGAGTGCACAGGTACTGTGGCTGCTGACAGACTTTGGGGACAATCACTGTTTACTGCCTCTGTCAAAACAAACACAAGATGAGGTAAGAAGGAGACAGAGGTATTGATATGACATCCCGTACAACAGGAGATGCTTTTCCAACAAGGCTGTTCCCTGGCCTAGGTGGACAATAGGTAGGCATCAGCAACCAGGTTCCTCAACCACAATATGCACAGCTTTGGGCTAGGATGGGGCTGAAGAGCTGCTTGTTCTATCTGTACTGCAGACTCCTAGCTGGGATATTTTATTTATGAATTAGGAAAAGTTTTTGAAGCATTTTTTTCCACTGGTAAAATCAATATTCTAACTGCTCTGATTTCTATTTATTTAATTTTTTTTTAAAGAAAGAGTAGGAGGATGAGATCTGAGGATCCCTGTTCAGTTTGTCTGGAAGCTCTGAAATGCAGGTGAACATGGTTCCAAATACCACAAGGCAGCACAAGTCCTATGCTAACCTAAGCAAACTCTTCTCTCAGATGCTAGCAATAAAAATAGGTAGTTTTCATAGCACCAGTCTTGAGTGATAGTTTTTGGGGCTTTAATGAAGAAAAATATGAATCATAGAATCACAGTGGTTGGAAGGAACCTTCAGAGATCACCTAGTTCATAAAGCAAAACTAATTTCTGTCTCCTGCTCTCAGAAGCCAAAGCCTGTGTTTCAAGGGAGTTTCAATACAGTTGTCAGGGGCATACGCTGTGATAGCTTTTGGTTGCTCTGTGACCCCTGTTGCAATACAGACAATCCCAAGGATTTTCCCTGTCCTTGACATTCCCCTTCCTATTCTGCATGTCCCCACAGTGTTTCTAAGGGACCAGGCTCACAGCTATTTTTCACAATATCTCTGCAGTGAAAGCTTTTGCCCAGCTGAAGATGGGCTCAGAGACCCCCCTCTTTGTCCCTCCTGCTCCTCCACTTTGCATGAAGGGGCTGGGGAAGTAGCTGAAGCTCTCACCCCCAGTCCTCAGTCCCAGCACATCTCAGATCCTGCCTAGTGGTTCTCAGAGCAGCAAAAAAAGAGCAGAATTTCTAGTGCAGAAAAGAAAACCACTTTCCCTTTTTTTTAACATTGAGCTCTACTTTTTCTTTTTTTGTCCCTCATGAAAAGCAAAACCCTGTTTTTTTATTCCCCAGATTTGCTCTGATTCATTGTGTAGAGTTTTCTCTCCCAGACTCTGCCTGGCCCAGATAAGGGTGGTGGGAATGCAGGCAAAGAAGAGCATGGACTCCAGCTGGGACAAAATAACTGCTATTTATGCAGCACCCACTGAAGCCCGATCTTCACAGTTCACATGATCAGCAGGTCCCTTTACACTGTGCCTGTGGCAATCCATCTAAGAGGCACATGTGCCAAGCAGTCATGCAAGTGGTCCAGCTAGAGATCAACAGAGCACCAAGGCCTGCACCAAGCAATGGCTGCCTGGCTCATGTCTGCAGGCGTTGAAGTGGAAAGAAGCCTCTGGAAGGTCTGGGACTTGACTAGCTTGATCTGATCCTCAGTGAAGACTAATTGCCAGGAGCGAAAGACAGAAATATTCTCCCTGTTGTGCCGAAGAACAGAACATCCTCAGGGGAGCAATTTTACGTCTTTTTCTCAGCACTGGCTTATCTAGATCATGTCTGTCAAGGTTCTGAAGCTCAGCAGCCTTGATAGCAAGAACCTCCAAAACACCATAGCTATCAGCCCAGATCTCAATTTAAAACTTTAACGGGGGGAATCTAATGATTTTGCTGAATTGCCCAGTCAAGCAATTTACCTTGCAGGTGTCTCCTGGAGTGGATGCCACCTGCTCACTTGGCAGGTCAGAGCAGCTGCCCCACAAGGCAGATGATGGTGCAGAAGGGATTGTGGTCAAATTCTCTGCTAATGCAAGTGGAAAGCTCCTTCAAAATCTACAGAGCTGGTCCAGTTGAGACCCAGTTGAAAGCACCCTGAGAGGATGACTCTGGATAAGGGTGCAAATCCTTCTAGTGAATGGGTGGTAGTATCTTGATCTTTCAAACTGGTTGTTGCTTCCCTTTCTCACAACAAATGACCTACGGGGAGCCATTCCCATGAGAGTCCATAGCAGGTGTGTGGCATTTCTCATGGTGGATGGCTGAGCGTTTGGCTGAGGAGAGAAGGCAAGGACAAAAGCACCAATACAGAAATAGCACATTTATGAAAACATCCCATCCACAAACTGCATCTGCAGTGGAGCAGTCAGCCCCTCCTCTATCAAGTAGGCAAGACAGGTTGAATCTGTTGGCGTTTTTATAAGCCTGGTCATCTTTACAAATTAAGTGGTAACTCCAGACCAGTTAACTAGATTCTGAATCCTTATGAGCTGAGTTTGGGGAATCATAGCATTAGCCTACTGCAGACCCAGCATGGGTGGGTGTGGAAAATGAGCTTGTTACTGCTAGTGGATTTCACAGAAGCACAGGTTAAGAGAGGGGCTGCTGCCTGAGCATAGGTGTCTAGCATCATTTATGGGTTGCTAGGATATCTGAGATATTAAAAAAACTGGCAGATATGATACAGAGTTTGTGCCCTACAGGAGGGCCAGGTAGGCTACCCCAGGGTCCTGATGGTGGCACCAGGTGTCTATGTTTATGCAACTGAATCGTGTCCCTCCCATCCCATTTGCTGCTGGGTGTGCAGGCACTGGGATTTTGCAGGCACTTTGCATTTTGTATGGCTGTCACTCAGAGATGATGAGATGATGTGCAAATGCTGGATGCAGCTATTAGTAATGCACACAGCAGATCAGTGCAGAAGTTTAAATACTCATGACTGCCTGTATAAAAGCTGTCAGCTTTATTTCTACTGGTAGTGCTGAGCTGAAGTGTATATTGGGGTCAGGACTGAAAGCAGCCTGGAATATTGCCCAAAGTAGGACTTAATCATTGAGCATCCTGTAACCTGCCACAGATATGAGTCATTCCAGAAAAAGCTGGGTACTCCCAAATTGGATACCTTTATTCTTTGGGAGTTTTGGGCTAGGGATCTGCCAAGGGCAGACATTGGGATCACAGAGCATGGCAGCTAGCAGAGAAGGTCATAGCTTCTCTGAAGCCTGTTCTTCATCAATCTCTTCTTCTAAGAACGTGACACTGATCTCTGATATGTTCCTGCCCTCCACCGGGGGTGGTCGCCATAATCGCACATCCTACTGCTAAACCTAGCTCTGTGTACCACAAAGGCACTCCTAGTGTTTTCAGTATTTCTCCTCAGCAGCAGATGTATTCCTAGCTCTGGTAATGTTGGTACCAAGCCTCTCGAACTCTGTGAGAGTTTGTGTAGGTTGCTCTTTGCTGGTTCCTGTTTTGAGGTCATCTAAGTGTCCCATCAGCCTTTCCCTGCTGCGCCCACACCACAGTTGTTTATGCAGGATAAAAGCTGAAGGTGGATGCATGAAGCAGGGTTGCTGGGGAAGAGCTCGTCTGCAGGAGTGTGATCTCTTTCCACACACTGTAGGACAACTCCCACAGTAAAGAGAATTTGGAGGCAGAAAACGGGGAGCAAGAATTTGGCTTGTCATTATTACTGAGTGAAACCACAGGATTCTCCTGCCACTTTTCACTCCATCTCCATGCAGGCAAAGTTTCCACATCGACTGCAAGGAAGCTCGAATGAGTATGAAATGCAAGCCATAAGTTGGTAATGATGAGGATCTCTTGTACAAAGGGTGGCATGGTAAGGGAGTTACTGAAACAATCATATATGCAGTCTTTGAGGAAATAATAGCATCAATAGAGAAACAGGTATAGATTATTTGCCTTGCCCATAACAATAAAGACAAGGGTACTCACATCCTGGAGCTGGGTCTCTGCTTACACCTCTACTCTGGGGTCTGTAAATCCACGCTTGCCTTCATTAACCAGAGTGGGCCTCTCAGTTCTTGTGTGCCAGACCAACACCTAGAAGGAATAACAAAGAGTTCAGGGGCTCTGGATGCCATGGAAACACCGAGAGGAGTGCATCCGTTGGGTGGGATCCTCAGAAACCTGGGGCTTGCAGCAGTTTGAAGGATGTGATTCGAAGGGATTGAACCTGGGAGAGACTTGCCAGGGGCATGAAACAGTGACAAGGAGGGATCATTATGAATCAAAACCCCAGACAACACTCTGCCAGTCCTCCTGGATTTTGGAGAAGCAATCTGGGTGCAAACTGTAAGGCTGAGCCTCTTTATTAACAGAGTTAGAGTGCATAGCACTAACTACTCCTCTGTGCTCTCTGAGCTTCACATCTCTGAAGCACTTGGCAGGCTCTGCCTATCTCTCCCAGCACCATTTGGCACTGACGTGCACCAGCACAGGGCAGGCACGGTGGAAAATGTAGGAGCATATCAGGAAGCTGCAAAAGCAGCCAGGATCCAGCAAGGAAAATGTATCTTCAGGATCTCTTGTCCTTACTCACCTTTGTACAGTTGGCTGCTTTGGGCTCCAGCCCGTCCATAGTCACTAGATCCTTCAGCAGACTGGTTTCCTGGTAGCCTCCTTTAACTCCCTCTAGCTTGAAACTGGCCTGAGGCTTCTCCAAAATCAGCTTGATGCTGATAGCAAACCCAGCCATGTCAATAGCAAAGGGCCGGTTAGGGTCAAAGACGGTTTTCCAGCCCACCACCTTCCCAGCTGGGCTCACTTTTGGGGATTCATACCGCAGCCCCCCAACAAAAGCCACTGGCCAGACCGACACTCTCCTTGTGTAGCGCATCTGTGTGCCAGAAACAAACAGTTTTGTGAGAATTCAACCCCATGAGGTCTGTCCCAACCCATTAGTGTACCATCCTCTGCTTTCGTTGGCACCTGTCCTCCCCCATTGTCTTCCCACACGATCACAGAGCTCTTGGCAGCACAAGCTCTTGTTCACCTGTGCTACTGCTTGAAGAGCTACAGCTTGCAAAGCTGCAAGGCTGTTTCAGCACGTTCTTCTCTGAATACCAAAGTCACTGCGTTTCTGTGCCCACGTTCAGTTCCTCCGAAGAAGGAAAACCTTTTCTGATCTCATCTGAACTTTTATCACTTTTTGTAATATTTTATCGTTTTTGTAAATTCCAAACACCTTCTACCAGGCCTCTAGCTCCACTCACTCCAACTTCCTTCTCATGCAAGTAAACTCCCTCCCTGACTGAAGCATCTTTGCCCTTATTTATTGCAAATTCCCCCCACCCTTTTTCTTCCATCCATGGCTACTGCCTAAAAAAAGTGGGGTTTTACTGAAACTGTCAGAGGGGACCTGGAAAGAAATAAGAAAGGACGAGCTTAACAAAGACCTAAAAAATTCGGAAAAACAGAAATGTGTTCTCATGCATAACTCTGTATTTCAACTGGCACAGTACAGTTTGGCTTAAATTGGTGACAAGGGAGTTTACTGAATAATCATTTTTTGAAAGTTTACAATATAGACTTGGCATCTCACAAAAGCCAGGTTTCCAGCAGAAGTCTGGGCAAGCTTCCGTGATCCCAGGGGTACAGCCCTGTTGTGGTGGCTGGAACTCAGAGTACAGAAGGGCAGCCAAGGAGAAAAGGTGAACTAAAAAGTCCGTCAACTTTTCCAACATCCTCTACCCATCACACCCCTACAACAGTGCAAATTCATGCTTTGCCAGAAGTTTGTCCTCAGTCCTTATTTTAATCAGGTCAGCTCAGCTCTCCCTGAGGAGAGGTATAAATTCTGGGGTATATATCCTCTGTTCCCAGGTGAAAGGGGCTCTAGCTGGTGCAACATCGTGTGACTGGCTATTTGTGTTTGCAACCTGCACCATGATAGACATGCTCTTTGCTCTTTCAGCCCTTTAGAGCAGGGCTACTGGGTTTGCATAACTATATGTTTGCATCTGCCCTGTAGCTAACTCCCACTGAGTGCAGGGCAGGCAAGGAAAGGCTCTAGGCAGCATGCCAGAACCCTTGTCTCCCATCTGATGCTAAAATTCCATGTGGTAGCCCTATCTTTGAGGACTTTGCAAGAGCATCTGGCTTTAAGTGGCTTGCAGATGTATCCTGCTTTTCTGTCCCATGTAATTTTACTGCTCTTACCTCTTCAAAGAGCTCCAGGCTGTAGGTGTTATCATCATCGGCAAAATACACTACCCCTTCTGGTGGTGCTGTGTTGCTGAAGCTGTCCCTCAGCCAGTGCAGCCCCAGGTTCCTCTGTAGTGTCCCCCTTGGGGTGTGTGATGGGATCCAGGACAGTCCCAGCTTCAAGCTCTTGGGTGTCTCCACATTGAGGTGGGTGAAGTTGAGCCCCGCCTTCTCCAGCAGGTTGGATACCAGGTTGGTCCTCCGGGGTGAGTCCTCCACTACCACCCAGTGCAGGTTCTGTACGTGTAGGAAAGTGTTGGCCAGACGGGTCAGCTCAGCTTTTTGCACTGGCCGGGTGTAGGTAGGGGTGATAACGAAGATGGTTGGCAGGGTGTCTGACCAGGGGGGAGGCCTGGAGTATACATAATTCTGGATGACTTTAGGTGTTGCCCCTATGCTTTGCTGCTGCCGAATGCATGATGGGAGGCCTTCTTCTCTCAGTGCAGATGTACCATTGAGAACAGCTTTAGAGGTCACGTTCTCATCTGTGTCTTCTGGGGCAAAAGGAAGAAAGGAAGGAAGAAGAGAAAAGATGTTAGAGAACTAATCACTGCAAGGCTGCCTCCTCTCCAGGGCATGGCTTTTGACACATCTGTCTGGAGTCAGTGCTCAGCACACCAGCATCCTCTCCCCAGAGCAAGCATAAAGTGCATGTTTAAAGTGCTCTTAAGAATAGTTTGTGTGCTTGCTGTAGGCAAACCCTGAGGAGGTCTTCAGGCAAGTTCGTCTTTGTTTAATCCATCCCATGAGACAGCATCGCCTACCAATGGCTTGCACCAGCAATCGTCACAATTACCAGCACATTGACAGCAGAACCCATGCACTTACTTCTCAGCAAGCTGAGGTAGCGGGTGGTTGGGTACTGGTGCCACAAGGTTAGGAGAAGAGCCCATGGCAAGGCGATCAGGAGCGTGGTAAGAAGGTTACGTCTCCTCAGCATGCTGCAGAGAGCTTCCAATGCCCAGGCATCTCTCTACCTTTCACAGCAGAAAAAAAGAATAAAGTCTCTGAAATATCAGTCACCACAAATGTTAGGACAGTAGGTCTAGAGGCCAAACTAACAGACTGAGTTTGGCTCGCTTGGAGGGAGACATGATAAATGTTGGGCACCAAACCAGCAAAGTGCTTGTCTAAGTGTAAATTTACAAGGAGCCCCATTAACGTTGCAGGCTTGAGCCATTATCCAGTTGCCCTGATCAATTCCTGTGCTATCAAATAGCAGCATTTATCTATTTATGTTGCTATAAAGAACCTCCCGCTGCCCCATGATGAACCCACTGTCCTTGATTTGGGGTCATTCATGTTGCTGATTCTGAATCCAGAGAGAACTGTGACTTGCCCCCTTTCTGGGGCTGGTATTCATTCCTGAGCTTTGTGGCGACCATTTAATTTGCTTCTTTTGTAGAGTTTTTTAAAACAATGCAAGACTTGTGTTCATGCATGTGCAAGTGGTCAAAACAGAAAATGTCAGGGATCCTCAAGATAGCCAGCATCTCCTTCATTCCGGCAGTTTTAATTCCATCCTCCTTATGCAGCTGCATTAAGGCAATCAATGATGCATGCTATCACCTACTTAAGTTTTCCACAATATCCCTGTATCAGTCATTCCACAATGCTGTTGATGCCTGCTGAAAGTTTAATTATTCCACATCCCTTTCTACTCCTGGTTTGCAGTGTTTGGCCACTGCAGCATTTAGTTTAAAACACAGAGTTCAGAAGACTTTAACTTCATTCTTATTATTTCTGTAATATACATGATCATGACATCTGAGGAATTGCAGCAGTTAACATTTGCTTTTGAAATTCCTTTTATAAGGTGAGAGGAACTAAAAGAAAATAAAGAGAAATAAAAGACAAAAGTATCAGGAATAATCATCAACAAGGTATGGCTTATTTACAGATGGTCCAAGCTTGATTTTTCACAATTATTGAGCACCTTCAGCTAATATGATTAATGAGCAGAGTCTGGAAATCAGATCCTTGGCTTCTTAAGGGAGCCGTGCTTTCAACAAAGTATCTAACATTAACGATCAGTTTGGAAAATACAGACCAAAGTATTTGGACATCTATTGCAGACCACTTGTCCAGGGACGCAACTTGGCTCTGTGTAAAGTCATGGTGTGATGAAGTCCCAGTTCTGACTCACTATTTGAAAGACCCTTAAGAGCCTGTGTGCGGTAACTCACATGAGCATGACATCCCAGAGATGACTTCTGAAAGTCCTACATCAAATGGGCTTGTCTAGTGATTGAGCCGTCTTCCATATGGCTTTGGCACACTGACAGGAACATTTTCTTCTAGCTTCTGCTTTGGTCCATCTCTGGGTACAAAATCTCTTGATTCTGTTATTACACACCAGCAACCAAAGCAGTGCTTCAGAAAGAGGGATCCACTTCTGTTGCTGCAGAACAGCAGCTCATGGAAGCACTGAAGGGTACAGAGAAAAGTTTCTTGTTACCATCTGAGGACTTTCTGCTATCACTCCAAATAGGTTGGCTGATGTCTGATAGCTGGATTTTCTTCCCCACTCCCTCCTGGTAACATCTGTGATCTGCTTCCTCTGGGACTACTCTTCTGATTGCCAAATATTTCTCCTGGTGGACGTCCTCGCTTCCACAGCAATGCTCACTAGGAGGCTAAAGGGAGCGTAAAACTTTTGTAAGCCTCCTGCAGGGAGATTTCTCTTGGGAAACTACAGTCACACTCCCTGGGAACCGGAGAGCTGCTGAACAGCACAGCTCCATCAGGCCCTCTTGCTCTCTTATGCTGAAGGCAATTTGAGGGAAGCAGGCGATAACATCACCCTGACACTAAGGATGGAAAGCAGGTTCAAATTGGTTGGATTTAATTTTCTACATTGCCAGGGACTCCCTAAGTGTACTGAAGGCCGTTCGTCTAAAACCAAGATCCTCAAAGGGACATAGGCACGTTAAGTGCAAAGGAAACTTTTTGTGCAGGATTTGGGCCCAGCAGCTCCTCATCTGTCCAAAGAGGAGGGACTGCCCAGCTTCAGCCATAGAGAATCGTGTGGAAGAAACATGACTACTGCTCCGAAAGATCTCTGCTTTGCAGTGGCAGCAGCCACATGGTACTCCTGGAAGGTATCAGTGGACGCTATTCTAAATTAATCTTTCTTGGGACCCATCTTTTATTTTTCCCCTTGACATTTTACCTTGCTCTTCTGACAAAACAAGGATTATGCAGTCTCAGTGCTCATCAGTGCCCTACTGCCAATAACTATGAAACCCATGTCAGCAAAATCTGACAGAAGACTAGCGTATCTCAGCAAGTCTTCTGGCAGGCAAGTAGATACTTAGAAACCCTGTTAAGGAAATTGCTGCAACCTGAGCTCATTCTGTGTTAGACACCAAAAGTACCATGCTGGAGCAATCCCTCTAGGGAACCCATCTCCATTGCTCCCCAGACCAACCATTTGTGGTTATAACCTCTAATACTTCTAGTCCCCTCACTCAGGGAATACCATGGTGGCCATTTCTTCACTTTCAGGCAGTGGAAAAGTACGCTAAGGAACCTGTGTGGCCAGGGGCATGTGGGAGTCTTTTGCTGATGCCAGCGGGAGCCTTATGCAGCAAACATGCTGGCTTTGCTTAACTTTGTTGCTTTCTGACGGGTGGATCCAGGGTAGTTACAAGAATGTCCTTCAAGTTCAGTATCAAAAGTGTGGTGTTTGGTAAGCCACAGATCTAGGCTAGACACAGGGCAGAATGGTGTTACCCGCAGGAGGTGCTGCTTTCTCTCCAAAAAATCCTTTCCCTTACCACCGCAGCAGCACAGAGCAAAGCTTCCCATCACTCAGGGCCACAAGAACAGAAAAAGCCATCAAAGAAATACATGGAGGGCTCTGCACTGCCTTGTAGCAGCAGCAAAGACCTAAGTCCACCTGGGTCCAGGCCTGGGGTCATCACAGCTCCTTGCTTCCTCTAGTATGCTCACAATTACAAATGTCCCTGCACTACATCTAAGCAGCCAGTGTTGTTGTGTTGTGTTTTTTTTTTTTTTTTTTTTCTCCTTTAATAAAAGCCCTTAATTCTACAGGCACAGTTTTTTATGCAGTGGGCCTGCCACTGCTGCAAACTCAGGTCACTTCTGGAGGGAAGGAGAAGAGGAGGCGGCAGTGGCAGCTGTGTTACCAAGAGAGCACAGAGGAGAGTGGATCAGAGTTAGAAGAGCTTTAACAAATTCCTTTTCTAGTTTTTCCTCCTCCTCCTCCTCACAGCCAGCCCTGATCATGCTTCCCAAACACTGCAAACAAGCAGAGATGCTGTCTGTGTGTGCAACTGCTGGGTGCTCCTTGCTTATTTATTTCTACATGCACCTTCTCTCTATTGCTTTTCCGAAGCATGTAATGCTGAAGACACTAAACCTGCATAAAGCACCATGTCACTTGTGAACCTCACAGAGGTGTCTGACTTCTACCCCATTTTCAGAAAATCTGTCTTGGAATACTTCGTTTTTTTCTTTAAAACCTTACCTTTTCTCCCCCACTGCTGCTCCCTGTGTCCATCATACTTGTGGTCTTCCCTGTTCCTTTACATGTTTCACCTGCCTTTCTTGGTCCTCAAGACTTTCTCTTCTTCCCTGTTTCCAGGAGTAGAGGAATCCCCTGGCTTACTAATAACTTTAACATTCATCTTCTCTCCTTCCCCACACAAAGGACCTTTGCATTTTCTTAACATCCATCCTGCATGGAATATTTCCCACCAAGGGGTCCATTAAAGCATCAGATCATCCTTTGGAAAACACTGCATTAAAACCCAGTCACATGTCAATGCCTCTGGGTAGCCAGCTGATGGCCCCAGTGGGGCTTATGGAGGTTTACTGCACATGGTTTTACCTACTTTTTATAATTAAAACCAAAGTCCCCTAAGTGGTTCAGATTAATTGCAAGCCTGGCTGGCAGACCTTACTGTGTGTATTCTTGGCACAACCAGCTACTTTCCTTCTGCCTTTAAAACCCATTCAGAGTAGGTTCTATTAAATGAGATTCAAGATCAGAAGAAAATTTTGTCATCATCTAAACCCATCTCCAGTGATCATCCCGTAATTCCTGGGTTTAAGCTGTAGAGGGCAGGGACCGTCTCTTAATGTGATTGTACAGTCCTGCACTGATCCCAACAGGAGCCTTTGGATGTGATTGCAATACAAGTCTTATTGATTGTACTCTCTTGCTGGCTCTTCTCCTCCCTTGCTATTTCCCCTGTCCTGCCTATTCCCCTTTGTCTTCCCTTTTCTTTTTTTCTTAGTGTCTCCTGCAGCCCCTGTTTGTGTTACACACCCTTAACAACATTAGCTGGATGTTTGATGGATGCCTTCAATATGCTGCCTGTAGCCTTCTTGAGCTGTTTCCCAATTACACATCCCTCTTCTTAATTTCATCCATCAATCTTCTGTTCTCCATTAAAAAATAAACAAACACACACACACACAGACCACAAAGCTGAGTATGATAGGGACAGAATGTTTCTCGTGCTACTCTCACTTTATGCTGCTTTGTCAGACTTCTCAATTCCCGGGACACAACCGCATCCCATCTCCGTTTAAGCTCATGGGCTGCTGCAGAGAGCCTTAATCTGAAAGGATTCAGGAGAAGAGAATGAGAGAAGCACGCAAAGGGAAGAGCCCTGCCTCAGCTCAGATGCCCCAAACTGATGCTGAAGAGAAGGAAGGCCTGGCTGAGGCTGAGAGCACCATGTGTGACTGATTCCTTGATCTGCGGTTTACTAATTGCCAACACAGGATACGATTTGTTACAAGCAGGGCAGCTCAGATGTTGGGAGAGGGATAAGGATGCCCAGATTGGAGAACAACCCAGGCAGCCTCACGGCTCAGATACAACTTTAAGAAGTCATGCATATGCCTTTCTCCCTGAGTTTGCAGAGTAGTTTGAAAGGACAAGTTGGGTAAATGGTAGGGAAAGGTGAAAGTTGAGAGGCCCAGCAGACCGGGGTTTATAGGGATGATGTGTGAGTTCAGGTGCCTGCAATTTTCCTATAGCCCTGTCAAAAAGATGCTCAATTTGTGTCCTCTGAGAAATCAGAAACAGTGAGGATCACATAGGCTTTGGTAGTTCTGTTGTGAGGTTTCAGTTCTGCCCTTTACTCATCTGATTCAGCATGAAAACTACACCTTTCAAAAAGTTTGCTCTGCAAGAAAGATGGTTTTACAGCCTCTGGTTCAGGGCAGCCAGCCTGTCTGAGCCAGGTTTACAAGACCCTGAATGTTGGACCAACCCCAGACCCAGGACTGTATGTCTGTAGTCTGAGACACAGATTTTAAAGATCATTATCTTCCCAGGGGGACAAATATTACAGTTCAAACTGTCTCCAGGGAACATCCTGCCATCCACTGTAGAGGCTTTTCTAGGCAAGCACCCAAAGTAAACTAGTTCCAGCTAATGGAGCCAAAAGGCTTCAAGAAATAGCCCCTAGTCTTGGTTTGTACTCTGTTTGCAAGCCTACTGCTCTGTGTGTACCCTGGAGGAGAGAGGTATGGAGAAGGGAGGAAAGAGGGGTGGAGAGGGGCAGAACTGGAGCAGAGCTGCCAGCAGGTTCAGATGGCTTTTAATTTCATGCACTGAAACTGTCAACCTGGTTTTCGGTTTGTTTTGCCTGCGTTTTGCTGCCTCTCCCCATCAGCCCCTACCCACCTTGAGGAAGTCCATGCAGATTTCATGAGTTCCCTAACTCCCGGTGTGGGAGATGTGATGCTGAAGGCAGAGCAGGGAGCTTTCAATAATTGATGAGAGCGACCTCTCTTTAAACAAGGAATGCATAATTCATGGCAGCGCCGGTATTTGTGGTGATCAGCAATGGCTCTGTCTCTGCTTTGCTGAAATCCACAGGAAGCTGCTGTCCCCTCTCCCCACATTCCCTTGGGCCCATCAGAGCCTTCAGATGAAACTTCAATACTGTTTAAAACTGAGGCACGCCAAGAAGTTGCAGCGCTTCCCCCCACCAGGCAGTCTCCTACCTGTTTGAGATGTGCACAATGAAGTGGGAGGATGGATTCAAGGAACCACAAAAGTGGGTGGAACGGGTTACTGCTCTGGGATAAGCAGGGGTAATTACTGTGAAAACACAGCCACAACAGGACATTTCTTAGCAGCAGAACTCCTCTGACCCCGAGACGGGTCTGTAGGAATGGCATCGATGTAGGACAGAGAGACCAGGGTAGATCTAAAGGACAGTGCCTGAGAGTTCACAGCCAGCTGTATTCCTTGTGGGGGTGGGAAACAGAAAGGGAAAAGGGAGATTTGGTTTTCTGCTCAATAAGCAGCAATTTTCCCCCTAAACTCTGCTGGAACTGGGTGGCTAAAAAGCAGAGGAGAAACAAAGCAGAATGAGATCTTGTTTTCTAGGAAGGTAAATGCTAATGGTGGAACTGGGAAGGGAAAGGTTCTTTTGAAAAACCAGAACTGGGATCTTGACCTCCCAGTAGCACAAGCAATACAGGCCACTGTGGTCCTGTCCAAAGGTGGAAAGGTGCTCTTCTGCTAGGAGTTTTAATCATCCCACTGCTGCAGGTCTTGTGAATGGCTCTGGGCAAGTGATGCCTGCCATCTGAATGAGACAGGTATTTCTCTACTGCTTGTGGGAATGGAGGGTGAGGCAAAATGAAGTGAGCCCCCTGGAGAGACAAAACCCAGAGAACTACAAATAATAAAACAATATGGGGAAGGACGGCCAGGTCCTTCCGCAGGGCAGGAAGAGCAGAGGTACCAGCAGCTGTAGGGTTTCAAGGTTCAGCCCCATCTATACTTTGTCATTCATTGCGCGGGCTCCTGTGGACACAACTTCCCAGGGAAGTGAGTCACTCTCAGTGAAACAGCCGCCCTTCCCAAGCCCCCGCGCTTCTTCCTCAGATGTAAAGAAAGGCTTCATCCTCTCCCTGCCAGCTCCAATCCCTTTGCCATATGGGACTGCAGTTACTTCAGCTCAGAAACCAGGCTTGTCCCTGGGGAACACATCGTGCGCCCCCCACATCCTTCCATTGCCCGTGTGAACCCAAGTCCTCCAATCTTGGTCCGTAAACTGCCTTTCCCGAGAGTACCCTTATCCCAGGTGTGTGGCTCCTGTCTGCACAGCATGGAGTGGGGGAGAGCAATGCTTTATACAGAGGTTTGGTCCCCAGTTTAAAAAAAAAAAAGGCAACCCCTCCCCACAACAGAAAACAAAAAAGAAACATTGATGAAGCTAATTAAATCTGCTGGATAGGTCTCACGGGAGCCAATACTTTCGAGATAGCGTGTGGCTCAGCCTGCTACCCCCAGGTAGATCAAGGGTATCCAGGCACTATCTGGGCTATCAGCAGGAACACAGATAACCCAGTTTGGATATAGACTAGACCTTGAACTTGGCTGCAAAGCTCAGCTATGCAGGAAGCCTTCCGGAGCTTGCAAAAGGAGGTCTAAACCAGGCTATTTTTAATCAGCCCAGACCCGAACGTCCTTCATGATCGACCCATGCGACCTGTCACCGCCTTCCCATCCCCCTGAGGTTTGGCGAGGGTGGGCTGTGACTCAGAGGGGCACAGCCCTCCGCCCTGTCCCAGTTTCTCTGCATCTGCACTGCAGAGCCGTAATCCAGGGGTGCCAGAAATACCCAGAGAAAGATTGGCAGCTCAGGCCCAAACAGAAGCAGGAGGTACCAGATGTCTCCTGAGGAAGCCAGCTCTCTCCTGAGAGACCTCTCTGCTTGGAATTATTCTCTCTTGAAAGGGAAGTCGGGGGCTCATTCAAACGTCGACTTCTCTCCCCTGCTGCTGAGCTCTGGCAGAACCGAGGTCCTTTTTAGGCACTGATGACTATTACAGAATAATCATTCCAAACATATCAGTGTGAATCAGCCCAATATCTGCATTATCCAGAAAAAAAAAAAAAAAAAAGCTTTCTTTTATCCGAGGAGGCAAAATAATTCTAAGGAAGCAAAAACAATGCCGGATTGTTCCAAAGTATCTGTACATTTCATCCAGAGCTTTCCCTACTGAGTTAACAGCTGATGCCTGTTCAGCGGGAGTGGGAGCTGTCATTTTACAGGTTTCTTACAAAAGCAGAAAGGAAAAACCCATAGTATTTGCTTCCAGAACATTTTCAAAGATGGAGAGGAATTACTTTTTCAGAGAAAAAGGCATTAGGCATTATTTGATGGATAATTACATTTCACAGGTGCTTGTTTGGGGGAAAAAAAAAAAAAAGAAAGATTTCACGTTGATCACCAGCTCATTGTAAAGACCTTGGGCCTAAAGGCCAGTGCTGTACCTCTGGTAGCAGCCAGGATGCAGAGACGGGCTTTGATCTTAGCTGTGTGTCAATATGACATCAAATGCAGACCTCCAGAGGAACATACTATCACTAATGCACACTCTCGATTGATTTAGGCAGCTTGTTTTCCTCCTGCTTTCAAAGGCAATGTCAAAATGCTCTTCCCTGCTGGCCTTCCTGGTTACTCCTAGAGAGGGCAAAGGAAACCTAAGGAGAAGCTGCTTTGCTGAAATCACACTGCAAATGAGTGGAACAGCAATTATGCCAATTAAAACACAGTCGTAGCTAAAGATGTTTACTGTATTCCCCAAAACCTGTGGAAATACTGCCATTTTAATGTTTACGTATGTGTGCTGGCACCCTGAAGAATCAGAGTCCAGATGCCTTATTGCAGGGAAAAAAATTGTGGGCAGAGGACTTGTGTGGTGTATGGACAGCAATCCCATGGACTTAGTATTTGGGAAAGCTGGCTGAATTATGTGATCCATAAAAGCATCATGCTAATTTGGGCTGAATGTTTTCCTGGGTGGCTTCCCCACAGATTTACACAAAGTGGACACTGGTCAGCACTGAGGAAATACCACCACATCATACAGGCATTGTTTAAGTGAGAAGTGGAAAGAGGAGAAACACCTATTTGGGCTCCTCGATAGACGGTTTTGCTGTTGCAGCTCTCAGTTCGTGTGAAACATGCTATCTCCATAACTAGCTGAGATGGTCCAAAATGCCAGTTCTGATTTCTTCCTCCAAATACATCATCAGCACTCATTAGATTTGCCACTTGCTGTGCGGCATCCAAGTGTCATGCAGATGCTTTTAAAAACAAACGTAGAATGGAGAAATAAAGCAGCACCTAGAGAATTGTCTTTTGCAATAGATATATGTTATGGTCTGCTGCTTGATTTGTACCATAAATGCCACAACTGATCTTAGAGCTTCAGCTCACTTAAAAGAAACAACAGAATGAAAATTAGAGAGTCAGAAGACTACAGTGTTTATTCTCCTGCCTTCTGCATGTGAAATGAAAAGGGAGGAAGGGAGCGAAGGCAAGAAGGGGCAAGAAGGTGATGGCCAGCATCCTGCTGAGCCTGTTCTGCTGTCCTTCCCTGTCCTTACAGGGAAGCTGTTGACTCTGGACCACAAGCAAGCCACATCCATATTAGGTGCCATGGCTTCTGAGATCAAGAGACCCATATGTGATTCTCACCTTCTGGGAATGCCAGGGGAGCAGTCAGCACAATAGTCAAAATACCTAACTTAGGCACCAGCAAAAGATAACCCTACAGCATGACAGAAAGAAGTTCTTCATAGAAAAAGCATGCAGTGGATGTAATTGTACAAACTAATGAAGCTGAGGAGTAGCAAAAACCAAATGCCTCTTTCTGACAACAATCCATTCCTACCAGAAACAAAAGGTGTAGTTTTTGGGTTCTGTTTTTTCCAGGTCTTGCCCTGTTAAAATGGAAAAGGCTTGTCTGTTGGGAAGGCAAGGAAGGCTGCAAGGGAACTGGGGGCAGCAGAGCTCACAGCACATGAAACAAACTCTGCTCTCTCTTTTTGACTGCACAGGGCTTGCTTGTATAGGCATTGCTCTCTACTGTGCTCTCTAATGGCAAATGAAAGTAACCTGGCACGAAAGTGGTCTTTGCAAGTGGTGTCCAATAAACCTTCTCTTGGGAGGGAGGCCAGCCTATGTTGTATTGTACTCATGGGCTTATCTGTGAATTTGTGTGCTTTAGGCTGCTTCTGACCTGGATGCAATAAAGAGTTGATGCTATCCCTCCAAGCTAGTAAGTTGCTTGTTCTCTCTGTCCCTTGAGGTTGGAGTGTGATCTTTACACAAACACTGGTAAGAAAATACTGGGAGATGCCTCTCTCGAGCTCTTACATCTCCACACTCAGGGCTGCTGGGGAGTGCTTGTCGGCTGTCAGTTGGCCGTGGGCAGAATAACTGAGGGACAGGAACATCTGGTTGGAAGGAGAGATGATCTAGGCTTTTTTTGAATTCTCCTCTGCACTTTGAGAGCCCTTTGAGCTCACTTCAAAGGCAGATGAGGTTGGCCTGAAACAGACAAAGAGCAGTCTCACTGAAACAAGAAATGTGCTGCTACTGTAAATGTTAGAGATGGATCTGAATCTTTCCTGATTCTGGGGGTGAATCTGGCTCTCTCCCTGCGTTGTGGGGAGGAAAGCGCCCTCTCATTATCATAAACCTTTCTAAGCATTGGGTCAGCCTCCCCACAGACAGCAATGCTCGTAAAAAGTGGCAGCTGCAGGACTAGAAACTGTATCTCTGGAAGCTCAGGAATGCCTTAATCCAGGGGTCTCACTTGTCCTTAGAAAGATAGACTCACGGAACAGTTTAAGTTAGAAGGGACCAACCCCCCTGACACAAGCAGGGACACCTCCCACTAGGCCAGGTTCCTCAAAACCCCATTGAGCCTGGTCTTGAACACTACCAGGGACGGGGCATCCACAACTCCACTGTTCAACCTGTTCCTCACCACCTCACAGTAAAGAATTTCTTCTGTCCTTGCTGGACAAATGAAGCCCTGTCCCAACAGCACACTTCTGGTTGCTTTTCACAGTATTTACCCTTAACCAGATTCTGTACATTAGGTGACTGGCGAGCAGCCTTTTCTCTCTTTTTGCAGTAAAGTCTACTTCTTCAACTTATTAACTCTCTCCCGGTAGAGGGATGCTGGGTGTTAGCCAAATTGGGCAAACTTTGGTTGATGTTACTAAGGTGCCCCCATGTGCTTCCTCTCCAAGTAGCTGTAAGCGTGCACACACCTTGCACCTCTGGCTGGTACTTGGCATCATGGCGTTCCATCAACAGTTCTCTTGCAAGTGTGTCCTCGCTGTGACAGGCACCTTGATGTTTCTGAGCTACAGCAGGGTGAGGCTAAAAGCAGTTCTCTGTGAGGATGTTTATGAAGGTCAACAAGCCAGGTGAGGCATTCCCAGCCTTGTGCATGCACATGTGAACATGCCTACTTCTATCCCTTACCAGCTCTACCAAAAATGCCCCTGAAGGGTCAGCAACAGTTACCTAGGTAGGGGAAATATCCGAAAACCTCTTGTGGAGGAAGAAGGAAGAAAATGGCTTCCCGGTTCTGCAGCTATAACTAATCTTTAGCTCACTTGTGTTTACCCTGGTGCTCAGGTCAGAACCCATATTAGGGTTTGGAGAGAAATATTGAGTATCAGATTTTATCTGTCTGGTAAGTGCGATGCAGAAGAGAGTACATAAGAGCAGAAATCATGTCTAGTGACCAGTTTGCACCAGTGTTTAACAGCTATGGGACCTGCTGGACAACAGACAAAACTTGCCAAAGGCAGCTTATCTACTACTGAATGGGAGTAGGTGTTGACAAGAGAGCCACAGAGGTCCTCTGCAGCACCTCCAGAAGAGACTTTTAGGTGGGATGACGTGTGCAGAGTTTGTTTAGCATGCTAACGTTGTGGCTGGGAGCACAACTGGGGAGACTGGTCATGATACATAAACAGTACCAGATTTGCTCTGAATAGGGTGACAAGAGAAGAAAGCACCATGCACGATGTGGGAGGAGTGATTTCTAATTATTCTTTCCCAAAGAATCCTTTGGGGTAAACTATATACACCCACAAGAGTCTTCTCAGCATAGAGGTCAGCAATGATGGTCTCAGTGAAGTGCTTAGCGGTGTTTCGCGCCTTCCCTTGTAATAGAACTGCTGATGCATATTGAGTAAGAAGAGATTTGTTGTGTTTTCCTCAATGCTCCAAGAGTACTGTTCTAACATGGAAGTTAGAAACATTGCTTCTGTTGTAGGGAAAGCTCCTGTTATCATTTGATAATACGCTGCTGAGCACTGTAGGTTTGAGGAAAATAGGAAACATCATGAAGGTTGCTAACCAAAATGGAAAAGACACTGGGATTACTTGAGGAGCTATGTAGAAGGCTATGGGCTGCTACAGTGCAAGAGGTGCTGGTGTCCCATGGTGGAAGGGAGGTGTGTGAGTGAAGGCAGCATAGGAAACAGGATTGGAGAGGACACCCAATATATCTAATTATTGACAGAACAGAGGCTGCAAGAGGCTGATGAAAGCAGGATGAAGGAGGTAGCTCCAAGGGGGGAAAAACAAATGGTGTGGGGGAGAAATGCTGACCAGGCTGAGATCTGCCACATAATAGCACTTGCCAAAATGCAAATAATTTCTCCTTTCTAAAGGGGACACCTCTGCTATCTGGAGACATGAGTTAATGCCCCTACCTCCTTTTCTATTGCTCCATAGAGATGAGGAGCTGGCACATGTCTGAGGGAGGAAAGAAACTTGCTGTGGACCTTGGAGCAGTAGGATTTGCCAGCTTGCCTCTGACAGCCTTGCCCAACGCTGAGATCCAGCTCAGCGAGGCTCATGTTTGACTTCAGCAGATGCCGCCTGTGGGCTTTGTAGAGGTGTGCAGGGATAATCAGGATTTGGTTTCTGTTTGCTGGTTAATTTGAGTCCCTGCTGTGAGATTTGGATGTTTCTGAGGATTCTATATTAGCTTTAATGATTAAAAAATTATTTCAATGCTTAGTGAAGAAGATGCATGATTTATCACTGAAGCTGCTTAGCAACAGGACTCATTAAGACACGTATTAGTACAGAAAGATACCCTTGCCCCAGCGTCCTCTTGGAATGTCTATCCACTCATCTAAACAAGATAAAGGTCTTTGCTGGCCTCCTCCGAGGCCAGAGGATAAAGCACTCAACTGTGAAACAAGATTTCTTGGTTCTTTTTCTGGCTTCAACTATGCGTAAGTATGTGGATCCCGGCAAATCATTTCACCTGCTTCAGTGCCTCAGTTCCCCCACAGGTAAGATAAGCACAACAATGTATAAGCACTCTGGGGAAATGACTTTCAACTGCCTAAGCTCATTAGAATGAAAACAACCCTTGCGGTGAATAAAGTGTCTCAACCCCTTGACAGTAGCTTACACTATCCACACAGTTTGCAATGCCCTCCTGAAGCCCAGTATACAGTTAGCTAATTATAGGTGAGAAAAAAAGATTTTCTCCTAGCCCCTTGCACCTGATGGTAGCCAAGTGGAGATGCTGAACACTTGTTATCTGGCTTAAAAGAATTAATTTTAGGCAAAGCCTCACAAAGTATTTCTGGTTATCCTTCAAGGAGAAAGAGGGCCTACCAGTTCTGGGACAGAAGCTAATTTCACTCACAGGAACACTGTTAAAGACCATGTCAGAGAGGAGAACTTGGTGGTTTTTTTATCCCCAGAGTCATTCACTGAAACACTCAGGCAGCCCCATACTCCTTATGAGGAGAAACTGAGGCAGGGAGGAGGAAGCAGATATAAAAGGAGACATTTTGGTCCACAGTGTAAGAGCCAAGGCATTTCTGGCCATTGGGCTTGCACGAGGGACATTGAACCTCATACCTGAATCCAGAAGCCTTGGGCATACCTTAGTGTGGGGTGGGGGTAAGGGAAACACAGACAAAAGGAAGGTAAGGAAAGAAAAATGGGCATAGGTGAGATGTGAAGGTGTGACTGAAACTGGTTCCTGAGGAAAGGAGAGGGAACAGGAGAAGAGCTGAGGTTAATGGGGATGAGAAGCAGGAGAAAGAAGACAAGGAATGAAAAGAGAGAGGGAGCAGGAGACAAAGTGGGACAGCAAAGAGGGGGCACAGTCAAAGCATCTGAGCTCTCTCTGGAAGAAATTGCCTATTTTGCTTCTGCCCTTTTTTTTTTTTNTCTTGCCTTAAAATTGCAGGAATGTGGCAGCACAGCACTGGCACTCTGATTTATTAATTCCATCCCGTCCCACCAGCCCATAAAACAAAAGCATCTGTGTTTGCTCAAGAGGAGCACATGAAGGGCCTCATTCACGTCAGAGGTGGAGAGGGAAGCTGGCAGATACAGGAAAGTCATCGGCGCCTCTTTCCTTTTCACCTTTGTGTGGATCTGGGCTGGGGGAAGGGCCATGGCAGGGAAGGATCCAGGGGATGGATGGGGTGCCAGGAGGGAGAAAGCAAAGATCACTCTGGCAATCTGCATGGGAGAAAGTGAAGGGGAGGGAGGACCAAATGAACGCACTAGGCTGGACCACCTAGAGTAAGGAAGGCACCCTGGAGAGGAGAGAGGAGAAGATCCCTTGCTGCCACCCAGGCTTGCCTGGCACTGGCCTCTGAGGTGGGACTTTGTGCAGTTTTGCCCTGATGAACGGCAGTCCTATTGCTGTGGTCACAGCCAGGGCTTTCAGAGAGCCCAGCGCTGTTGCCTGACCCATAGCTATGGCCATAACCATAGTAATAAATTAGATCTTCCAGTCGCAGGAGAAATATCCCCTTACAGCTGCTTTTTAGCATGCTTTCAGAATGAGGAAGGCTCAGGACAAGATGCATATTAACTATTCTACTTTAATGACTGGGGCACAAAGGGGGAGAGGAGCCAGCAACCTCTAATCCTGCCAGGTAAGGATCAACTGTGCTGTTTGTAGCAAGGGGTACCAGGAGATTTCTGTCAGACACAGAGGACCTTGCTAAAACTGAGGACCTTGCTAAAACTGAATCTCTACTCCTGCTCTTAGTTACAGTGTCTTCAGAAGCCAGGCTGCCCTGAAATAGCACACGGGGAGCATCACCTCAAGGGAAGCAGAGTCTACAAGCTACTGCTGCCCGCCTGGTCTTAGGGTTTTTCTTTGAGTTCTCCCACACAAGGCTTGCCTAGGAGAAATCCTGCTTTGCTAGCAAAATGCAGTTCCCATGTGCCCTGTACACCCACACACAAACCCACTATGAACTTACAGAATGAGACAGCATTGCTGCTCTAATATCTTTTATCCAGAGCCGAGATTGTCTGACTGCTAACCCTGTTTAGCTCCCAAGTAATCCCAACACTTTGTTTGGCTAGAGGCTGGCTGTACTGGGAATAAATGCCCTTGCTCTTGTTGCCAGGGGGTAGCATCTGAAGAATAGGACAATACCATTTCTTTTGTAATGCAGCATTATTCATAAACCAGCACCACAGAAAGTTGCCAGGGTGCTGTCTATGAAAATCAACAGCACAGGCAGGGGAAGCACCACTGGACCAGCTCGAATCTCATCAGAACTTAACCTGAACCCGCTCCAGCTGATAAAGCCAAACCTATGAGAGCCAAGTGTCAGCACACAGGCTGGAAAACACATATTTTGTGCTTCTGCATGGAAATGAAAATACGTCCCAGTGATCTGCACTCGAGCACGGCTGTCTCCTTTTGTCCTTTGTCTCTTACATTGATCAATGTTGTGGGTTTCCGAAGGTACAAGAAATCCTATGCTAGACAATTGTGAGAGGTTGAAGCCTGAATATTTAGATTTATTTTAAATGGACTGTCCTGTCCAGTGATGAATGATCTACTATCCATCAAAATAGCCCCTTTTTTTCCCCAAATCCTGCACTCAGTACTAGCAGCGTCTCGTAGCAGCAGGTTCCATATGTCACTATGCACAACATGAGAAAATACTTACTTTTATCATCAAATTGCTACCTTCCACATTTTCATGAATGCAATCCAGTTCCTCTACTAAGAAAAGCTATGTAGAGGGGCATTCATTCTCCCTGTTCCACATTGCTGATAACTTTGGTTTTCACCCCAACGTCCTTCCTCCCTATCCTTGTCTCCCTGAGCTAAGTAGCCCCATCTTAATGAACCTCTCTACGTATATCAAGCATTGTGGGATTACCTGCCCAGAGGAGGGACAAACGGCAAATGAAATCCATAAGTCTCTGTGCCAGAGCTGCAGATCCCAGCTCTGTGTCACAGCCCTGGGAGGCTGTGTCTCCTGAGGAAACTCAGCTCACATTTTATAAGTTTGAGGAATTCGCGGAGTGCAATGTTTTCATCTCAACGAGAGGGATCTCAGACAGCCCTCTGTACAGCACGGAGGAAGAAGCCAACAAGGCAGCTGATTGAACACTTGGGAACATTGGCAAAGTAGATAAATTCAAACTCTTCAGGAAAGACCATCGGGAGCACTAATGTCACATGAGAGTGAGCTAGACTTCAAGCTCTTAATTATGAGCCTGCCCAGCTTAAAACAGCATGTGAGGGTAAGGCACCAAGTTTTTCTAAGTGTGCTAGCCACAGGTCAGGGTGCAGTTTAGAGACATACCCCAACTTGGAGGGAATCGGTGGGCTCTGACCAGTGTCCCTTTCAAAGAGCAGGCTGTAGGCAGTCATGCCTGTGCCTGAAAGGAGGGTGACAATATCCACAGGTCTCATCGATATGCTGTATTTATTGGTCTTTTATGGTACTGGTGGGTTTTAAATCACAGTCCTGTTAGGCTGAGCTGCTTCCCAGCAAGTGCTTCTCAGAGATGCAGGGGCCTTGTCTGGGAGACAGACGATCTGGGGCTGTCTCAGCTCTGACGCTATCAGCTGCAGTGTCTCCCTTGGAAAGTGGGGGTAGTCATCCTGACAAACAGCTCTGTATGTGGGCAGGGAGTGCTCTTAATCACGTATGTGGAGTACTTCGAGATCTCGGGATGGGAAAGCAGCGTGGACAAGCCTAATGCTTATTATTAGACGGAAAGGCCAGGAACAAAAAGGGCAGAGCGATTCTAGACTTCTCCAGGGCCCTGAAGGTGTGTGGGATCCGACTTCCAGTCTCACTTATTACTACCTTTTTAGGCTTCTTTTATTAGGAACAATTAAATACAAGGAGGAAGGGGACAGATATAATCTTTCCTGTGTACATCCTGCAGAATAATTGCAGAGCTTTCCCAGAGCAATTTTGCATGCTTAGTAAAGGGCATCTTTGGAGCCTATCAAATATCTCATCCCTTGTGGGCATACATATGAAGGCTTGCAGCATACATCAGGACGTCTCTTTATTTCTCCCAAATATTGCCCTGCTGGAACAGAAAAAGACACCTGGGATTGCTGAAAAGGAGGAAGAAGCAGCCTTGGAAGGAGGCAGATGGGTTGTGGGGTAGCTCCTCATGCCTGGGATGGCAACGTTGCCTCCTAAGGCATTGGTGGGAAGCCAGAGGTGACTGTCTGCAGCACTAGCGGGCACAGCACCTGAGGGAAGGGGTTAGAGTTATGTAGGCACTGAGAAACAGGGGGTTATGCACTACAGGCCATTACAGTGGTGAAGAGGGGAGAAAAGCCATCTGAGGTACGGCTGGAGCGAATCCACACCAGGCTCCTGCAGCAAGCTGCCTGCTAGGTATGACTTTGCTCGCAGACACTAAGGACATCTCCTGGTCTGCTGCTGAAGCAGAGGGAAGTTCTCTGGCAGAAAACACCTCTCCTGATGCTTCACAAGCAAGAAGAAAGGATGCTGGGCATATTGGAGACACAGCCTTGAGCTGTCCAGTGCCACTTCAGACACTCCGCAAGAAAGATCCTATTAGAGGACACTAATCACAAAGACATTCCCAAACCATGGAAATAATGTGAATTTAAGGGCTGTACATTGTAGAAGTATATTCTATCTTGCATACGTTTAGCTGCTCTATAGCTCTGTACAGCTCCCTAGGCAACAGTCTTCCCAGATGACACTATAACAAAGCCCAAAGGTGCAGGAGCCTCACTTGTTAAAAATCCTTGCCACAGGAGCAAGTGTCCTCAGCCCAACTGCTTTACTTTCCAGCCTGTGGCTGCTAAGTGTTTTGCAAGTCAGGATGAGGCCCTTCGCTCTGAAAGTAGCTGCATCTCAGCTGCGCTCTGTGTCAGCCGGTTGAATTGCTTTGGGATTGCAAGGTTGCCTAAACGGTTTATCAATTATTGTAATTATTATTATTACTACTACACTGAAAATATTGAAGAAGCCAAGAGGTTTAATTTGATCTCATCCAGTTCCTGAAATACCCAATATTATACACTGGCTGCTCAGCGCATCTACCTCTGTACATTATCTGCCCCACAGAGCTTTAATTCAGTGCAGAGTGAAGTGCCCTGAAAGTGATACTGAAGTCACTCTGGGGAGGGCATGAGGGGAGGAATCACAGCCACTGGCCTGGACTCACACTGGATCAGCATAGCAAGTGCTTGGCCACTGGCACCTATGTACCTTCCAGGTCCCAGGCATGCCCGCTAATGGATAGCTTCCAGGAAATCATGGAGCAGGCACTGACTGAAAGCGACCCTGGCCCCTGCATCCACTTCAAGGCATGGAGAGAAGGGGATTGATGGCATGTGTGGCTGCAAGTGATGTGACAGGCTCACACACAGCTCTTCCAGTGTCCCCCTCCTGCCCTGTAACCCTCTCTGTTACCTGAGACTGATCTCCCCATACCCTCCTACTGAGGTATCTCATTTTGGAGTAACGATGGCCTCCCTTCTGTGAGGATCCCATCCTGCTGCCTCTGTGCACCCGTCTCCCAACTCGCTGTGAGGCCCCAGCCCTAGCCCTGCCTGAGGCTGTTTGGTGGTGCAGGGATGCAAGGCATGAACCTCACTGTCCATCCCTTTTTCCCTTTTGCACCAGACAAGATTTGAGCCCAAGGAGGGCTGGATGATCAAACTCGTGTGTGAAGCTGCTGTGCCCTGCTATACTCCCAGCATACATGCTTTGTGCAAGGAGGCCTCCTCCTCTGGGTCCAGGAAAGGAGCTGAAAACACCTGCAGAGGCTGCATCATTTGTGCTCCTCGCTAAGCTGTGCGGGCTTCAAGTTGGGTATTTATTGTTTGTCATTACTGCTTGGCTACGGTGATGCTTCGTGCTGCCCCACTGATCTGAACGCCCCTTCTCCCAAGCACAGAAATTGCCCCTTAGTGAGTTTGCCTAAGGAGTTACTGAGGAACCAGCTGCCTCTCTCCGGATTTCCAGCACCTGAGGGTATTTTCCCCCACTAATAGACTCGCTGCTGAGCCTACCCTTCCTCTCCCCTGGTCCTGGGCTGAATGGGTGAGTGGCTGGGGCAGGAGGGTGAAAAAGAGTACTTTCCAACTCATCTAGGAACATCCACTCCAAACTCTGCTAGAGAAAACCAGCAAGTGCAACCCTCAGCAGGGGTGAAAAGGTGCAGAAGCCTTCCCCAGCCTTCCTGCTCTTGCCCTCTCCCAGTGCACCTCTCCGGAGCTCTTCATGGGGATGCCACCCCGAGGTCGGTTCCCACCGGGGCTGCCTGTGCTCCGGCACAAACCCCATCGCCCCCTGTGCTTCGGCTTCCACAGCATCTGTCACGAAGAGGGGCCATAAAACCTCGGGGCAGGGAGCATCGGCGCGCCGGGGACCCGCGTTTGGGTAACCTGGCCGGAGATGTCGGCGGCTGCAGCCGCGGGTGGACAGACACTAGGACTGGGGGCATCTCCTCACAGCTGGAAAATTCCAGTCTGGGAACGGGATGCTGCTCCTCTGGAAGGTGCCCAGGCCTGAGCTGTGTGCAAGGACAGGGGCTCCCCGTGAAGCTCGCAGTCTGTTCGGGAGCTGAGCACGGATGAAGTTTGGGAACCCGGCTGCTGGTCGCGGGGCAGGCTACCCCTCCCAGTGCTAACCCCTGGGCACCCGGGGGCACCGCAAGGTCACCCCTGCATCCCCGCCGCTGTCGTTCCCCCCATCCCCCCAAACCCCAAAACCTTGGTGTGCTCGGAGTGGGGAGTGTTGCCGCTTACCTGGCGAGATGCGCCGGTCAGGGCGGAGATGCCGGGGCGCCGAGCGCCGGGAGCTGCCGGGGGAGCATCGCCCGCCGCCGGGCGGAGGGGTGTCCTCCCTGCGTGGTGGGACCAGGACCGGCCCGTCGGCGTTGCCGGTGGCTGGCGGCGACCGCCTTCAGACGGCGCCGGCGATGCGGTTACGCGCGGCGCGGAGCCGATTTAAGGCCACCCTGTGCCGGGGGTGGGGGGAGCGCCCAGGGCCGCCCGCAGACGGCTCCTGCGCGCCGCGCATCCCGCGGGGACCACCTTAAGCGGGGAAGGGGCGACGAGCGGAGCCGGCGAGAAGGCGACCCGAGCCGGGGCCGGGAGGCAGAGGAAGGGGCGGGGGGCGAGGAAAGCGAGCGGGGCCGGGCACCGCTGCAGCGCTGCCCCCCCGCCGCCTGGATCGCCGCGCCGCCCAACGCTGGGCCGGGGTCGGCGGGCGGGCAGGATCTCTTTCCCTCGAAGGGAATGTTTCCCTTCCCCGGGCCCGACCAGTACTTGCCCCGCTGGGCTGGGACGGTAGGATGTTTTTTTTGTCCATCCCGAGGGGTGTCGTTTTGAGGCTGACCGGGTGCTGGGCCGATTTCTCGCTCCCCTCCTCCCGCCCCCGAGTTTCCAGCTGGTCCAAGCAGCAGCCACCCACCACCACCAGGGACCGTAAGGGTTGATAAGACGACCTATGGGGCATGGCCCAAAGCCGGAGCTAGAAAGCTTCTGGGTTTCAGTATCCCTTTATTGCTGCTGTGTGCCTCAGTTTCCCTTCTACCTCTGAGGTCAGCATGGAGTGTTGGTGCAGCCACTTCCCACTACAGTGGCTGCTGAGTGATTTCTTGTGCTTGCTATTTGAACAGCCACAGTTAACACTTGGTTCACAGGCTCTGCCTTGGAGCAGAAGACAGGCCCGCTTTGATTTTCCCCTGCCTGCCTACCTTATGAGGGTTGTCTCCTGGCTGTAAAGTCACCATGCTGCTTGAAAAGAGTGTGTGTGAAGCAATTTTTAAACTTCTCAGCTGGGACTGAATGCATAGAGGGCAGAAGAAGTGAGTGAGGACTGTCATCCCTCGGCCCTCCTCTAGAAACCTCTTTACAGCCTTTTCCTCCTCTGTCTCCTGCTTGCTCTCTTGAAAGTTGTAACTGCCTCATCCCAGGAGTTTCTCCTGAAGAGGTTGCCCCAACTTTCAGCAAGCCATGAGGCACAGAAGGTAGCAGTGCCTGGCTCATGTGGGGACTTGTTGATCAAGTTTGGCTTCAGGTAACAAAGCTCCTGTTGTGGGATGCACTTAGCAGGGCAAAATGTTTCAAGATCCTTGACTGGAAAGTGCTCTTGGAGAAGAACAAGAGAAGTCCGTCTTCTCCGGTTGGCTGGCAGGTCTCGGCCATATTTCTGGAGCAGACATCGCTGAAAACACCTCAGAAAAAAAGACATCAGTTGACATTTTGCAGCCCAAATGACATTTACGAAGTGCAACACAGAGGTGAACCCAACACAGGCAAAGCAGCAGGTGTGTGTGTGCCAGCCAGTGCCTTTGCTCACCTGCTCCCCCCCTTGCCAAAGGGATGCTCTGAGCTGGACATGTTCAGCCCCTGGCAGGACCTGCTGCCACGCTCACTGCTGTTGTGCTCATGGCTGTGCATGTATCCTCATGTACCTCTCCCTTGGCCAGAGCTGGGTATGAATTGCTACTGTCCTTCACCAAGTGTGTTGAGGGCTGGCAGTATCCTGCCCTGGCATCCCAGGCTGCCCTCACTAGGAGNGAGCCATTATTCTTCTGGGGCTAGGGAAAGGATACAGGAAATTCTGTTTGAACATAAGGAGAAATTTCTTTACTTTGAGGGTGCCAGAGCCCTGGAACAGGTTGCTCAGACAGGTTGTGGAGTCTCCTTCTTTGGAGATATTAAAAACCTGCCCAGATGCGTTCCTGTCCTGCCTGCTGTAGGTGAATCTGCTCTGGCAACGGGTNAGAAGCAAAGTTGTGTTCCCATTTAGCTTAATGAGTTTACATTTGCATTCCAGCAGGCAGATCAGTTGTGTCTAAGCAGCAGTAGAGCTGACAAATCGCTGAAAACACCTCAGAAAAAAAGACATCAGTTGACATTTTGCAGCCCAAATGACATTTACGAAGTGCAACACAGAGGTGAACCCAACACAGGCAAAGCAGCAGGTGTGTGTGTGCCAGCCAGTGCCTTTGCTCACCTGCTCCCCCCCTTGCCAAAGGGATGCTCTGAGCTGGACATGTTCAGCCCCTGGCAGGACCTGCTGCCACGCTCACTGCTGTTGTGCTCATGGCTGTGCATGTGTCCTCATGTACCTCTCCCTTGGCCAGAGCTGGGTATGAATTGCTACTGTCCTTCACCAAGTGTGTTGAGGGCTGGCAGTACCCTGCCCTGGCATCCCAGGCTGCCCTCACTAGGAGGAAGCTATCCATCCACCACCCCCTGCCTCCCCTCACCCACCCAGCCATCCTCAGAATTGAAGGCATAAAGTCCTCAGGCTGTACAGAAAAGTCACCCAGAAGAGTCTTGTGTGCTCAGGGCTGAAAGCCAGCATGTGGGTGTCAGGAAATGGCGAGACGCTTCCCCGCAGATGGCTCAGCAGAAGCTTGAATTAATCCTGCACTACTGGCAGAAGCATTACCCTGCTTCAAGAATTAGCTAGCTGGGGTGTTCCAGCTCTGCAGCACCTTGATTTTAGGCAAACGCACACCAAAGAAATTAATGCCCCGNATCTGCTCTGGCAACGGGTCAGTCTGGATGATCTCTGAAGGTCCCGTCCAACCACTACCATTCTGTGATTCTATGTGGAGGAGATAGCTGACTGATTATTAGCCACAGACACCTTGTGTGGTCAGTGAACACAGTGGACCCGAGTCTTGGGTGAACACCCTAACCACTGGACCTCTTTAGGAGAGGTTGACTTTGGCTCCAGGCGATCTCTTCCGAGTGCAAAGGCAAGAAGAAGAGGTTAGATCGAAGGCTGCTGGCAACTCTGGAAGCTCAAACCACTCGGACTTTGCTTATTCATGCTCCAGGCTCTCCCTTTTTCTGCCCACAACATTTGACATGACTGTTTCACTGCTACATGCAGAGCCACAGTTCAGACAGTGCATCCTATGGTTGG
Organism: Nycticryphes semicollaris; assembly: GCA_013400055.1. NCBI lineage: Eukaryota > Metazoa > Chordata > Aves > Charadriiformes > Rostratulidae > Nycticryphes > Nycticryphes semicollaris. The sequence goes on from VXBJ01003941.1 coordinate 95,554, forward strand.
ACTAGAGGGGCTAAGGGTCTGCACTGCAGGAGTATGCTCTCCCAACCTGGTCAGAGCCAGCTTCTGGCACAAACAGCACACTTCTGAACTGAGACTCAGGTCTGGGGAAAGTGATTCTGTGTAGGGCTATTTCTCTTGGATGGGGCAGCCAGAGTGGATTTATTGGAGTGGTATCCAGTGTGCCATAATGTTCCTTACCCCTCCTGAAAGGACTGCCTGGGGCAGTCCGTGTTCCCAGCCACATGGTAGTGGAGTTGCTGCACTGGTAAAACCTTCCTCCTTCCACCTCCAGCACTCCGGGTGGCACCTGTGCCCTGGCATGTTGTGCCTTCCTAGGCTGTCTGTCCCTTTGTCTGCCCCACACTTCCTCCACTGAAAGTACAACATGATGTGAAAAGCTCCATGAAATCTTCATCCTGGGGTCACCACAAAGCTAACCTCCTTTCCAGGCAGTAAGTATTTCAAGATCCTGGAAGAGATGCTGCTGGAAAGGGTTGCTGCTGCAATCTGTACACAATTTATTCCTGCAGATTCCTTTTCTTGCTTTTTCACTGCCGTGCCCTAAGGGGCCTGATGCTGTGTCAGCCTTGAGACAGACCCACAGACCACATCCTTGAGTCTTGCAGCAGTAAGTCAGAGGAGAGGAAATGCAGTGGAAAAATGCTCACTGACTCGTGCTGCAAAGGTGTAAGCTGTGCCTCAGTGCTGCGAGCCTCCTGAGGTCTTACTCCATCTGGGCTGAGTGGCTGCAGCTGCTCCCCGCTCTCCAGGCTCACTGCTCCTACTGCTGCTCCCTACAAGCAGAGCCTGGCACTGTGGGTGTCTGAGGCACCTTCTAGGACTGGGGGAGTGAGGTGTTCTCACGTCCCACCCTCCCTTTTGCCAAGGGATTTGGCTACGGGGCAGCAGGGACCTTGACAGCATCCTCTGCTGCAGGCAGGTGTGCAATGCTGTGCTGTGGGTACCCATCTGTTAGCAGCTGGGCTGAGAACTTGCCTCTTCATTGTACTCAAAGCAGGGGAGAAGCAAGCAGAACTGTTGCTGGTTCCCAGCTGGTGTGGTGTATTTCACAAACAAAAGGTGAGGAAGAGCTGCCAGCAGCCCTGGAGGAAGGGCAGAGAGAGGTTGTTGGGGCAGGAGGGAAGCATACAGAAAAGGTCAGTCAAGAGTCATGCCCATAGCTGAGATGGCCCATAAAGCATTGCTAGGGAGGGGCACCCTGCTGTCCCTGTAAATACCAATCCCAAAACACAGCACGGGCTAAAGTGAGTGAAACCTTCCCTGTGAGCTGCGGAGGTGACACCCCCTTTCTGCTGAGAGTGGGGGTGAGCCCTGGAGAAGACAAGTCGTTCCCTCGAAGTCTGAAATTTCTTGCTGAAATCCATGTCTGAGTGAGGCAGTGAGACCTCAGTGGTCTTGCCTGCCAAGTCCCTGGTCAGGCAACTGCCTGGTCTTATTTTCAGAGAGCCTGTTGAGATAATATTTTGCCTAGCCAATCTTCTGTCCCCAGGACAGACCCCCTCCCCAAAACTCCTTTTCTTTCCAGCCTTCTGGATGTGGTGAAGGAGCGACGCCAGGAGGTGGGGACGGGGGTCTGGTGCGTCTCTCCCAAGGTCCAAAGCTGCGGCAACACCTCTCTCCTCATTGTAAATCTGCCTCAAAAGATGTGTGACAGAACGAGCAGTCCTTGATCTAAAACCTGCCATCCTTTGAAGAGCCTGTGCTTGTGCGAAACAGCCGGCAATTGCTGCCTGAAGAAAGCTAAAAAGCTGCTCTGCAAGCTCTGCAGTTTCATTTCTCTCCCTCTTGAAGCACCAGAACCAAACACTAATCAAGCTATTTCTGCTACGAGCTGGGGAGGAAAGAAAGAGAGAGATTGTTAGTGTTATTGCTATTTTTAAATACTTCACAGGCTCTTGAATAGGATGATGATGGGGGCCGCGTGAGGACCCAGACAGACACAGATTGATGTGTGGTAAACGCATCTGTTATTCTTCAATTGGGAAGCAGCTCTTTCGGCAGTGCAACTCCAAAGGTGCGGCAAGGAGCCGCTGCGAGGGCTCAGCTCACATCCTCCAACTCAGTGCTCCCAGGGCTCTCTGCCTTGTCCTTGGCCATCTGTGTAACACAGTTAACTGTGGAGGGGCTCCGAGCTTGCAAAAAAAAAATACCTGGGAATTGGCTGAGAGTTATGCAGTAAGGATGGCAGTGTGAATGCTCTGGAGCCTTCACGCTCCTTCTGTGTGGGTTAAGCAATTGCCTGCCTCTGTGTACCTCCCACACATGGGATGGGGTCTGTCCCTGAAAGTCTAGAGAGAGCTCGAGTGACAGCCTTTTCCAGGTCCTACAGAACTAAATCACTCCTGCCCACTAGCCAAAGAAGTGCAGGACAAAAGAGAAGTCTGAAGCTTGGGTCTCACCCCTGCAATTGGGAATATTCCCATGTGACATGGGGAAAACAGGATGTGAGCAGGGAGGTAAGAAGGTGCCTTGTACTAATGGAGAAGTTTAAAGAAACCCAAGTGCAAGTGACAAATTCAGATTGAATTTTCCCTAGCCCAAGCAGCAGGTGAGAAATGTGAAGATACACAACCATCACCTGAAGGCAGCCAACCCTTCTGGTCTTCCTGAACTATTGAGCTGTTCAGGCAAGGGCTGCATATGTACCTGTGGGATGGCACCTCATCATCCCACCCCTCAGGAAAAGTTTTGCAGAGGGAAAACATGCATTTACCTTGTAATCAATTTATGAGCCATCCTTTAATATTGAACAGAGAGTTATATCCTGATGGTTGATTTCTACGGGATGGGTTTAAAAAAAAAAAAAAAAGTCACTCTCTTAAAATGTCAGCTTTAGGAATAATTTCTTTGTCATTCTGTCAGTCTTATCTCTGTTAAACTCAATAAAGCTTTTCCATAAAGGTAAGTAACTGCTTTTACAAGGGACTACTTCTTAAGTGAAAGCATGGGCCAAATTCCCCATGCCATTACGTCAAATCGATGCAGGCGTAGCTTTTGGAAGTGCTGTTGTATGGACCCCAATCTTGCTGAGGAACTGCTGCCACTTGATGTGCACCGACCAGAGCAGACCTCTCTGAGCCACCATTCCTAATAGCCAATATTAATCTCTCATCCAAAAGGATGCAAAGGGCCCTGCTTTCTACAATCGCTGTTCTGACAGCAAGTCCTCCTTTTTCCAAAAGCAGATCATGACATGTCCTTTGTCTGTTCCCTTTGGGAGGCGGAGGGAGGCTGGGGGTGGAGAACAGAGGGCAGTTGTCACCCAGCTCCTTGGCTATATGAGAAAGTGGCTTCTGTTTCCGAGCTTCTCTCTGTTCCACATCTTTCGTCGACATCAAATTAAACAAGACTTTCTTTTGTGTGAGGGGAATGAATGGTCCACGTAAGGGTCAAATAGCACTGCCTGCACAGGCTGGAACCTGCCTCACACAGTATGGGCTTGTCCTGGAGACACACAATCACTGTCAGTTGTTTGTGCCCCCAAGGCTAGCTCCCCTCCTGGCACTGGACACATGGGGGCAGAGCCTATACATCCAGGCAGGAAAGGAGGCAAATGCAAGGGCAGTGTGCTCCTCTGCAACATCCAGTGCTGCATCTGGGCAGCATCTAGTGGCTGAGCAGGGCTTTTCTGCTCTTGGTCCTCCCCCTTGCTGGGTTAGCGCTTGGGTGTGAGCCTAAGCATGGCAGCAGTTTGGTAGAGTTGCAGCTCTAAAGTCCTGTAGGAAAGACCTGTGCTTTGAGATCGGATGGGAAACTTCTCTTGATGTGGAGGTGTTCTGATCTGGGTAACATTTCTAGTTGTGATTTTTGGTCTTCAAATGAGAGGCAGCCAGGAATCCTTACGGATTCTCTGAGTCAGCCACGTGTATCCTTCAACACAAACGTGTGAAGAGATCTCACAATTAAGACAGGAGCTTTTGATCAGTCTCTGCTAGAACAGAATCTGCCTCCTGCTGTGGATTATGGACACACAGAAAGATGCATGCTGATCTTTGCTGGTATGCACTTAGATGTTTGTTCATTCAGTCTTGTGCATATGGGTCCTTCTGACTGTCAACTACTGACACCTGCCTTGCAAGGCTGAGTAGCTGAGTCTGGGTAGAGTCTTCCCACGTGGGAGATCTGAGTCTGTTCATGAGAGAACAGAATTTGTCAAGGCAGAGAAGTACATGATGTGTGCAGTTTGCTTTGCAACGTGGTTTCTCTAAGTGTGCAATCTCTCCCTTAACATGAACAGCCTCCACCACTCCAATGAGGTCCTGCTTACATTTCTGCTTGGAAGATAGCTTGGACACTACTCATTCAGTGCAGTTGACATTCCTCACTTGCTTTCTGGAAATCTCCTTAGTGTTGTTCAGGCCAAGGTGATTACAGCTGTGCTGAGAGCTGGATGCTGAGACATGCTGTTTCCATGTCAATCAGCAGTGAGGAAGTGTGTGTCCAGGGGCAAAAACCAGGCTGCAAATGTAAGGTTCTGTAGAAGTACTAAGGACTCTTGGTGATTGCTATATTGTGCTACACTAGCAAATGGAAAGGCCACTGTACTGTGCTCTTTTGTTAAAAGCATCTCAACCTCTAAGCTGTCACTTCTGAGTACTTGCAATGCATGGCCAGTTAAGTAATTCTTGAAACCCTCTTTCCAGCCTGGAACAGAGCATCATGAAGTGAGGCTGGGACGATGTGATGTGACAACTCATAAACCCTTCAGACCCCTGGACTACCCTCTGCATGGGTTATATTCATGCTGATGGGCTGCCTTTAAGAGCAAGAGGCAGTCCCACTCAACCTGAAACATGTGGAAATACTCTCTGTGCAAAGAAATGGGATGAGCTCATGAGCACCGATATGGAATTCCCTTCCTCTCCATCCTCCTCCATCTGTTGACCTCATCTCAGTGCTGAAGAGGCCACTCTGCGTGGGTGACTCAAACAGCAATTCAGACTTTGGGCTTCTTTGGCTTTCAGCACGTCGCCCACACAAATCCTGCCAATAGTCATTATTGTGATGCCTTCAGAGCTACTTCCAGTGAGAAATATTGGGGGAAAAATGATGGGTGGATGTAACGTAATGTGCTGACACCACTTGCACCTCGTATCCCCTCCTTATTTAATCTTACCTGTAATGAAAGGCCACCTTCTTATTTCTGCATCTTCCATCTCAGAATCAGCCAAGGATCAGACTAGGGACATGAAATAAGCATGAATGTACAAAAGGTCCATGTCTGTGTGCACACATGTATGTCTGTACATGGGTGTGTGTGCACACCAATACTGCACGCTGCTGCTGCTCAACAAGTAAAGTTGATGTTAACTCCTCAAACAAGCCATGATTCATCCTTCACCTGTCTTTGCAGTTCTAATTTTGTCAGGCAGGACTAATCTTGTCATTAGGGCATCTATAAGCAACGTTGATCTAGGGAGAGCTAATACTCTCCCTAAGAAAAAGAGTACACATTTACTTTTATATCCTTTAAGAGTTGAATATACTGGGAAATTGAGTAGTGTGGCAATAGAATAACAGTTATTGCTCTGCTATGTTGTTTTAACTCCCTCATGTACATAATCTATTCTGGAATAAGAGTAATTACTCCAAAGTAAGAGAATGCTTTTATTCTAGAACAGCATTTCCCTGAGGGTGAATTATACTGAGAGCAGAGAATGAACTAGTTTTTCCTGCCTTACCAAACTTCAGGATGCACAAACTGTTTTCTGGTCTGCACCAGAATGAAAATCAGATTCTTTGGAGATTTTTTCAGAGAAAATAAATCAGAGAGACCAGGAACAGCTCCTTAGCAGCCTGCTGATCAGAGTGTCTGTTATGGGTGGAGGATACACAGTTTGAAGTCCCTTGGCTATCTGGTTAATGGATGGACATTTACCTGGAAATCCGTCTTGGAGAGAAATGCCCTGCAAACACTCCACTGTAATAAGTGCATGTTCTGACTCTTATACTTTCTCTCTCTTTTTTTTTTTTTAAGTTGAAATGTGCTTATTCTTGAGAAAAGTTTCATCTTTGATAAAATCAGTTGGTATTTTCGAGCAAAACTCGATTTGTTAAAAAATTCACGACCAGCCTTAGTAGTATTAGCATAGATTTAATGGTATAATTATCTAACTATAGTTATGCTGGTCATATAGTTATCCCTGAGGTACCAAAACTCTAAGCTCATCTTTTGTGTGTGTGCGTGTGAGCTCAAATGATAATGCAAGTCAAGTAATCCTCTCCCCTGAACGTCAGCATCTCATCTCTTCCCTGAAACTACCCTTGCTAGCAGTGCTCATTAGCACCTCTGCCATTCTCCCCCTGCTCCCGCCCCTGCCCTGCAGCCCCCTGTTCTGCCCTCCCCAGGCTCCCCACTGATGCCGGCATCTGGTGTAACGTGGGATCTTCCTGAGGTTTCAGCAGCACCTTGTCTTTCCAATATGCAAAATCCCCTTCTTTTGCAGGGCCTTACCCTCCCTCCCCGGCTCTCCATTTGCAGCATCGCTAGCACCCAGGATGGCTCTCAGGCTGATGACCTTGAAGCAGCAAGCTCTGTTATCTCAGCACCAGCCTGCCTGCCCATCAGCTTGCCTTTGCCTTCCCACTGCATCCTCCCCCTCCACAGGCACACTTTGAGCTTGTTGTAGCATCTGCTGCCCTCTCATTTGGAGTCTCTCAGTGAATGCTGCTGCCCTCAGCTAACTGTCAGTATTTATCATGACATCCCATTAGCACGATCCACACTAATGACTGTGAAAGATGCATCCATTTCCATTTTCTAAAGGGCTTCCGCTGGCTGAAATCCAGCCGCAGGGTGAGGCTGGGGAGGGTAGCAGGGGGACAAATCTTCGTGTTGACAGAGCAAAGCATACACATCATTACCAAGTGCTCCTCTCTCTCATGGCTCGGCAGCTGTCAGGGATGAGTGAGGGATTCCTCTCTTGGCAGCTCGGTGCTCAGTCAGGGCACTGCAAGGTGTGAGCTGGCCGGGGGGGAAGATGGAGGGATCACCTGCCTTTTGCCATCTGCATGGACAAGGCGGCTTTCCAGCTGACCAGACTACAATTACCCAAAGCTGCCACTTTTCTGTGAAGCATGTGTTAAGAGTTAAATCTGCAGCTGCAAGTCCAATGTGGAAAAGCCAGGAGACAGGATGCAAAAAAGTTAGTAGGCAGCCCCTAGGGAAGAGGGTGTGTGTGGTGAGGAGAGGGGGCAGGATTGGGAGACCATGATGCAGCCTCTCCCTGCTCTACCTAGCACTCAGTCCACAACAGATGTGCAGGTCCCTACTTCTGGGGTCTACATTTATGTGGCCCCACTTTCGCTTTTTGTCCCCAAATGGCCCTCAGTAAACAGGGCCAAAAATTCACTTTTCCCAGCCATCCAGCATCCTTTCCCCACTCCTTTCCAAAGCCTTCTTAATCCAAATTCTGTTTGTATCCCTTTCATCTGGACTGTATGGGACTTTACTGCCAGGGAACTGAGTGGCCTGACTAACACTTGCCTGGAGAGAGGAAGTGGGTTCATGGGAAATGCTTGTAGCTCCCACTGAGCTGTATTATTCTAGACATTATCTAGAGATAAGTCAGTTCTGTTACAATGAGACCAAAAAATGAAGGTTTTGAGAAATCAGGTTTGTATTCTGATCCACACCTTGACCTCTTGCAGCAATCCCTGGTGGATGCTTTGGTTAAGGTGAAGGTAGAAGGGCCTATAGTAGCGCAATCAAATGTGGTGGTGCTATTCCCTTCTTAGGACCTGACACCATTTTCTCCTTGCCCCTCACATCCTGGCTCCAAAAACTCCCACCCACTGCTGACACAGATCACCCTGTGTTTCCCAGCACAGAGGCCGCCATACAAGTTAAATGAAGTAGAGAGAGCTTCCATCTCTGCCCACAGGAAACTTTTCCATGACCCAGTGCAACTTTAGCCACACAACTTTCCTGACACCAAGTTGGAAATATCCTCTTCTGCTCCTACTTATGTCAGCTGGTCTCCCCGCCTCCTTAGCAGCCTTGCCCTTTAGCTATTGATGAATAGCTGTGTTCCCTTTTGGTCATCTATTATCCCACAGATATAGATTTAACCTCTGTAATACTTGCTGTAAATTTGACCTTCTAGTCCTCTGACTGGTCTCATCATTTTTCTCTGATCTCCAGTTCCAGAAATTGCCAGAAGTGCTACAAGTAAACAGCTGATGTAAACTCTTGCCAGAGTTAGATTGTTCCTCATCTTTTTTAGGCGCCCAAAGACACAAGGACCATTTTCACGTTTCTATATTAAAACCTTCTGTTTAGTTGGTGCTTCCTGTCCCTAGGACTTATGCTGTTACCAGAAACATTTCACATATCTTCTATTTGCTGAGTATGTGCTAGCAATATTTTAGCCTTGACTTTTTTAAATGAATCCCATCTGGACATTTCTTGCTGAGGTTTCCAATCTCTCTCTTGCTCTGTTCCTTGTTTGCTTTGGTCTTCATTATTTCATCCCCAAGGATCCAAGAAATGGTTCTATACTCCTCCTTTGATGTCTATCCTTGTCTCCTCTGCTCTCCTTTTGCATTTTAATTCATTGAGAATTTCCTTGCTTATCCAAATGGGCCTTATGCTGAAATACCTAGTTTTCCTTCTGCATAAGATTGTTTGTTCCTAAGCTTTCAATAATTTTGCTGTAAGAATCAGTCAGCCCTCCTGGGTATCCTAACTCCTCATGGCAGCTTCTCAAGTGATTCTGCATAGAAAGTCTCTAAAAAAAGGCAAAGTTTGCTCTGTGAAAATCCAGAATATTAACTACTGCTTACCTTCCTAGTCATCCTCTAGATCTTAAACTCAATTATTGTATGGTTACTGTGGTTCAAACTACTCTCTGTAGCTGCATTCACCTCCATTTTTCTTTGTTTGTGAGAAGGAGGAAGAGGAGCATTGCTTTATCCTTGTAGCATTTTATGTTTCCTAGGAAATTTCTGTGCTTCCTATTGCCCTCCCAGCGGATGTCTGGATGTTTGATATCCCCTGTGAGGATCAGGGCCTGCACTAAGACTTCTATTAGGTGTTTTTAGAAAGTCTCATTAATTTTTAGAAATCCTCTTCTTCAGGTGGTTTGTGTTGGAACCCCAATACAATATGCCCATGTTTCTTTCTCTCCTAACCTTGATTCAGAGACTGACCATTTAAGTGCAGTTGTATGCAGTCAAGGAGCTCCTTTACATAGAAATGAACTCGTTATCCTCTTCTCCCCTGCCTGTCCCTCCTAAAGAACCTGTAACCCACCCACGACAATGGCTCCTGTTGTGAGTAACATCCCACCACTTCTCTGTGATCCCACATGTTCCTTCCTTGCTCACTGCAGTCGGAAAGATGAAGAGGAAACTGGATGCAGGTTCCTCCATGAGACTTCCCTTTGGGCAAGAAACCTTTTCTGCTCTGTGTTGGTTCCTAACCATATTTCCTTACCTTGTGATCATCTATACCGTGGCACACTGGTTCTTCCCCTGCTGCAGTCTGAAAAACTTTATTGTCTGGTGTTACTAAGCGGAAGGAAGTGTTTTCTGAGGTATGACAGTGAAAAAAAACTAAAACAAACACAGAAACATGATTATTGAGATGTTGAGATTCAGCATAAGGATAAAAAAAAATAAATGTGCCTTAACAATAAAACATTTTACAGCTAAAACCTGATTTTCACTGCTATCCTGGAAGAAGGGTTCCGTGCATTATATGCTGTGACAGGGTGGTCTTGCTAAAAGCAAAATGATGTGTGATGTGAGTGAGAGGTTCATGGTGCATTGGAGACTGTCTTGTCTTGCTTGTCTGGCTGAGCTTTGTGTGAAACTGATATGCTCTGATTATCTGTGATAATATGACCTGATGGCCAGAGGGAGCTGCATTACACAGCGCTAGAGCAGAAAGAGCTCTGCAAGACTCGGTTTAACATTTCTGAGTAGGCTGAGAAACCATGATGAAGTAAAGGACTACTTCCAGGCTTTCCTCCCCCAAGAAAAAACATATGAATGTCTTTTGATCATCACTGGATGGACGAATTAGTAGAGAGGATGAATCAGGCCCTAAGAAATCATGTAAGCAGTTGAATGGAGCTCAGGTGATTTTTGTCCTGCATTTTGTTTGTTCAGTGGGAGGTTACACAGGATTCAGCAGGACCTTCCGTGAGAAATTATCCAATAAAAACAGCTCATGCAGTGATTGATATGAAACATATTTTATTTAAACATTCTTGCAAGAATGGGTGACCCAACAAGTAGGCACCCCTTCTGTTAAACAGCCAATCTGGTATAGACTGTTTTCTCCTTTGTCTAAGTGATGAGCATTCTTGCATGTCTCCTGATAAGCCTATTTGTTCTCAATCATTTCCTGGCCATGTCATTTCAGACTGGCCAAGTCATTCCTCTGCAACAACAATACCTAAATTTTCCTTACACTTCTCCATTTGATGTATTGAATGGCTGACAGCCTAAAGCTCCCTGGACCTCAGTCCAATGCTAAACCCCAAACACTTCCACCACAGTTTACAGATAAGAGAGAGAAGCTTGTAGGGGAAAATCTCAGACAAAAGCAGAAGGGCAAGCTGGCTGATAAAACCAATCAGTCTGGCAGTGAGGAAGAGCTTTGTTGCTACTACCTGCAACTGAAGATAAACTACTGGCAAAGTGGCAAGTGCTCTTTGGGCTGAGCAGGGAAGGGGGGTGGGAAGATTATGGAATGGAAGCAAATCTTTTAAATTGCTTTACTATACCTCTGTCCTGAATGAAATCCCAGGAAGCTCTGAACTGGGCTTCAGAAGTGGGAAAAAAAAAGACCCTCCCTTTTTAAATTCTTTGTAGGTGGAATCATGCAGGCATGGGGGGAAAGGGGAGGTACACAGCCAAAGGGACAGATAGCAGGAAGAGCTCACAGCCTTAACAAGTCTGGAAATGTGTTCACATGTTGGCAAAGGCAGACTAATGCAGGTCAATGCATGATATCAAAAAGACAGGCTTTTCCCCACAAACAGTCTTCCAAGCTTTGGGTGAAGTAAGGAAGCAGCACATATGTTGGTGTTCACAGCTCACAGAATCACCACCTTTGCTGTCTGTTCATAGCACCCAGTACTTCCAAAGAGCTAACTTCTACTTTGAAGCACTGGTGGCCCTCTGCTTCATCTAGATGGTCTGCTAGATCTACAAAGCAGACCCAGATACATTTCCACACTACACCTTGCCAGAGTGTACGGCTGACTTTCCTGGTGGAGGGATGCAAAGGCAAACCTGCTTTGCCTCCTCTAAAAGGCTACACTGCTCTCTGGACTCTCTGGGAGCCACAGATGGCCATCCAGTGTCTCATGGATCTATTTTTGCAGCCCCAATCAGAGGATATGGCAGCCTAAGCAGGGGATATGATCCCTTACAGAACTGACTGAAGCAATGTTCAACCTCAGTGAAATTAGTTCAAAAGCCAAATGGTGAAGGTGGGGATGACTGTCAGCTTTCTTCTTCTTTGTCTTCCCTCCTAAACACACACTGGCTGGTCCAGAGACCCACTACCTAAAGCATTACATGGACAGTAGGAAAATCAAAATCAAGTAGTTTCTAAAGTTGGAGTCAAAAGGCAAGTTCTGAATTCCTAGCTCTGAAAAACAAGACAATTTTAGGGACAGAAGTTTATTATCAGAGTTCTATTTTTGAATTTTTGCTTATTACCATGTCCCTCTGACCAATTTGCTGAAAAAAAGCCAGAAAGAAGAGAACTAAATTGGATGGAAGAATGTCAATGCACCTTTGATGCAATAAAAGAAGCCCTGAGCCCAGAGCCAATGTTGATAAGTTCTGATTTTAGGAGACCATTAATAGCACAAATGTATATCACCAAAATAGGACTGGGAGCAGTAGCCAAGAGAAGGACGTGAAGAACAGTGTACTTTCTATCAGGAAGAAAATGTGCCCTTGGGAGCCACGGTACAGTAGTGTAGAGAGGCTGCTGCCTGGCAGTAACACAGTTCTGCAGAGCCTTCAGGTCTGTGCTTGCAATGAGAGGCTAGCATCCTCCAGCTTCCTTAAATACACAGAGAGACAAGGATGCACATATTACAAAGTGCCACTCTGTTTCACAGCACCAAGGTGAAAAAAAAACCAAACAAGATGCCATGGAAAAAACGTTTAATTGTGGGGAGGATGTAATCCATGCATATGGGGAGCAACCCTGTGTGTACACTGTATGGACCAAGGGAGGCAGGGCTGGCTGGCTGTGTTTGCATCCCCAGAAATGTAATGGTTCTGCTGGGGAACTGGTAGGTTAACCTTGCTGGCAGCCTAATAAAAGAAAGCTAATTGCCCACCAGCTCCTGTGTAGCCAGCAGTGAAATGAGAGAGACAAGGAAGTGCTGTCTCTAGGGTGGGAAAAGAGTATTGTTGCTTCCATAAGGCAATTAGAAGAACTGGAAAGTTATTCCATTTTCTTCTTGCAATAAAGCTGATCGCCATTCCTCAGGAAAAAAAAAATCCTCTGATTGTGTGAAGCCAGATCTAACACTGAACTCTGTCACACACTACACACAAACACATGCCTAATTGCTCAACATCAACAATGATTTTTTGCTCACAGTAGTAAGTTTAGACCTTTCATGTTGGACTTAGCTATGTCGCTGCCACCAGCCCTAGCTCACAAGCACGAAACCAAGGGAGTTTTCATCAAAGGGAGTTCATTTGCCTGCAAGGGTTGCGCACTGAGTCAGCATCGGGTTTAACAAGAGAATGTGCGACTTTTTAAATGCGTGCCCAGACCACTGGCTATACCTCCTCCCTAGACCTGCCCCTCTCCCCCAGCCTTGGGTGGGATTTCTCTGCTCAGCTGAGGTAATGCACTGTGTACTAGCAGAGAGGGGCCGCAGACAGTCATTTTACTGATAGAACACTGTTTCACTTGAAGGGTGCCAGAATTTCCCCTTCCCTACACCAATCTCTTAAATGACTTGGGAAAGAAATGGCCATGGAGGAAATGTTGACTACCAGGCTGGCAGCCTTGATGCAAATGTCCAACGCAGCCAGGTCTGGATGACATTAATCCTTTCAATGAAAGATTGCGGCAATAGATCTGTGTAAGGGGCGGCAGGGCCTGATGTATGAAGACAGTTTAAAACAACTAAATATGTGTACCGTAGCTTGCCTGAACAATTCACACCTGCCAAGTGACACCCACACATTTAATTGTGCCTGTCAATCTGCCCAAGCCAAGAAGGAAAAGAAAAAGGCATGGGTTTGCCTTACTGTTCCTGTTACTTTCCTTCTGGGTGTTTGTGGGACAGGTAACCTCCCTTCTCCCACTGCCTTATTTACTGAGGTGACTCTCATGCTGAGGTACTGCATCCTCAAGAAAGGAGCCCTTTCTTGAGGATGCAGTAGGGTAGGGTGTTTTTGTAAAGTGCCTAGATGAAGGGTAGTAGACATGCAGTGTGAAGCCATTGTGCTAGGGCTTCTCAGGGGTACAGTAGATGAGAATGTTAGCTTCAAGAAGCAGTACAGAAAGATCATAGCTTCTTATAGCTCTGACCTCTTGAGACCAAAACTCCAGGCCAGAGAAATAATTTTTTCCCAAGCTTCGTGATTCTTGTCTGACTATAAGTGCTGCAGCGTTGATGCTCCTATGAACACAAGCCATGCCAGCAGCATGATCTTCCTTAATCTCACCTGCCTCCTGGGGCAGAGAAGGCAATGAGGGCTTCAGTGAAAGGCAGGCTCTGCCTCTGCCACCTCTTCCTTACTCTCCCACCCCATCATCTTCTCTCAGGAAAGAAGGAAATGTTTTGCAAGGTAGGGCTAGAAGACAGACAAATAGGGAATGCATCCACCTTCCCTCCCAACACTCCAAGTATAGGAAAATGCAATGAGAACAAAGCATGTCCAGAGCTACCCCCTGTTTTAGGCTTGGGAAAGAAAAGAGGCTATCGCTAGTGTCACCTTGAGAAGCAAGGTTTCAGAAAGGGGAGAGAAGAGCTCAGCCAGGAGCTGCAGTAGCAGATGTGGAAGACTGAGGTTTCTCTGGAGCTAAGGCTCTCCAAATCCTCTGCAGGGAAGGCAAGGGGTGCACATACAGTTTTTGGGAGTAACATGAGGGAGGGTACAAGCATTAATTGAATGAAGCTTTGAGGGGAAAGCTGGGAACTCTTCGTCTTCAACAGGGACAACGTAATTGGCTTTACACAATTTAAGAGAGGAAGAGGCAGGGTTTATTTTAGTTCACCTTGCCACATACATGTGGATGCAGAGGGAGGGTGAAGTCCCTCTGTGTGTGAAAGTCAGTAAAAAATGCACAATGTCTTCTTCACTTGACCTAAGGTATGTGGGAAGGGATCTGACTCAGCATTTGGGGTTAGGCACTCCACCAGAGAAAGAAAAAACTCAAGACAAAAGTTGGAGGACAGTGCAGTTGTAGGGAAATTTAACCTAAGCAATATAGGGACTTCATAAATACTCTCCCCTGGTTCTCCGATTAACAGCAGGTTGTGCTCCATCTAAATAAAACCAGGGCAGTTCAGACAGGACTGGATGGAAGACAAGAGGGGGTGGTTCAGCAGCCTGGCTTAGCACTATATCATTTAAACAGAACTCTGCTTTCAATTCTTCCTGAGAGATTTCATGCATCTGATTTAGCATCCTAAATAAGATATCAAATATTAATACAAAATATTACCTCTACCTCAGGGACTTGCAAGCTGTTCTTGCCATATATTCAAGGCTTTCATTAAATAGGCCGGGGATGCAGCTGTATTATTCTTATAGGAACAGATCTCTTTTTCTGTGTCAGGGCACTGCTGTTGTAGAGCTATGAGAGAGGGAATATGAAAGAAAACAGTACGGAGCAAAAGAGATGATGGACGAGAAAGAGATACAGGGAACAGAAGCTGAAAAAAAGCTGGGGAAAAAAGAATCAGAGAAAGGAATGAAGGTATATGATGATGGAGAGGAGAAAAGAGGCAAAAGAATGGAAAATGATTTGGCAAAAGTGAAAGAGAAAAGCCTGCTTCTGATTCATAAGGCCATATTGTTGTGAGGGGACCAAGGGACTACTCTGAAAATGCTGGGAAACCGCATACGATTAATAATTAGCTGCAAGATGGAGTTGAGGTTTTTTTCTCTTTAGCTTTTTCCACTCTTTTTCCTTTGCTCAGATTGCAGGGAGAGGTTAGCCAGTTAGACCTGCAGGAGCTAGCCCCTGGGCTGGCAGGGACAGAAACAGTACACACATGTTCATACCTTGAATAGATGAGGTGCAGTGTCCTCCAGATAGTGGGCACTAGTCTGTTAGTGGTCAAGATCCTCCATAAATCTAGGCAATTCTTACCCTCCTACGGTGTATGCTACACAGCCAGTCTGACTAGATGAATAAAACAGCCCCAAACTGTTTTGGAAGTATTATCTTGGACTGCAGTGCTGTTTTGTCCTGGGAATTAAAGAACTTTTGTGGTTCTGCGGCTGCCTTTAGCTGGTCTCACGGTGAACAAATCCTTTCCCTGCTACACTACAGCACAACACAGTGAGTAATACCAAAGAACTTGGGTTAAAGACAGTCTTCTAGATGAGAGAAATGAGTTCAACACTCTTCACAACACAATGCCACAGATTATATTGTTCTCATGTTCTGCTGATTTTTAGGGACTGCTTCCCAAACCTCTAGAGGCAACAAAAAGAAAAAGAGACGAAGAAGCAGAACAGTGTCAGTTGTGATTCTCCAAGCTCCCCGTCTGCTTCCATGGCAGACAGGCAGTAGAGGGGAATAACACATTCACAACCAGCAGGAACAGACCCCTCTTTATTTCTTAGAGATCAGATTTTTACAGCATGGCTCATTTGACCAAGTGAACGCAAATGTAATTCCTGGGTCTGCCGAGTTTCAGGCTAAAAGGAATCACAGTTTGATCAAGCAGTCTGACCTTTTGTACACCATGGGTCTTTTGCATTCTGATTCTGTTGCCACTGTAATGACAGGAGGAACTTGTGTTTGATGAAAGCATCTTCTTTTCAGATGAGTATTTCGTCTTGATTTAAGGACAGCAGGAGATGGGATGTCTGTTTTTTACGCCAGTGGCTGTTTCCTGGTTAACCACCCTCCCTCTTGAAATTCATGCTTCGCCTCCAGCACAAATTTGTCCAGCTTCAGTTTCCAGTCAGTGACTCCTATTCTGTTTTTTTTCTGCTAGATTAGAGACCCCCCCTAGTAGCTGGCATTTTCTCCCCATGTAGGTACTCGTACATTGCAATCGAGTTACTTCTCAGTCTTGTTTTGGTAAGCTGAGCAAACTAAACACTGAGATTTCCCCTGAAAGGCAGTTTGTCCATGCCTCCAAACATTTTGGTGGCTATTTATTTCTCTCAGATTTTTCAGTGTCCTTTCTGAGATGGACACCAGAACTGAACATAATATTGCAGACTTAGTCTCACTAATAGTGTTACACAAACATAGAATAACCTCTCTATACCAGAGAAGTAAGAAACATATTTTGATTCTGCATTCAAGGGTCTTATTAGCCTCCTCTATCACACGAAGGTACGAGATGACCATCACTTGACTGCCATAGCCTCTACATCTTATTCAGAGTCAATGTGTGTTGAGGCACTTTTGATAGGAATGGCTCTGCACTTTTTCTTCTTAGCTCTGTATTGAACCACATCAAAGTGCATTCTGTTTGTAAGCACCCACTTACTATGGAATGAAATTCAGAGTCCACGACTGTCTTTTTTTCTTATATTTACTACTCTGCCAAACTTTATGTCTCTATAAACTTTACTGGCTGCAATTTTTTATTTACTTCCAGATCATTAGGCATCAAGCCCAGTTCTGATTGTGGAGCTTTGTGTGAGACACTGTCCCCATTTAAAGAGTTGTTCTTCCTGACAACTCTTTTTAGAGGTCTTAAAAGAATAGACAGCTGTCTATTCTTAATCCTTTTATGAAGTGCTTTATGGATATGGTAAAATCACCAGAGATCTATTTTTAATCAGAGTATCATGCTCTACTAAGTAAATGGAAATCTGTGTGGTTATCTGCATCAGCTAAACGTGCAAATCCAAGAAAATCAGAACAGGTTTGAAATGTTCTCTTTTAGTTAGAACACGTTGATTGGCATTAATTATATTTCTGTTTATTACTTTGTCAGCAGCTGATGTCTGGTTACCTGACCTACCACTACGTGAAACAAGTTGCTTGCACCTTTTGCTACATTAACACAGCATTAGTGTTCTCCCGGTCTTCTGAGATTTTACATCCATGCTAAAATTTGTTTTCTGTATATTACTGTCTCTAATCAATAGGTGACACAGTGAACTCTTAAGAACTCAAGTACAAGTCATTCAGGACTGGAAACATTAAAATACCTAACCTTAGCAGGTGATGTTTAATATCTTCAGACACTAATGGACTGGAAAGTACTTTGTCATCCTCTTATATTTTTTTTTCTAATATATACCAGAAGAAATACTTAAGTCAGTCTCCTTTTTTTCCAATATCATCTCCATTAGTAATGAACCCATGCAATTGATAGAATTTATTTAGTTCCTAACACATTTAAACTTCTCCTCATTGTCCTTAGCTCTACCAGTCACTTGTTTTCAGCTTGTCTTTAGTTTCCTTTATCAATTTTCTATATTCACAACTTCTCATTTATATTGACTTCCGTCTATTTCTTGATACAGTACAACCCATTTATCATACATGTCTTTCCAGTTTCTGATTGCTGCTTTGACTTTGCAGATGAATAAGGATGATGAGCTCTCAGCCAAAGCATGCCTTTTGTTGATTGCAAAGCCATACTTTCTTTTTAACACACTCTTCTGTAAGACCTGCCAATTTTCATTCATCTTTCATGCCTAATTTTTTCCCCATCAATTTTGCTTGTATTTTTCTTCTACTGTTGAGAAATTAGTTCTTTGCAACTGCCCTCTGTTTGCCCACATTTAATGTAATCATTGCACAGTCATTATCATCTGTAATTTTAGAAACCTTTAAACTGCGTCAGCTCTAGCATATATCCTTACAATCAAAGCTCCTTAAAACACTGCTTAAATTTTTTTTTCCTTCTGCAGTAGATATGAAGAAGATCCAGGTGCTTAAAGAATAACTCACCTTATTTTCTAGTTTGATTTAGCAGTCTGGAACATTCCTGTACCGGCATGCCTCACGGGTTTTATTAGGTAACACATTAATCCGTATGCATTCAGCATCCTTTGGTTCTGGATTATCAATAACTCTAAATCATGTCTTCAATGCAGACTGCCACCTTCACTTCTTTTATCTGCTCGCTTATTCCTAAACTGATTGAACCCATGGATTTTAACATTCTACTCATGTGAATTGTCCCAGCAGGTTTCAGCAATGCCAATTATATCAATGGTAATTTCTAATTTATTTTGCTTGTTATGGATCCTCTTTGTGATGCAATATGAGCAGCTGAAACTTTTCTTCCCATGTATGCTGCCACATCAGCGCAGTTTATCTGTGATGAGGCAAGTTCAATGTCAGTTTTTCACTCCTGCACTCTGTGTGTTGACTCTCAGGGTGTGGAGTATGTGGTCTGGTATCAGGATTGTATCAGCATCCCTGCTTTGCAACAGTGCTAGAGGCTGGCTTTGGAGATGGCTTTCTCTTTTGCCTACAAGAACCACAAAAACTGCTGCATTGGAACTTGGCACCTGTCAAGTCTGTCTGCCTTCAGTAGGTTCATGATATGATATTTAATCACAGAATCACAGAATATCAGTGATTGGAAGGGACCTTGAAAGATCATCTAGTCCAATCCCCCTGACAGAGCAGGAACACCTACATCAGGTCACAAATGCCAAGACATACTAAATAAAGGAAGGCAGAAATGTCTTTGATTCTCCTATATACTGCTTCAGGGAGTTTTGTGGTGAGTTAGTGGAAAGTGGAATTACCTCTTTTATTTTGGTCCAAAGATGATGAGGCGAAGAGTCCATGACAGAGCTGAATCTGTGCAACTGCTCTGGAGGACAGGGCGTTCCTTAGCTAGTAGCCATAAGGCAAGTGAGAATATTTCCCTCTATGCTTCAGCTAAATGTCTTTCTTGCCTGAGTTGCTCTCCCTCTAGTTAGATATCACAGGGTTCATTGTAGTTTGGCTGGTGGTGCTGGCCATGTCACATGCTTAGTTGTTTAGCAATGAACTGGGAATCAGTGACATCTCTCCATCTTCCCAAGGGTTTTCAAAGGGTTGTGTTTTAAGTTGTGCAGGCGGGAGCTTCCAAGGTAGATGAACAACCTGTTTGCTGAGCAGGGGACAGACAGATAGGAGAAAAATCTTTGCAGTAGAGGCATTGAATAACCAGATAATAAATCTGAGACGGGAGATCTTGTAATACTGATAGTCATACACATGTAGATAGAGTGATGATATAGATTAAAATAAAATATATAGATAAAATAATATAGATTAAAATAGATAAAATAAGACCTTGAAAAACTTCTTGGTTTTGTGAAGAGTCAATCCCACTGACATTGACGTCTCACTCATCAGTTTCAAATCCTTGGGAACACCAGGAAAGAGAAGTTGACTCAACTGATAAGTGGTTTCCCAACTCATAGCAGGCTTGTTGGGTTCCCCTGAAGCAGGGTGCGGGGAGCGGACCAGTGTTGGGTCTTCCTGGAGCAAGACAGGCATCTGCCCAGCCAGTGTCTTCACCTCCTCTGTAAGGGAAAGACTCATTGGTTACACTGCTTGATGTTTCTCCAGCAGAGACTAATAGGGAACAAACCAAAGCAAGAAAAAACAAATCTCCCTAGCACAAAACATACCTTTATCAGAAACTTGCTCTTGGTCCATGCTTATCATTAGTTTAGACTCTCAGCCACAATCTCTGATGCTTTTATCACTAAGTACAACACCAGACAGAGATCTTATTTGATCACATGCCTCAGCTTGCTCTTGTACAGCATACACAAGCAAACAGTAAACACCCAAGAGGGCAATGAGTGGTTTATCTGGGAAATGCAGTGTGTAAAACGGCAATTAGTCTAAAATCTGATTCCAGTCTATGCTCACAACACATTCTCTATGTAAAAACGTGGGATATTGTTGTCCAGCTTGCTACAAGCCATAGTGTCCATTGCCATTGAACACGGGTAGGGGTAGGTAACTTATTCCTTTGCCCTAGATTGCAACCACTTTCTCTGTCTGCCTACGATTCATCTCCTCCCCTGACACATTCAACGCATTGTGAGCATCAAGTCACCAAGTACCAGCACTTGTATCACTCTGGGCTAAGGAAAAGCTCAGGTGCCTGCTCCAGTGCAAATCATTCAGGATATGCTTGGGCACCTCTCAGCTGAGTCAAGCATTTAAAAGAGAATACATCAGAGGAAGGGGCACATCAGCTGTTTCCTCAGCCTTTCACGCTTCTGCCTGCATGATAAAATGGAAGAGGAGCTCAGCTTCATTTGAACAGTATTAATCATGGCTGGATTGTCAGCAGGGCTACAGGCATAAAGGTTTAACAGTAGTGTGGCTGAAGAGAAACACATTTATCACACAAGCTTCGGGCTACCCGACAGTGGCAGCGGGTTCCAGTGAAATCCTGGGATGATGGGGATATGGTGTCAGGTAGCTGTTACCTCTCCTGACCCTCAGAGTTATGAGTTCCTGATGTCCCAGTGAGGACTACAGACAAAAAAAAAACCCCATGGCATTGCATTTCAGTATGTCTCAGTGGTATTCAAAGAGCAATCTTACAGGGAACAATCTCAGGACATGGGCACCACTGTGCATACTCCCTAAATTCTGAGCAAAGCACAATTTATACACAAAGCCTCCCTGTGCAAATGTGCTCCATGCCTTTAGGAGTCAAGTGTCAGGATTTACTCTACCAGACTCTGAGATAATATGACAAATTTGCATTTTCAACCAAGTCTTACAAATTCCACCACTTCCCCCAGCATGTAGATGTATTTTGCTCCATCATTAGCGTCTCTCTTTATTTCAGCAGGACAGCTGAGGGAATAAGATATTCATTGTGACTAGAACAAAAAGTAGATAGCACTCAAGGAAACTAAGGTGAGTAAACTGCTATGCTATGGATGCATGTTTTGCCTGCAGCAGAGAGACCCAGGAGTATGACCAGAAGATTAGCCTGCAATGGGGCAAAATTCTGCAGGGTTTCATATCAGACACACTTTAATAATTAGACAGCTGGAAAATTATGTGGCTAGATGCGTAACTATTTAGGAACATCCAAAATTCACTAAGGCGACTGAATCTGGCCCCTGCTAACAAAAGCCACTGTACCACAATGCTTCTTACAAACTGAGCAAGTCCAAAGTAGCTATGTGGCTTGACCCCTCCCTCCCTTGGACCCCACATAATAGAATACCAAAGACTATGAAAGACTTTGAAGCATTTAAACAAAGAGCGGCAAAAACTGCCATCGTGGCAGAGAAAGTTCAGCTGCTGAAAGCTGATGTGTTCAAAGGAATTACCTCAGTGAGCCCTATGTGTTACAGGGCCTAAATTAGCTGTGCTTAATTATCAGGTTATTGAAAACTTGTGCTTCATTGCAGTGTTGAAAACAAACAGAAAGAGGAAGGAAGAAGGGTACAGCATTTCTATACTTGCTGGCAGAAATATTTATTGAAACTTATGTTTGTGACTGCAGAATTTTCCATCTGTGGTGGCCTGTGCTGACCAGGAGTGGTTACAACTGACCTGCAAAATGGTGAGACCGAATGCGGAGTGGGTGCTACTTGTCTCTAAGTCTGTCTACAAAGCACACAGTTTTAAATGGCACTGTATTAAATACTCTTGAGCAAAAATGATCCAGGCTGGGAATTTCCACAGTGTTTGGCATAATGGAACGAGCCTCAAGAAATGCTAATTCTACTTTTCCTGTTCCATTTGCTGTTTTATATTTTCCTAACCAAACTATTCTTATTTGTCTCTTCTTTAAAGAAAGGATCACATCCTTCTCAATCTTTCTTTAACAGCAGCCTCCCAAGCAGATTATCGCTGATGTCCCTGGTCTCTGAACTTCTTCCATTTCTACTGCAACTGCTTGATGGCTGGTGACTAGCACTGAACACAATATTCCAGGTGAAAGCACACTATTGATTTATTGAATGGCTTTATATTTTCAGTAATCTCTTTCACACACACTTTCTTGCTACTGATGCTGGAAGAGTAAATGGATAAAAAATGTCTCTCAAATGCACTAAAATGGAAAATCTCAAGTACAATCTCTTCCTTCCCCCTGGAAAAGTAACACATCTGACACCCTCTGTGCTATAGAAAGTGCACATCCATCTTGTCTTTTCAGAGAGGTGAACTTTTGACTTTCAGTGTGACTTTCAAGAAAGTTGGCATTTATTGTGTTACTGCATATTTTCAAAGTACCCGTCTCTTATTTATAGAGGTAAGTTTCAGTTAGGTGAAAATCTGAGTATCTTTTATTGGGCTGATATATGTTAAAGGAGGGGATGCTAAAGTTCTTTTCCTTGCCAGTAATCATTTCCGTAGGTGGATTTTAGCATTAGGCATCTGTAACTGTTTTAACAAAGGATTCTTTTTTCATATAAAATATATGGCTCATCCATAACATAATGTCTTATAAATATGATGGCATATACCAAAACTGAATTCCTGAAATCAGGCCCAGAATATGTACAGAGGCACTCAGATTAGGTATTAGAAACCCTTTTTTCTTTAGAGCCTTTGTTTTGAAATTTCCATCTGTGTAAGAATCACCCCTATGGATATACCAGCCCTTGGAACAAAACACATTGGTAGACTAACAGTATGTTATGCCCTAAAAAAAAGTCATTGTAAGGGAGGGAGAATGCCCCATTCTGTATCTTGTGGGAAATAAAAATCAAGAACTTTCAGGGAGTCAGGCATCATTCATTCCTTCTGGCAACCTCTTGGCATCCTCTTTTTCACCATCTCCTGGATCCCTAAAAGCTGCAGTTGGACTTTAAGAGCAAGAGGATCAAGGTCTTTGCGTCCCTAAAGCAGCAGTTGTGGACACCCTCACAGGCAGCTTTGGACTGAATGCTGGCAGCCTCCCTGCTGACTCTGAGAATTCTCTGCTCCTGTAAGGACTTAAGGATGAAACTTCTAGACATACAGGCACTTAGACTCTATCTGTCTTGGCATATGCCAGTGTAGATAAAAGAGTACATGACTATGTGCTGGAGCTCTCCACTACAGCAAATTGACAAGAAATAAATGAAAAATATAATTGTTGTTGTTATCAATGAATGTCACATCAACAAGGATCGCTCTCACCGATCAGGAGCCACAGTCTCACAGAGTTCATCATGAAACAGGCAGTAAGATGACTGTGCATCTACCTTTCCATCTATTGTCCTCTCCAATGTTCAATAGTACAGCTTCTCAATGTACAGCCATACTGCATGGTCCACTAATTGATTCAGGAGCTAATCCTAATAAAAATAGGCAGCTGTGCGATTAATGACATACCTAATGTACTTTTTTTGGCCATTGAGAGCCACTTGAAGTTATCAGTATTGGTGGAGAGCCAATCCAGTCCTGGAGAGTAACCCCAGCCTCCATTATTGCCATGACTACAGAAATGAACATTAAGAATTTGTAGAACTTCACCATTCACTTGTCATACCACATATGTTAGATGGGTTTCCTATACACAAAAATCTTCCCTGGGTGCTTATAACAAGAACTGAGCTATTATAATGGACTTGCAAGTATGAAATATGAATCTTTAACACTGAGTGTATGCTTGGGATCAAGAGCAGTTGTGCCTCTGAATTTTATGCAGCACATATTTGACGTCAGCTTACCTATCAGCAAGAAGCAGGTGATTAACAGACATGGATCTAAAAAAGGAAGGTCTAAGGAGGTTAGGGTTCCATACAAATTTCTGTGGATTAAGCAGCATCTTAGAGAGTTTGCTAGACATGATGCATTTTAAAGTGACATGGAGAGCAGCTCAGTCTGTTATTTGATCTTGCTCATGTTTATCACCAAGAAATCTGAATATTAACAGTGAATGCGTGCAGATCCTACAGCGAGACAGCAGGGAAGTGGTGGTCAGTCAGCAGGGTAGTTATCTGGAAGAAGCAGTTCCGGAGATTGGACCAGATTTAGCATCATGTTCTCCTGCTATGATCAGATATATTGCTGTAGTGGGAAGATGAGTGGATAAACAGTTGCATAAAACGGATTATATGGTTCAGGATGATATGGTTTAGGTCATTAACCATTAGTTTCATGGGTCAAATGTAGTTTCCATCATTGGAGGTTTCCAAGATCAGAACAGACAAAGCCCTGACCAACTCAGTGGGGTCTCAGGGCTGACCCTGCTTTGAGCAGGAGATTGGACCAGATGATCTCCTGAGGTCCCTTTCAACCTAAATTAAACTGCTCTCTGATGCCTTTTTGTTTGTTTGTTTGTTTGGTTGTTGTTGGTTTTGGTTTTGGTTGTGGTTTGGTTTATTTTTTTTCTAAAAAGGAATCTGCGTTATCTACGAGCATGCAATCGTCATTGTCTACAAGCATACAAGAGCCATCTGACAGAACCTGTTGCTAGGGTCCCAAATCAGTGCTCCAATGCCAGAACATCTTCAAAGTCTGGCATGCTTTCTTCGCTGATTACAATCTTGCTATTAGTTTCCCTCCTTGCGATGTATACTTTGAAAGAATTCTGCCTTCAATGAGGCCAAAGGTCTAGAAAAAGAATATTAACAGGGAGTCTGTGGCTGTGAAATGCACAGTCAGAGGTCAGACAAAAACTGACGAACAGTAACTGTACAATCCCATCACTTTACCCAAACACATTTACCTTTCATTAGGACTAGAAAAATATGGTGTCTTTTTCTACACTTTCATTTCCATCCTGCCCTGCCTCTAACTTTGCTTCATTTAGGCATGAACACTAAATCATAATTTCTGTTTCATTCATGTGAACCATCTTTTTTTTTCAGTCATATCAAGCAATTTCATCCTATTTCAATTCTATTAGAAAAATGCTTGTTTTAATACCCCTTCCTCAGCCTAAACAGACAAAAATTTGGAAAAGAATCAAGTGGGATTTTTTATTCTGAAGTAGTAATATCTCTAAGGGAACAAACATTTCTCATGAGCATCCATTCCTTTGAAAACTCAGATTTGTTTTTTTTCCAGGAAAAAATATGAAAGCAAGCTTTTGATGAACATATTAGCAGCTCATTCTAACCACAATAAATGAAACCCCCTGGAAGAAAAAAAAAAAAAAAGCAGCCAAATAGCCTCTTAAAACAGATAGCTGCCTGATATGGCTTTTTAGCTTTTTATGGGTTGATGAACTCGGCACAGCAAGCTCCTCTGCTGCTTCTGCAAGACCCTCTCCCACCTCCAGCTTAGGGCTACTGTGCAATAGAAATCCCTATACCATGGCAGGAATCTCTCTGTGAATGGCTGCAATGTATATAGGGACTATGTATAGTCTGATATCAGGTCAATTGTCTATAATAGCACCTATCACTCTCTTTGTTGAGTTTATTGTTGGAGAAAGATAGCAGCTTGACAATTGCTGAGACTGGAATCCCCCATCTTCCACAGGAGAGATGACTCCAAATATCGGACAGACTTCAGCAACTTTTCATCCCTTCTGATGAGACTGAGGACAACTGTGGTGTCAGCTTTGTGACCTGGACAGTTATTAGATGGTACCCACTAATGGTTATATCTGAGTGGAAGAGATTTGAGTAGTCATATTATTTTGAAGTCAGAGGTTTCATACATTTTTGTGTCTGTGCAGGTTGCTATATCTTTTCAGCTTTGTGAACTCCTGGTGCAACACTGAGAGGAAATGAAAACCCCTTGGAGTATGCTCTTCATGGATAAACCGAACAGAAGGATAATATAAGGGAGCACAAGCACAGGTGGTACCCTCACCAACCAGGCACAGTCTCACAGCACCAAGCAGGATGCTGGTAGAAACAGGGTCCAATGACAGCCTCAGGCAAGATAAGATGATGAGTCAGGTCCAAGGTCCCTCCAGGGAACAAGACAAGCTTTTCTACAAGGTGGATCCAGCATGTTTCCAGAAAAACAAATAAACAAGGGCAGAACTGAGCACAGGTACAAGGGCAACATAGCCCAGGAGCTTTATTTTAGCTGAGGTTTGTGCTAATGGGCAGAGGGTGCATGGATGGAGGGCCCAGATAAGCCAGCCAAGGCAGTTACTGTCTGTTAGTGACTTCAAGGTGTGGCAGACAAAGATAAAGGGGAGCTCCACTAAACAGAAAATATGAACACAGAGTCTCAGAGAACTGTCTCATAGCATCTTGTGAACACTTGCCTTAGGGCTAAGTGTAAATTGATTATTCCAATTTTTTTGTGGTTTTTTTGGTAAAGGGTAGAAAACATTTTGTGTTGGGCTACATGCAGCAATACACAGGCAAAAGGGATATGCATCACTCAGCAGAACAGCCATGGATTCAACACAGAACAGCAAGGTATTTTAGGGAGAAAACAAGGGCAGGGGAAGACAAAGAGGTTACCTTGTGCAAAAGAACAGAATTTGCAGGTCTACCTAGTATATGAAAACAACCATGTCTGCCAATTGGCATGTGTCAAGGTCTAAGTGGATCACCATCAGGAAGGCATTTCTTTCCAAAGTACACATGAAAACATGAGATGTGTCATCAGCTATTTTACTACATCTTAGAAAACATCTGTCTGATCATTTTCCAGGAGAGGATACTATGATAGATGGTGAACAGAGCTGCTCTGGCATGAAAAGTTCTGCTGTTCCTCTGGCTCCTTTGGAAATGCCAAGCTGTGCGCTCCAGGGAGATGGGGCTGGTGGAGCCCTATCCCTACAGAATATTTTCCCTAAAACATAAGGTGTGAAGATGAGGCGGCAACAGGGATTATAATAATCAGAAGGATCTTTATTTCTGTCTGGAAGCATTATTAGGACTTGTTAACTTACGTGGGCCTGCTCCTAGAAAAATGTGGCATACCACTGTGTCCTAGCACTCCCTGCACACACTTTATATGTTATTTGCACATGAGGAGGAGACTTAGACAGCAGATGCTGCAGAAAAGGGAATCAGTGAATATTTATTGAGATTCTGCACAGCTGCTCATCCCCACTCCTCCACCACTCTCTTTTGTTTCTTATTCATGAGGACTGGCGTGAATGGGGTTCTGCCTGGCATGTAACGTTTGGGACACAGCTGTGGCAGGGGTATTTTCTGCATAAGGAAGGAGAAATCTTGTAATTAAAAGCATTCTGATGTGCAGTTCAAGAGCAGCAAAGCACAGTACATCAGTGAGGGAGCCGCTGAACAGGAGAGGGGAGCAAGCTGCCGACACTTCCCACGGACTGAAGTTTATTAGCACGAACCATTCATGAAATAATTACCAAGAGCAACAAAAAGCAAAGTCTGTTTGCTAATGATTCATGAGCTGGATAAAGGGTTGAATTAGTTGGATAATTTATTTGTAAAAATAATCTAGCCAGCTGTAATTAGAAGGCTGGATAGAGTGATCTAGAAAGAGAAGGGAAGCAATCCCAACAGCACATGACCTTCCAGGGGGTATTGTTGGTTTTGAACAGAAGCGTTTCCAAGAGTCTTTGAATTTGCCTGGGTGCAGGGCAGATCTGGTGGATGCCTAGGAACCAGGATGCTTTTTTTTTTTTTTTCTTAAGTGTGGGGATCCTGATCCTTTCCTTTCTTGGCTTTGGCCTATTTGAGCAGTTGGTACTATTCCCAGTGGATTTTGAGCACAGATCAAAGCGTTGCTGAAATCACTTTCAAGTGAAGCAGAGAGCATTTAGAATTAGATCAGCATCTAGCTTGATTTTAAGAGAGTTAAAAATTTTCTGTTGAGAAAAAAGGGGGTTTTTTTTTAGCATAGTAGGGCATTGACTTTCTGGAAGTCTCTCCATACAGTTCAGGTCTTCGTCTCAACTCCAGCTCTTTATCAGAGACAGGGGTGCCCCTTCTGTGAAGCACCATCTTCTGGGAACAGTGCATCTAGCCTGTGATGAGTATCTACAGGCATCTGTGTGATTGATCCCAGCACCGCTCATTTAGCTTGCCAAAGAGTTGAGCTCAAATGATTCCTTGTCTGCCAGCTGGCCTGACCCTGACACCAGCAGTGGAGGCTGACAATTCTGCATTGTCCCCAGCCTTGCTGCAGGGCTGTTTTCTTCTCAGCTGAGCAGGGAGCACAGGAGACAAAGAACTTGGCTGAGCAACAGGAGGAGGGGGAGGGGGGCCACAAGCAGGTAGGAAGCTCTAGGTGGTGTCATTATTACTGTGAAGATGAGGAATAACCCACCTATTGTTTTGTGCAGAGCATTGCCTCAGTCTCCTCACGTAGCGTTTGCCATGGACCTTCACCTGAGTGATTGCCTCTAGCCACATATGCACACTAACAGCCATGGAAATGGTAGAGCAGCCCCTTTGGATGTTATCTGCCTCCCCTGAACCACTGAGGAGTTCTTCTCTGAGCACGGTCTCCCTGTTTCAGCCTAGCAAGCTGCCTGACTGGAGGCAAGACCTTCTCTGTCAAAGGGAAAATCCTCTGGACGGAAGATGAGTGCTGGCTGACCCAACATCAGCAGTTGTGTCAAGCTCACCTCAGCTGGTCTGTACTTTAGTTGTCCCTGCCTGTTTTTTTTGGCCTGCTGTGAAGCCCTTGGAACAACACTCAGAGGGGCCTTTCCTTGAAGCTGCAGTGAAATGTTAGAAGGACCGTTGCAGCTCTCCATATCGTGATGAGGCAACAAGATAAGATAGTATGACAACTGTGCTGCTGGTTTTCTAACAAAGGGCTCTCATATGCATTCTCTCTCTAAACTATGCCGAGTCCTCCTTTCCACCAGGAACAAAAATCTCTACCATACTCATGGGCTGCTGCAACTCAAGCCAAGCCCTTCCTGACCTGCCCACTGCTTGAGGGAGCTCTGTTTTGCTGCCAGGGAGGCCCAAGACCCAGCTAGTGTCGACCAAGACAAAGGGAAAGCTTCATATGGGGGTTAAAAGGACCTCACATAGAGAAGCCTATATTTGTACAGCTATGCAAATTGGTAATAATAATTTAAAGGATACTGTGGATTTCTCTTCCAAGGTGTATCTGAAAGCCACAGGCTATTTTTCATCTCTCCCAGGGGAAAAGCTAGCTACATTCAAAGAGTAGCAAGTCCCTTAAATACTGAAAAGCAACTGTTTGTTGCCATCTATGTAACAGACCTGTATAAAGGGACTTGAGAAAAGGGTGGGTGGGAGGGAAGGGTTTCCCCCAGATCAAAATAGGACTGTGAATCATCAGTGTCACACTGTTGTAAAAATCGTGTAAGACCATGCTAAGAAGTATGGCTAGGCTCCTGTTAAGTCTCAGGAAGTAATCCTTCAGCACTAGCATCAGTATGAACTCAGCTCGACAACTGGCATCACACTCCAAAACGTTTGTGGATCAACCGGGCAGAGTCTAGAGGGAGGGTGCCAAGGAAAGGTCAGCAGTCAAGAAAACAAGATCTGTGAGAAAAGACAGAAAGTGATGGGCCAGCTTAATTTACAGCAGATGACATTGGCTGAGGAGGAGGATGTGATGCACAGTCTTCAACACAAAAGACCACTGCAAAAAGGGTGGGAATAATCCTTTTCTTGTATCTGTGCTGGGGAAAGGACACAGTGAACCTCAGTAAGAGGAATTCAAGCTGGACATTCAAGTTATATGGAAACGCAAGAGATGCACTGAAGCACATTGCATGGGATGGGTGAGTTTCCATCAAAGTCAACTTAGATAAATATCTGCCAGGAATGGCTCAGATACAGGTAATTCTCTTTTGAGCAGGAGATAGATAAAATTAATGTTTGAGGTCCCTTTTAACCCATATTTTTCTATTAGTCTACAATCAATATGATAAAGCCTCATGCTAGCCACACACAAATGATAGGATTTTGGCACTGGAATACAGGGAGAAGGAACGGACACTTGTTCCAAAGGTTGCTGAGCCTTGAGAAGGGAATCAGAGAGTTTGCAAGTCAGAATATGCAATCAGGAAGGATTAATTTCATGCATTAGCATGCCAAGCAGAATGCTGTCCACACCATCATCAGGAGTCACGGCCTTTAAAATCTGCTCTATACTGGCACAGAAAACAAAAAGATTTCCCCAGTATCCTGGTAAAAAAAAAAATAATAATTAAAAAGCTAAAAATCTCCCTCATGCCCAGCTGCAATGCACTGGCTACTGAAGACGATTTGTTTGTCACCCTCCAGCCTGATGACAGTTGCCTTCCGGAAGCGTTGCGAGTACAGCAGAAAGGTGTGCAGAATACTTCAGGATGGAAGTTTCTCCCTACAGAGCCATATGGCCACAAGCAGATAACGCTGTGAGCAGCATTCATTAACAATTTCCAAATCTGCAGCAGCTGGAGCGTGGGATCATTTAAAACATGACTGATTTACTTCCTACAGCCTTGAAAAGGAAGGATCGGTTGGAACCCAAATGCACAACACATTTCTCCGGACTTATCAAACGAAGCCACATGCCTCTCATTACCATCACACACACGCTCACAGAAGCTACCTCTTGGGGAGAGTACTGGAGAGGCACACAGGACAGATGCTCGGTGGAGCATTGGCAGGGAACCAGTTAGCCCAGTTGCTGGGGTGGCTCCAGCAACTGAGCAGAATGGCACGTGCAGAAAGAATATCTATAATAATCCTGATGAAAACAAAGTGCCAGGCTACTATTTTATTTTAGCCACAGCAAGAACAACAATGAAAGCTGTCAAAGGCAAGGACTGTTCTTTCAGTGAAACTGTTCTGTGAAGGCTTGCAATGAGCTGCACTCACCTAAAAATAGTGTTCAAGTTAACACGGTGTACCTTAATTTGTGGGACAGTGATCCATCTTTGCGCCCACCAGATGTTAGTGCATTAATTATTGACAACAACATGGCATTTCTATAGCACTTCGTAGTGTTAAAAGCAGTATTATAAATAGGTAGATAAAAAAATTAATCAATCAATTTTGTTAGACAATTAACTAGCATCCACAGTTTTAGTCTGAGATGATGCCAAGATGATGCTGTTTTTTTTTAAAGTGTGCAAGAAGGGAGAGACTGTGCTTGGCAGAAAAAGAGAGAAATGCTTCCAACTTAAAAAATGTGGAATAATTTCTGAATGTTAAGCAATGGGGTTAAATGTTTAGAGTCTCCAAAAATTTTGGGCACTGGGACGGAATTCATCTCCCCCAGCTTGATTGAATGCAGACGTTTGCAGTTAGGGTCATCATGATGGACTCGCTTTATAGTCAGCAAAAAGAAGTGAACCATGCCCTTCAAGTGCCTGTTCCTTTTGGTTGATCATGAAAGAGATATTGTAGTTGACAAGCTCTGACGTAGGCATCGCACAGCTGGGGGAGAAGAATCCTCCCCTGACAGCTCCTTTGAAAATCTGTTGGGAAAAATGCTTCAAGTTCCAGCCCTGGAGCTGCTGCAGTGTAGTTCTTTAAAGAGGAGGTGAGACGGGACCTCAGGGGAAGGAACGCTGGGCACATGACGGACACAGGCCCCGGCCAGCGCAACAGTGGCACTTCCTCTGAGAAGGTGTCACATAATGAGAGCACCTGTCAGAGTTCATGGAAAGCTCTGTTCCTCCAGCACCCCACCGTGAGCTGTGCTGGTGCAGAGTGTGAGTGCCCGGGGTCTGGGTTACGGGAGCTGATATTGTGCAGGCAGTATAGCAGGGCCCTAGCGCTGAGAGACTTGCAGTGTGAAACACCAGGATCTGCATCCCCCCTCGGGATAACAGAAACCAGCACTCACCTGATTATTCAGGATTTCACCTTCCCAGCTGGAGAGGACTGTAGGATCTTGCTGTTAGAGGAGACACGATGGGAAGGGAGAACTTCTATAAGCAAGGATGAAAGTCCTATTTCTTCCTCCTGTTTTGAAGACGGGGACAATGCTTACCCTGAGGACAGCAGCATCCAGCCCCACCAGTATTTTATAAATTTCACTAAAAATCTTTACTTGTAATTTTTTGTTTTAATTGATGTCACAGCACTATCAAACACACGTGTAAGGAAACAATATTGTACAAAGCAAGAACAGCACTAGTCATCATTATCAAGATAATAGTAACAAGACAAGAACATTTCTGCTGGAAGACAGATGTCTGTTACCTTGTAAAGGACTAACGCTTACCGCTTTCTCCTACACAAGCCTTTTTGGGTTCATCTGAGTTGCCACACTCCAAAATATTCAAATGCTATTTAAAAAAATATATGCATGGAAACTTCATAGAGTACTCATAATGAGTTCCCATAGATTTATACACTTTCTAAATAATGTTTAAACATTTCAGAGTTCTGCATTTGTGCTCCTGTGGGGTCCTCACAGTCCTCAGTGGGGTTTTCACTGGCTGGACCCAGGCTCAGAGATGGACATGAAACAGCACAGGCGGATTGCAGAGACAGGACAAGGAGGAGAAGGCTACAAGATCTTTTATGAAATAATGACCACTTTTTCTGTTTTTCACTCCCACCCCCAAAGGAATCCTATATACTCTCACCTTGATAGTAATGTCTTGATTATGAATAACCTTTCACTGCTCTTGTCTGATGTTCTTCCTTTAAACTTCTATCACGCATAAACACATCTAGTATGAAATTTTCTTTCAAGATCATCGAATCATCGAATCACTTAGTTGGAAAAGACTTTTAAGATCATCAAGTCTAACCGTAAACCTAACACTGCCAAGTCAAATGGTGCCAAGTCCACCACTAAAACATGTTCCTAAGTGCCACATCTGCACATCTTTTAAATCCCCCCAGGGGTGGTTCCTCAATCACTTCCCTGGATAGCCTGTTCCAGTGCTTGAAAACCCTCTCAGTGAAGAAATTTTTTCCTTTTCATGAAACAACATGCAAATGAACAGTCAGTTAACGACAAGGATGAACAAAGTCCATGACAAAATTTCTATTGACATCAGTGGATTTTGAATGGTCTTTGATGGACCTAAGAAAAGACAGCATTAAGGTGAGCTGTCATGGAAAGAAATGTGGCAAAGGTTGGACTGCAGTTGTAGAGGTCATATTTTTCTTTAATTCAAAGTTGCATTTTATCTAATCTCACTACTTTCCACGTCGCTTGTATGGGATCAGTAATCCATCTCAAAACTCAGTTTGAGCGATGATCTGTGCTCTTCCCTTCATTACATGCTGCAGCTGGTGCACTGAACCATTCTGAGTGCTGCTGAGAGATGTCCATGCTAATTTTTCAGACTTACAAAAGTCTTTTGCTCGTAAGTTTTAAACTTAGTGACAAAACGTCCTCTGTATTCTGCTAGTTGAAATTGTCACTAGCAGGGAGCCAGAGAAATTCAATCACAGCTGGAGCAGGTTTAAAGGCACTTCCAGCTCCAGTCATCTGTCCTCTGCTGCTCTGCTGAAGATCCTCACCAACTAGAAAACTCTAGAGCTGCCAATGGCCAGGACACTGATTCTTTTTCCCTGGATCTTTTATTATTATTGCTGGATTTTCTCCTCTTTCTGTAATATCTGGTTTCTAGAAGCACACTACTATGTTGTTTGACTTGTGCCTAAGATGTTTGTGGCACCCTCCTGGCAGATAGAAAGACTCAGTTCTGCCCTGAGGAGCTCTTGGCTGCAGCTTGGTTAAAACAAAACAAGACAAACCACAAACGATAAAAGCCTGATAATAGAGAGAAGAGAGTGATATGCAAGGCTCTTAGGGAATTGCTTGTGCAGATTTTCTCTGCTCCAAGCTGGGATGGGATGCTCTGTATCTTTCCTCAGAACTAAGGGTCTCATGAAGGAAACTGTATCAGCTCATTTGACTGCTTGAGGAAGCAAGCAGCTGTGAAGTGCATGAGGGCTGTGAATAGAGTTTAAAGCTTGACTGAGATACAGTCAGACCTACACCAACTCAGGGGCTGCCTATGGTGTGTGAATGGGCCATGAGACAGAACTAGAATAGGGTCAATAGCGTTTTCCCTTACCCCAAACCAGCCTCCTTGATCTTTCTTACTCCTCTCCACCTCTTCCACCCAGAGAATTCTGCAACCTGGAGAATTAATTTAAGCAGAAGCCTGGTTTCCATTGATCTACCAGGGGAAACCAAACCATCCTTCCTCTTCAGCCATCCAGACCCTTGGCCTGACTTAGTAAACAGAGGAATACTTCTAAGTAGCCAGGCCAATAAAGTGATCCAAAGCTTCTGGCCTTTTCAGCTGAACATCCCCATGTTTCTTGGGTTTGTTTCTGCCACGAGAAAGCTGAAAAGGCAATTTTCAGATGACCAGCTGAGCTACATCCTGGGGGGTGTTAAAACTGCACACTTCAACACACTCCAGAAACCGAGATATTACTCCCCTGGGAACAAACATCATTTTACTGCACCAGAGGGTTGGACTTCAAATGTGGTGTGTGTTCTAGCACGTAAAGTTCCTGTAATGATAATATGATAGCACTACCCCTGCCTTAATGCACAGAGAAAATGGGTTTTCTTGCCAGAGGGAGAGAAGGAACAGAGGTTCTCTACTCTTCCAAATCTGGAGGACCAGGCATGTGATGTCATCAGCTCTAATTCATGATTGCTTTTCTGATTTAGGCATTATTCTTATTTTTATTCTCTCAAAATAAATAGAAAGAAAACAATTGCCTTAAATGCTCAAAAACTCTTTGTATAATTTCTGATTAACATTTATTCTTTTCCTTTTGGCAGCTGTACGCAGTGAGCCAAATTTGTTCCTGATAAAATATTACTATCCCTGTATACATATTTAATCTGACATTTCCAGGCAGACAGAAACTGCCTGACCACTACATCTGCACAGGTTGATTTTAGTGGTAAGAAGCAGATCTTGCAAGCTCAGTGGAGTTGCTCACTCTTGCATTCCAAGCTGAGTTTCTTAGAGGTAGAAAACTATCTGAGAGCATATGATTTCCTTGTAAGATTTTGAGTGTAGGTTGGGCCACAATCATGTTTCTGAAGGGATAATGATACTTTCCCATTCTGATTGTACAAAATCTGGAGAACTACAAAATAAGGAAGATTTCAATCTCTTTGTAACTCTCCAGAAATGTTAGGTTGGGCTGCTGCTCACGTCACCTGAATCATTTTACTGTTCCCTACATGTTCTTTTAATAAAGACAGCTCTATCTGTGCATTCATTATTCAGTTCCTAGCAGCAGACCATCTCCACAAGACTCTCCTGGTTGCAATCATAAATGGCACCAATCAAATCTGAAGCTGAAATATCTCAAATTTCTTTAACCTCAACCTAGCAGACTTCAATATTAACTATTTGGACATTTTCTGTTGCTTTACCTGCTTTAAGACCCTCCTGTTATTGCTTCATTAGCGTGGTAAAAGCATGCATAATGATCAAAGAGATCATAAGCA
This sequence comes from Nycticryphes semicollaris, assembly GCA_013400055.1. Taxonomy (NCBI): domain Eukaryota; kingdom Metazoa; phylum Chordata; class Aves; order Charadriiformes; family Rostratulidae; genus Nycticryphes; species Nycticryphes semicollaris. Next base: position 130,958 of record VXBJ01003941.1, read on the forward strand.
AAGAGATCAAACCACAAATCTTAAAAGATGTTGCTTTTCTGGATAAAATATGACCTGGGCCCACCTCTTAGCTGGTTTTCTCCCTTAATAAGATGTCAGTGCAGGGTAGAAAGCGCGTAATACCAAGGTATGTGGCTGTACACGCAGCACACAGGTGTGCCCTTGGCTGCTGGAGGGACCCATTCCCAGATTGTCTGACACGGGACCGCGACCCTTGCACTTTCTGATGTGAGCTCTGGGATTATACCTCACGCCGCCACTAGATGTCAATCTGGGCCCCAAATGCCACAAACACCTCCCCTGCCAAGCGAGGAGGCCCCTTACCCGCTGTTCCCGCTGCAGCCACCTCAGCAGCGGCGTCAGGGCAGGTTTTAATTTTTCCTCCAAGGAAAGTGATTGACATGTTTAAAGGGCTTTAGCCTCGGCAGACACAGGGATTTCTAAAGGGGTACTTCGGCCGGAGAGGTAGGCTTAGGTGTTACTAACAGCTGCTGCCTGTGATTTTGTTCAAATATTAAATCTACCCGCTCATGCCGTTAATGAAAAAAAGCAATTAGTATAGGTCTATAGAGAAAAAGTTAACTTATCAGCAACAGAGGCTATGTTATTTCATTGTTCCCTCTTGGCCAGTTTGAGTTGCTTTGAAACCAAAATCAGCAAAGAGGAAAATCTGAGGAACCTTTAGTTTAGGACGGCAGCTCTAGCATGCCAAGTACAAAAGCCAGGATCAGCATTTGGATCAAGGACTCTCCTGCGCCCAACAAAACCCACAAGAGCAGCTGATTCATTTGAGTGGCTTAGTTTAGAAACGGTGGAGTTGCCCCATCCAGATGAGCTGAATGTTGAAGCCCTTAGTGAATTGTGTTTATTAGAAGTCCTGTGTTTCCTTCCTCAGAGAAGGTCTATGGCACTCTTACTCTGGCCATGTTTGAGCTTACTACCTTCCACATGTTTAATTTCTCAGATGTGTGCTTCTTTTCATTAACATCACGGTTAAATGACAGCTCTGTTACCACCCAGCTATGGTTGCTTCTCAGCAGGAGGTGAAGAAATTCCTATTTAACAAAATGCCTCTTTCCATGAAAGCTGTTACGTAAAGGATGAGATCTTCCCTTTACCATGCATAGGAAAATGCATAGTTTTTTAGGTGTAGGCTTTGGAAAGGACGCTGCTTGGGCTCTTTTTAGCCTCCAGCATCCTTCCTGTTTCTACCAAAAATAAACATGCCAAGGCTTTTTTCTCCAACATGTTTAATCTTTCTGGGCTTTGTCACAAGTTGTGTCACAGGATGTCCCACATCACCACAATACACCACATCACCACAGCGTGATCTCAGCCTTCTCCTTCACGGGGAAGTGTCTGGACCTCTCCTGCCTGGAGTTCCTCATCATCGTCTCCCAGCAGATCAAGTGTAACCAGGTACACAGGCTGCAGAGCCAGCACAGGCATGTACTCCCTCTGCAGCCTAATCATGAGGATTTAATGAACTTTTTTTGACCTTCTTGTTTAATAATGGTGCCTTATACCTCTGAAAGGTGTAAGGCAACCAAGCTCCCTCCCTGCATACAGCCACAATCCTTCCCCTGTCCATTCTTCTCACACCCCAAGTGCACAAACAACATTTAGTCACGGCTCATGTCTTCTATTGGATTTGTGCTCCTCAGTACCTCCTGTGATCCTCTTCTGTGACCAGCAAACCAATAAGAGGTCCTGAGGCATAGCTCTGTAAGGACAGAGGGTCTATCAAACATGACATGGTGGTGGGCTGCCTCCTGCATGGGGAACTGAGGCTCTGGCTGAAAAGCTGTGTGGGAAGGAAAAGCTGTCTCAGCCTGAAGTCCTTCAGTCAAACCTGTAACATTATCTGAAGGCCTGCAGCATGTGTGAGGAGAGTCTCCTTAACCAAACAGAGCACAGAATAAGTGGAGTTAGAAAAGCTGCTGCTGCCGGTTGCTTATCCCCAGAGCTATCTCATCAGGCAGAAAATTTCATCTCGACACACAAGGAGGGCCTCCTCAGCAAGTGTGATCTATCAAAATCAGGGAAGAAAGGGGCCTTGTGCCAACAAAACCAGGCCAAAACTATGCAACCAGACCTCCAACATGTTTAAAAATATCTCTGGGTCCCTATACATACCACTTCTCCTAGCTCCCTTTTCCAGCCTGTTTCCCAATGCAAGGAAGGACTCTGTAAGCATCCAGGGTTTGGGATGTGGTCGAGACGTTTCTGTGGTAAGAGGGTGGAGTTCCCTTGTTTTCTTCTTTTTCCCCAAAGTACTCTGGCTCTTGGTCAGCGCCTGTTCAAAGACACTGACTCTATTCCTCTCCACTCCCTGCCTCTCCTTCCATCACTGGAAAGGTAAATTAAGGAGTTCAGGGTTGACGGGAGCCTGCAGCAAACCTGTGCTTTCCACCAACCCTCTCATTACAGCAAGGTGGAGCCGGCACACAACTCAGGAGGTCAGCCAAGACAAGCACTTCCCTTCAAGGGCTCTCCTGCAAACTGTACCAACACTGGGACACCCTTTCATGGGATTTNCTGCTTGCCTTCAGAGTTGCCTCCTGTTCCCCAGTGCTTGGATGGGGACATGGAATACACCAGGGTGCACCAGGATAGCAGTGAAATGAAGCGGTTTTTGGTAGCTTGACAATATAACTTCTCTGTTGTCATTTCTCTCACTGAATTTTGTATCTGAGGCTATATCCTATCCCAAATAAAATGGAAAAGTTATTCCTATTTGATGATATGCAGCTCTATATTTGAATGGTTCTCCTTTCTATCATGTTCACTATCCTTAAGTGAAAGATACAGGTGTAAAACTTAATAGCAACTTAAAGGAATAATGGTGATCTTTTTGCAGTCAAACACTGGCACATGACTATGCTCTTGATTTGCTCAAGCATAGCAGTTTCACTCATCACAACTGGCCCATAAGCATGAAAACACAACTGGGCAAACGTCTCCCTCAAAGTTAACAATCAATCCATGGACAAGAGGAAGAAACTGCAGAAAACTTGCCAGATAGGATAAGGTACTAAAGACCCTGAGGAAATTGCAATCTGCTCTGGGATACTCCACAAATAGAAAAAGAAGCAAGATTTGTGAATAAACAATTAATTGCAAAATTATTCACTGAGCTCTCGGTGCCAAATAAAAGGAGGGAGAAGGATCCAGAATATGTTACGGTAATGGAAGATATGATGGCATTGGCACAGGAGGAATGTATTTCCTAGGAGCGATGACAAAGAGGATCTGTCTCCTTATTGGCATTTTTCAGAAGCAGAATAAGAGGTAAGACTCTAGAAGAAAAATAAAAGCAGTTTTTATTCACAACCCATAGATCCTGGGGCCCCAGAGAGGAGCTGTCACTTCTTATTTTTATATCCTACTCCCAGTGTGTGAGTGTTTTACCAAGATGTTTTCTTTTCTTCCATTTCATATTTTCAGCAATTGCTATTGTTCTGCAGCCTACAAAGCGGCTCTGGGAACCCAAGGACAGCATGAAAAGCTGAAGTACGGGAAGCATTGTACCAGGAAAGGGCAGAGCAAGAGGACTGATAAGGGTGACAGAGACTCCAAGGTCTTCTGGAAATGCGGCACTTAACTAGCCCAGATGCAAAAGCTGTGCTCAGATGCAGTGGCACTTCAAAGCTTAGGCAGCAAGTTCAAAATTTTGTAACCCTCAGGTACTGAGTGATTGTGGTTTCACAGGCCTGTAATAAGCAGTAGGTAGTGTTAGACTACAATGAACAGAACAAGTCTTGTTTTCATAATTTAATTTTTTTTTTTGGAGATTGCTAAGCACATACTAAGTGTTGCGGTTTTCTACTGCTGCTCAGTTCTGCTCTGGCCATAAAGAATGACCGAAACCAGCAAACATATGAGAAACTGTGCCCCTCATTGCAAGGGTTAACTTGAAAAGAAATGATACAGCTCAAACTCATTAGTGGGTAGCCCGGATAGTTTAAAAGGGAGACAACTGTGAGTTGGCACAAACTGGGGTATCTTAGAAAAGCATTTGTAAAGTTTCCACATGACTGATGTGTGATAATGTCTGTTCAAGATGGTGTGATTTAAAAATATCAGATAGCAAAAAAGGATGATTGGAGCAATCTATTTTAATTATGCTTCATATTTGTAGTTATTTCCAAAACTCCACAAAAATTACCAGAAAACAAAACAAAACTAAACTAAAAAGGTTGTTTCCTGTTAGCTGGTAATTAAAGCATCCTGATTTGAAACTAAATATAGCCTTTTCACTAAATTTGGTAACTTTTTGCTAGCCTGGGCTGTCTGTACATGTAAATAGAACAATCTAATCGCTCACATTTATTCAGATTCATAATTTGCATTAAGTTATGTTAGGAAATAGTGAATGGCATTGCTTATTTACATGATAATTATTTTTTTACTTTGATTTGTGTCAAGCTATTTTTGGAGAACTGGAATTCAATTAAGATGCAGAAAGCCAGCATTTTGTTTATGCTTTTTATTAGATAATGAAGCTACACAGTAGCTGTGCAGGATATATAAGACAAGTTGATCAAAACTGATGAAGCTAGGAAAGGACTTATTATCCGTAGGTAGTGAATTGAATTGTGTGTTTTTGGTCAATATGTCTTACAAGGTTTTAGAGCTAATAGATCTCAGCCTTTCAAGTCTCATTTATACTGAGACCAAAAAAGAAAATCTAGTTTTCCTTGGTTTTCCAACTTGCTCTGAACTTCTTAGTGCTGAATAGAATATTAGTTATTGGGAAAAAAAAAAGAAAAAAAGGAAAAAAATTAAGAGTGCCTCCTAGAACTGCCAGAAAAGGCTGCAAAGTGGAGGGAAAAGAGCTTTTTGACTTCAGCAGACTGCTCTTAGACTGCACTGGTGACTTGCCTCACTGCACTAGTGTGAGATTAGGCCTTTAATACATTGGGTCGAAAATGTCACATTCACTTTTCAAGCAACTTCAGTTTCTAAAAGGAAGATCCACTTAAATTAAAGTCTTAAAACATAACTGAACAAAAAAGCAGGCAGCTATGATTCCTCCCTAGCAGTCCTCCCATTGCTCCTACTCTATTACACATCTAAACAAAAGATTCTGCAAGAGACTTCTCTGACAACAGGGTCCACTATTCAACTAGTAAATGTAGGTTTTTGCCACGAGTTCCATTGAGAACTAGCAGCCATTTCCTTGTGACCCCTCAGCTTCTTAGAGTGTCATTAATCTACCTTCTTCCCCTCAACCTCACTGCTGGTAAGCTTTTCTGTTTCCTGTTCAGTTAGAGTTCAGGACTTCCTCCACCTGGCTGTGCTGCCACTACAGACCAAAAAAAGGAGACCAAGTGTAAAATATCCTTGGCCATTGAAGCTGAAGCTGTCACCCAGAGGCTTTCTTATAGGTAAGGGGCTGCAGCGCTATCTTGAGGAGAGTCAGAAGAGGGAAGTGGCTGCAGGCCAATCGCTCTTGCGTCTCCTAAGCAACCACTAAAATAGAGGAACTGTCTTTTCATAATGGCATCATGATAAAGTGATTTGGCAAAATAAGAATATAATTTCCTGTTGACTATTAAAGCTCCACAAATGATCTTTAGTCACTGAGCACAGTGGATCTGTGTTCTACAATAAACAGCAAGTATGAAATAACCCCCTTTATTATTGCAACATGAACCAAAAGGATCCCAGGTTTCTCAGCCAGCCTGTGTGTACCAAATTAGGAGCTGCTATAGAGACAGGCCTTTGTTTTGCAGCCTACCATTCAAAATGTTCCAAGCTTTTAGAGTTTGTATCTTTAAAATTTCTCTATGCCCTAATGAAGGCTGTAGCTTTTCTGGTACAGGTTTATAATGAAAGTTGAGAACCTTACAAGAAATCTCCTGACTCCAGGAGGTGGGACTTTAAGACAGTTGCCGTGTATGACAATCTGGAAAACCCAATGCCTATGAAAGTGTCATATTTCCTGTAACAAGGGCCATCCCCAATTGACTCCTCCAGTTTTATTTGTGATATTTGAGGTATTCAAGTTGTCCTCTGTATTATGTTGAAGTGCAACAGTGCAGGGCCTTGCTTTCTGTATCCTATAAACCCTGCCTGTAAAGGGTCAGTCTGAAATGCAGCCTTTTCTTTCTGCACTCCTTTTTTTTTCCTTTTTATCTGATTTGCCTCCTGTAATGCTTGAACTGCTCCCTATACTCTCTACTCATCTACATAGCATCTGCCTAAGACTGCTGTCCTACAACACCTGTGAATTGCTGTTATGTGCCCATGGTGTCAAAATATTATCTACTTATTTCTCCTCCAGCTGCATTTTTCCTGCCAGCATGCATTCTCCTAAGCTGTTCGCAGAAGTTGGTTCCATTTTCAAGTTGTAAATACTTAGTACTGTTAAAAAAAAGAGGCTATGTAACTAGAAATTAAGCCATTGGATTGATCCCAGCGTCTCTTAAATTTGCAGAGAACAGTGCATATGTGGTGATCAGTCAAGTGAGAGTACAACACTCTGGTACTGGGAGCACACGTGGTCCCCGTATTCCACACAGAAAATTTATACCCCTATTCTCAGGCAGGACCAACAGATGCCTGTGTGGTATGGGCAAACACATTTTTGAGTGATCTTTCTCTTGCCCTAAGTTTTGCTATAATTCTGGTACTCAGCACCTTTGTTCCCCTGCTGGAAATGTTGACATCTCTTTTTTTCACAAGCTCTGACTTCTCTAATGCTTATGGGCCTAAAGGAAAACCCAAACCAGATCCAGCTGAAGGATGTTCCTGGAATCTCCCTCAGGGATACACATGTCCTTTTCTGGCTAGAGAGGGTTTGGATCAGGAGGCCAAAAGAAGCAACAAAGTTGGAACTTAAGGTAATAGAATAAAATCTGTTTTGGATGCAAACCTGCAATTTCCAGGCTGCTGTGGATCAGGCAGACCCCTCTGCTTTAAAGAAATCTCTGTTCATTCTCCTTTCTCCTTGTCTGGCTTTCCCCCTCTCCTCCTTTGTTTTTCCCTTTGGCTCCATTTGTTTAAAACAAGCAAAAGTAATCTTAACTTGGTTCTTGCTCTGCACACCAGTAGGGCTGGGGCTGCTTTTTCTCTCTTCTTCAAGTGCTGAGATTGTAGAAAATGGTAGCCAAACACCACAAGAGCACAGAAAAGAAGCAGAGGGTGAGTGAGAAGGGCATTTGACCACACCTGTAACCCTATATGTACATGAACAGCTTTTTACAATCAGGGCAGATAGCAAAGGCTTTCCAGGAACAACCTGCTGCTAAAACATGCTCTGGCAGGAATACAGGATTAGAGGTGAGGGAGAACAGAGAACAGATCTTACATTGCTCCTCGCCAGCCTGATGTTTTGCCCCTTGGCATTCCCCCCACGTCTCCTCAAAGACAGTCCCTGGGGCAGGGCCACACCACAGAGCTCTTAGCAAGGGGGAAAAAGTCCATGCTGGAGGCTGAAGCAAGAGGGACAATTGCTTCCCATTTCCCAGTACAGTATGTTACAAAGGACCATTGCAAAGCTTGGCTGCCTGACAGTTTCGTTTGCAAGAGCGTTGGCCCCTTTCCAAGCAATTCTTTCAGGTCTCATTGTTTGGTAGGAAACAAACAAGGGGAACAGCACTGGGTGGGCACACCAGAAGAGGGTCTAAATATAGCAGGGCAGTGTTATGGAGCCAGGCTCCTTAACCAAAGCTTACTCTAAAGATAACAAAGCTTCTCGCTAGTCTGCAGAAAAGATACCAGCCCTGTTATAGCCACCCCAGTTACAGGAGAGTGCTCCCCAGATGTACTGATAGTATTGGCCAGCTACAACGATGCTACACTAGCCTTCAAAGTTGAAAGCAGCCTGTTTAGCTGTGGAACTAATTGCAATGCACAGAAAGAATATTACTGGTTTCAGCCTGAAGTCTTCTGGGTACTTGCTGCTATAATTCACACCCAATATAACTTCAGCATAAATCCGGAAATAATCTGAACTACAGATTTAGACAATGAGGTGTCAGAGTGAAGGCAAGCCAGGCCCTTTTGGCCTGTGGTGGAAAGAAGGTAACTTTCTGCCACCTTTGTCTGGAGGTGTTGAGACTTGGTAGGATTCAAGCTAAATACTGTTGCTGACAGCACTACAGGGCTAGTGACATTTCTGAAACCAGAAGGAAAGAGAAAGCAACTGTGTCAAAGAAGCTTAAAAACATCCTCCACGGCCTGGTGCATGCCCACAGAAAACACCCCCTGCTAGAACAGCTGGGCACAGGTATGGAAATGTTAAAGGAAAAATCTGGGTTTCCCTGAGGGAGTATACAGAGAGCTTTAATATTATACATCCTGAGAGAGGAGACACTCAAATCTCAGGCAGAAGGAATCTCCCCACATAGCTGATTTCCCTGCTCAGTACCTTCAGGATTTGAGAGCACAATAGAAAGGCAAGTGTTTTTTCCACTTAACCTGGGCACACACCTGACCATGAAGTGGGATGTGGTGCAAGGCAGGAAGAGAAAGGCTAGAAAGGAGAGAGGATATGGTCAACCTTGCAGGGAAGACAATAGGAGATCATTTGTGCAGACCCACCCATGCTTTCCCTACAGGGACTTAGCTCAGCAAGTAGAAATGAGAAACAACAAATGTGTCTTGCCACTTGCAAGAGCACCTGGCCTTGCCTGCCACAGCTGCCCACACTCTTCCCATCACAGCAGACAGCCTCTTGTAGAGGTGTTTGCAAGGGCCACATGTGGCTTTTGCAAACTTGTATTTCCTCTCTTCCCCCTTTCTACCACCAAACCACACTCTGCCTTGCTAGAGACAGAGAGAAGGGGTGAAATAGCAGCCTGTCCTTGCTGGAGACCATCATCACATCGCTGCTTCTTGTGGTGCTAGACGGTCAGATGCAATAAAAGGAGTCTTAGTTGAAAGCTTGTTCTCAAACAAGACATAATTCTTTCACAGAAAAGAGGATTCTCACAAGTGATCAAGAGAAGACCCTAGAATAAAAGAAGTCAGGTGTTAAGTGACTTCTAAAAATAGCACATCAAAGGCTAGATTTTATACCTAAAGTGGTGAGCATCCCCTGAATAATTTGTTGGGGGGTGGGGGCTTTTTTCAACAAATAAGGGCTGTTTTGCAATAATTTTACCCTCTACAGAAAGTGATCAAAATATGTTATTGCTTGAGTGAACACCTAAAATAATTTCTTTCCTCCCTTCCAGCTTATTCCTTATAATAGGGATTCTTTCTCAGTCTTTAGCTTTGTATCACCATTAAAATGATACAAGTGCAATGGACTGCTGTTTGTACACAGTCAGGTTAACTCACAATTTCCTTCTCCCATAGCAACATGATTAACAGAATGGATAATAAGATAAGGACATCTGAAGGTGGAAATACAGTCAGTGAAGTGGGTGTTGGTGTCCTCTGAGTGGTGGTGAGCTAGGCTAATTAGAAATTATACATGTGGCGTCTCTTATAGTATGGTAGTAATGCTGTTGGTTGGCAGAATTGAAAGGAGAGACTATTTAGTTTCAGAGTTATAGGCCTCTGGCTCAACAGGATAAAGGGTAGGGGAAACTGCAGCAAAGTCAGTGGGTTGCAAATGTGAGGAACAGATACTGAAAATTTTCTGTTCTCCTTTGGGCTGTGCTAGTATAGCTGCTGGACATGGGGACTAAGCAATGGGTGTCTGAAGTGATAGATAGAAAGATAGATCTCCTCAGGATTTTCTTCCCCAATTAGGTTTACTCACCTCCTAGAGATCCTGGCTGTGTTAGAAAATCCTAATTATCACTTGTGCTCACAGGCTGGTAAGACATGAGAAGCAATGGACATATAGTTAAGGCATTTCCCAAGTTCGTAAGTGCTGTTGATTTGGCTTTTTGCTCTGCTATAGAGACATAATGCAGTTTTAAGTAAGCTATATGATTTCTGTAGGTCTCTTTGGTTACCTGACTGGGTGAAGAAAAAGGAGGCAAAAACATTTCCTGGTTTGGTGTGAATTCTTCTTGTGGTTATTTGCAGTGAGGCAATGTGTTGAGGATATCACTTCTCTCTCTGTGCCATGCTATCTTGCTTGTACTCAGCACAGGGCTGCCAGCTGCCTTTTCCATATTATCCAAAAGAGCTGCTAGCAGGATGCTCTTGAAAAAGCCTATGTGAGTTTGGAATGGCTCCATGGTGTGAGGTTTGTGGCCTTCCTGCCTCAACCAAATGGGTCATCTCATTGGTAGGATGCTTGGAGAAGATTCAGAACATGCCTCTGAGATGAAGGAAGCTATTGCTAGCTGTGTGGCTTGCCTCGTAGAGTTTTTCTTTAAGTGTTTGTTTTACAATACTATCATATATTATTGCAATATAAATAGAGTTTTATACTGGGAGACATAAAGCCTTTCTATAATAGTCTTTATGTTGCTTAAATAAAGAACAAATGGAGTCCCCAGTCAAGAATTAGAGTTTCTCTAAGACAGATGCTGTACAAACACAGGATTAAGCAACCATCACTGCTCAGATAAGTTTGTGCTCTGCGTAAGGAAAGGGAGATATGTTCCTCATCTCTTTTTCTGTACACAAGACACCTCTGAAATGAGTGTGAGTAGTGGGAGAAGGCAGTCAGGCTAAAAGTATAGGTGCATCTTTTGTAGTTGTGATATGCATAGTTAACAACTGAGTATCATGCTATGTCAGGCTACTTATGTACTTCAGGCCACTATATCCGGGGTGATACTCAAGGAAGTAGAATGGGCAGGCATTTATGTCTGCTCCTGATACGTCAGTGACCACCTGGTTTTCAGACTAACCAGCAAAGTGGGAGAAAAATACCTTCAGGGTAGAAGGGGCGTCCGTTTATTCTCTTCTGATTGCCTTCTATGACATCACTGTAATGACATCAAGTCATTGTGCAGGCTTCTAAGTACAGCGTTCTGGGCACAGGTCTGATGTACATCCTGGTTACACTGTTGTGTTGTGGGTAGGCAGCCAGCAGTAAGGAGGCTTGGTAGTGTGCAAACATGAAGTGTCTTCTTCATTAGTAGCTAAAGTACTGGGATCTGCAAAGCAGCTAACAACAAGCTTGCATGAGGCAGATAGACACACAGAAGAATATGTGTTACAATGTTGGGCAAGAGAGTCCTCTGGAAGGCAGAAAGGAAGGCGAAAACAGAGGGAGACACAGTTTGTGAATGGGGTGAAATTAGGAACTGAGAGTGGTGGGTGCCAGTGACAAGGGAAGCTGAAGGGTAGCTCCATAGTCTGCTTCTCTGACTACATGTCCGATCTGTAGTCAGAGAAACAAAAGCCTCCACAGCAGCCTTTAAGCTTCACAATGCACTCCAGCTTTCGCCACAGAGATGGGAGTAGACAGGAAACTGGGCTGGAGAGGGTCAGGAGAGGAAAGAGAGTATGTAGAGGGGTGGGGAGGGAGGGTGAAGTGGCGTGTCAGGGTCTAACAATGAACCGTCTGTGTCAGGAAAACAGTCGTACTCGGCAGGGCTATTTTTAGGGGTTCAGATCCCCCCTTCCCTGGGTCTTCCACTCCCCCCCTGCCCTCCCCGCAGCTCTTTTGTGCTGAGTGGCGCCTGGCAGATTGGTGGAGATTTTAAAGGCACGGATAGGAAAGAACTCAAACACAGCGAAGGAAATGCAGCAGGGAGGGGAGAGATGGGTGCTCAGAAATAGCCTGTGTGACGTCTCTGCTGTCGACCCTGGCTCTTAGAAGGGGAAGAAATACTTAGTCCTAATGGCCAAAGCTGTTCCCCAGGCTCTCTCACTGCTTCTGGGATCACCAGTACCTCATCCATGAGAAGGGAAAGAACTGTAAAGTCATGATCTGTCCTATTCACCCACAAATGCTGGCTTGTCATAGCCATGCTCAAAGCCAAAGGGGGAGGCATTGCAGATCAGTAGTGAAGTGGGATGGGACAGTGCCCCATCTTGCTGCATGAAGCTGTAGCCCTCTCCAAACAGTGAGGCGTTTGTGACTAACTTCAAATCCTGCCCTATTTTTACAGGTTCAAAGGGAAGAAATTAAAGCGAGTGCCATGGGCCATGACTTCTTGATTTGGGCTGTGGTACCATGGGGCAGCTGGTCATTATGCTGTCTGTATGGTGACAGGGACTAGGAAGTAACCTCTCTGAGAGATTGCTTCTGTGGGAGCTCTGGCTTGGCTGGTTTTACTCTTATTCTGCAGACTCACTTTTTTCTTTCTCTATATTTTTTTTTTCTAGGAGGGAGAGAAATTCTCCCTTCTTTTCCAGCTGTTCCAGCTTTGAACTCCTTTTTGCTTTTCATACTTCTGGCCCAAGCTCTTTTCCTCTCTGGCTTTTCTTGCTCTCATTTATGAAAGCTTTTCCAGGAGGGACACTGGTTTACTCCTTAGCCCTGCCGCTCACCCTAACTATTGCAGAGAACTCCCGTGCCTCCCTGGCTGCCCAAATCCAGACTTCTTATTTTTTCCTCTATGGAGGAGAACATGGCTCTTTTCCCTCAGAAAAATGCCCTGGCTCAGCACTGATTTCAGGCTCCGATACCAAGCACTTTGTTTGTAAAGCCTCCCTTGTTTGGTTCCTGCTCACCTTGCCTGACCTCCTCCTCCTCTTTCTCCTCCTCCTCTTTCTCCTCCTCCTGGCCCCAGGCTCTCCAGGCAATCCTGCAGTGACCTCCCCTCTGTCCTCTCACTGAACCTGGTCCTGGCACAGGGGAAAACCACCCCCTTAGCCCAGCCTGCCTGGCAAGAGCTCTCCTGGAGTTCCTCACACCTTCCTTCGCTGGCCATGGCACATACTTCATTCAATCCACCTGCCATGCCATTTCCTTCCTCTGGCTCCCTCTTCCCTCCATGGGGTACCTAGTGCAGGGCAGCATGCCAAAGAGAGCCTTTAAGAATAAAGTGTGAATCTTCTCTGTGTTGTTTATAGCTCCTCTTCCCTGGATTTATCCTGTAAATACTGTTTGTTCTTAGCAGGGGGTTGGCAATCTCTCCCTGCCCCACCACGGCACCTTGGCACCTCGCTGGCCATGGCTGATGGTGGTTCTGTGGTCCACCCCTGGGCAGCCATTACCTTTCCACAGCCCAGACGGGGTCAGGGCAGCACAGCACAGCCCCACAGATAACCAAAATCAGATGACAGTGCTCAGTGTCTGCAGCGTTCATCGACCTGTGGGACCCACCGCCATGGCTCTCCAAAATGCTGCCTCCCTCAGTGGCTGCAGGGAACTGGTGCAGAGCTGACTCCAAGAAATGGACCAGCATGAGGAGTTTAAATCTTCTGTTTCATTCATGGAGGGATGGAGGTGTCTGCAGAGAGGAATCTGGGACTTTGAAGAAGATGGCGCAGTTACTCACTGCTTGGCGTGTGTAGGAGGACACGTCTCCTCCCCGAGGAGAGACCTTTCTCTTACTAGAGAAGGCAGTGAGCCTCTGGGGCAATGGGAAGATGTCCTGGTGAGACATCCAGGTCTGAGTGTCCTGTTGTCTGTGTCTTGTCTCCCTGCCCTCCCTCCCCCCCGCCTCCCCCCATCTTTTGAAGCATGCCCCTTGGCAGGCCAG